>JAHHUM010001491.1:0-569557 GCA_036173005.1 Crenichthys baileyi
TCGGATTTGGACTCGTCCAGCTGACACCATTTGGCACCTTGTTGCTTCAGTGTTCTGCAGAGCTTCACCAGCTTGGATCAGTACCACACCAGATCAGTCCCAACTGTCCACGGTCAGACTGCACATGAGGAAACTGTTTGTCCGTACTCAAGGTTTACATCTTAATGAAAACAAGAGACATGATTCCAAACAAAACTGAATGGATTATTCTTATTTTAGGAATTAGTTTACGTATTTATACAGGTTCAGAGCAACCAAAGAAATCCATCCCGATTCTACGAGGGTAGACTTCCAGCACCTTCAGCGCCACTGGATCAAACTTCCAGTAGTACAGTCCACTCAGGAAGTTGGCATAACCTGTCCAGAAGGTGAAAGAGATCAGATGGATAAAAATGCTCGAACCCACCGGTTAGTAACCAGACTGTCAGAAACTGACCCAAGTTCTTACCATAACTGTCCAGAAAAGCTGCGTTGATGTGGCTGGGCAGTCCCGCCCACTCATGTATGCTGCGAGGATGGCGATCCTCAAACCGATTCTCCTGAACGTTGAAGGACCAGTAAAAGGAGGATTTGAAGAGGTAAACCTTCTCAGTGTGGTCCTCCTCCCACCTCAGAGCTGCCTGGATGTCTGTTACAGGAAGACCCAGTCGCTCCAAAGAGTCTGGTCCGGATATCTTCCTCTCAGCATCAAACACCCAGTAACTGTCCCCTGCCGCAGCAAAAACACAGAAGTCTTCTACAAGTCTGGATCTCACTGGCCTGACAAGAGTCTGTGGTTGACCATTAGTAAGAAAGTCTAAATTAAAACAGGTGTTGGGTCCCACCTAATCAGGAACCTGTGCAGCCACTGAATAAAATCCAACCGACCAACTTCCTTCTGTCAGCCCTGTAATCAGGAACTGACTGGATGACAGATTAATGTGGGAAAAAAGAAGCTGCTGAGGACCAGAAGTTCACTGGTTGCTATGGTGATTCCCTCCTTTTCTGGAGGCCAGAGAAAATATTCAGATGAAACTAGCTTTATGTTGTGTTAAACCAATCAAATATCTAGAGTTGACCACATCCATAAAATAACTGGCAGGTCCGGCCATCCTCAGCTTCTTTATAGAAACACACAACACCAAGAGCCGGCTAGCTTGTTTCCAGTGGAGAGGGTTCAAATTCTTTTGATGAAACATTTTATGATAGGATTAAAGAAAAAAAAAAAAAAGAAGAAGCGTCCGCAGTCAACAAGCGGTTAGCTTTCAGCTAACCTAACGTAGCTGTGGGTGGGCGGCCCGTTCTGTCCGCTGACCACACTGGTTAACACGGTGATGCGGCTACTCGCTTGTCTTCCTCTCAGGCAAGGAAAACCGCTTCACTCGGCTTGCATAGACCGCGTCTCTGCAGGGACTTCTCTGGGACACAGTTTGCTTCTACAGGCCTCAGAGAGAAAGTCAAGCAACGCTTGTACCTTAATTCCCGTTCATGAATGAATCTACCGCATACACAGACAGTGATTCATTTGTACTTATCTTTGCATATGATCGCATGTTCTAATGACACCCTTGGATACAGTTTGAAGAGTTTATGTCTTTTTGCCAGCAAAGAGACATCAGCGCGCTTTGTCCCCCCTATCCGGTCCTCTGGAAGCCCGTGTGGAAGACGGCGGCTTGTTGGAGAGGGGGTGCTCCTATACAGGCAGTGGCATCATGGGAAGTCCGCAGTTATCCTGTTTTCTGGCTGTGCCGGAAGAAGGTTAATGCACTTTATTTTGAAAATTCCAGAAAAGTGTATACCGGAGTTTTAATGTTGAAATCCATGGCTGTGGGTCCCAACATCAGGGTGTATGGTTGTACTTTCATACAATGCTTGCACTATGCACAACACAAAGGAGGACACCCCTCTTCTTTGATTAGGCAAATAGTAAATTAAAAGCTCATTCTATGTGCAACTGATATAGGGGCACTTTTGCTGTACCTTTAAAACATTGCAGCCCTGTGTGGTGAGTCATATCGCCTACATAAACAAATACTGCTGCTGTTCAACAAATGGTCTAATGACAATAAACCAGCTTTTGTTTTGTCTCAAATTAATTATCCATGTGCAAAAATATGTATTTTTTCTATTGTTTCTACCGTCTTGCTTATATGGGTGAGTAATTCACATACTGTCATCCTTTGTTCGTTGTGCTCAGTTAACTACTCATTCATTTGTATTATGGCATATTTCTGTCTAATAGTTAATATACTTTGTAAACCCATTTCAGATCTTGCAACTATTGTCTTTGTTTTTAATCACTGTCTTTTTATTGTAATTTTTCCTTTAAACATACAAAAGAACTGCAGGTACAAAGAAATCAAACATTTAGTCTATTTAAACAACATACTTACAGAAAAAACAGAAACACAACAAAACGATCACTGCAACATAATCCCATTCATTCCTACCCGGGTCACTGCCCTAGATCTGTGCACTACATCTTCACCTCAGACAAGTAGGGAGAGCACATTCTAAAACGAATGAACTCGCCTGAAATATTATTGCACTTTATGAAATTCGTCAAGGAAGGGGCCCCATGTTTTTTCAAACTTCCCAGTAAAATGTTGAAGAGAACTTCTTATTTTTTCTAGTTTCAAGCATGACATAAGGTCATATAGCCGTTGTTTATAAGTTGGAAGAGCGGCACCCCTTCACCTAATTAGAACTACACACCTCGCTAGCAGAGAACAAAATGACAACACCTGTCTTTTAGAGGCTGGTAGGTGCACCTCCCCGCCACTGATGCCAATGAGAGCCAGGAGAGGGCTGGGTGTCACCGCAACTCTGAAGATGCTGGACAGAGTGTAAAAAACATCTGTCCAGAACTGACCAAGGCTGGGACAGGACCAGTACATATGAATCAGTGAGGCCTTTGCAGTTTTGCATTTGTCACAGTATGAGGTGATTTCTGGAGACAGTTTGCTCTTGGAGAAGTGTGCTCCATGTACCACTTTAAGACAATGACGCGCACACAGAGATGTTGTATTGACAAGTTTAAGTATAGAGGTCCATGTCTCATCTGGAATGGCCATTTTCAATTCTGTCTCCCATAAGGATTTGAATTTAGGTGAGGAGGTCTGTGTCCTGCTTTCCTTTTTGGCTCAGCTCTCGCTTCACCACAATGGCCCCGCACAGCATCCCCATTACTTTCGCAGCCCCACCGAACAATCTCCCGCTCCATTCTTCCCTCAGTCGTGAACAAGACCCTGATATACTTGAACTCCTCCACTTGAGGCAGGAACTCCCCTCCATCCTGAAGAGAACAAGCCACCCTTTTCTGGTCGAGAACCATGGCCTCGGACATGGAGGAGCTGATCTTCATCCCAGCCGCTTCACACTCGGCTGCGAACCGCCCCAGCGCATACTGTAGGTCTTGGCTAGAGGGGGCCAGCAGGACCACGTCATCTGCAAAAAAGAAGAGACGAAAAACACTGGTCCCCAAACCTGACCCTTGGCTGCGCCTAGAAATCCTGTCCATAAAAGTGATGAACAGGACCGGTGACAAAGGGCAGCCCTGCCAGAGTCCAACATGCACCGGGAACAGGTCCAACTTAGTGCCGGCAATGCGGACCAAAATCCTGCTCCACTTGTACAGAGACCGGATGGCCCCTGACTCCGTACTCCTGGAGCACCCTCCACAGGGCACCACGAGGGACACAGTCGAATGCCTTCTTCAGGTCCACAAAACACATGTGGACCAGTTGGGCAAACTCCCATGAACCCTCCAGTACCCTGCAGAGGGTGTAGAGCTGGTCCAGTGTTCCACGGCCGGAATGAAAAGCACACTGCTCCTCCTAAAGCTGAGGTTCGACTATCAGCCAGACTCTCCTCTCCAATACCCTGGCATAGCCCTTACCAGGGAGGCTGAGGAGTGTGATTCCCCTATAGTTGGAACACACCCTCCGGTCACCTTTCTTATGAAGGGGGACCACCACCCCAGTCTGCCAGTCCAGGGGGGCACGCTTGGCCTCACTGTACCCATCAGCCTCCTCAGGAGTCCCACAAGCCAACCAGAGCCGATTGGACTCTTTCTATAGCTTGACAGCATCCTTTGGTGCCGGTGTCCACCAATGGGTTTGGGGATTGCCTCCGCGACAGGCACCGCCGACCTTACGGCCACAGCTGTGGGCGGCAGCATCGACAATAGATGCGGAGAACATGGTCCACTCGGACTCTATGTCTCTAGCCTCCCCCGGAATCTGGTCAAAGCTCTCCGGAGGTGGAAGCTGAATACATCCCTGGCCGAGGGCTCCACCAGACGTTCCCAGCAGACCCTCACTATACGCTTGGGCTAGCCAAGTCTGTCCAACTTTCTCCTCTTCCAGTGGATCCAACTTACCACCAGTTGGTGATCAGTGGACAGCTCAGCCTCTTCACCCAAGTGTCCAAAACATGCGGCCGAAGATCTGGAGACACAACAACAAAGTCAATCATTGACCTCCTGCCTAGGGTGTCCTGGTGCCAAGTGCACTGATGAACACTCTTATGCTTGAACATGGTGTTCATTATGGACAATCCGTGACTAGCAAAGAAGTCCAATAATGAAACACAACTCAGATTCAGATCGGGGAGGCCATTCCTCCCAATCACGCCTCTCCAGGTTTTACTGTCATTTCCCACGTGGGAGTTGAAGTCCCCCAGCAGGAAAATGGAGTCCCCAGGAGGGGCACAATGCAGTCCCCCGACAGGGATGGCAAGAAAGCCGGGTACTCACTACCACTTGGCCCATAGGCCAAAACGACAGTCAGAGACCTGTTCCCAACCCCAAGGCGCAGGGATGCTTCCCTCTCATCCACTGGGGTAAACCCCAGCACGAGATGGCTAAGCTGGGGGGCGACAAGCCAACCCACAAGAGCTCGCCACCTCTCCCCACAGGCCACTCCAGAGTAGAAGAAAGCCCAGCCTCTCTCGAGGAGCTGGGTTCCAGAGCCCACACTGTACATGGAGGTGAGCCCGACTATTTCTAGTCGATATCTCTCGACCTCCCGCACAAGCTCAGGCTCCTTCCCCCCCCAGCGAGGTGACATTCCACGCCCCTAGAGCCAGCCTAAGCATCTGAAGATCGTGCCGTCAAGGTCTCCACCTTCGTCCGCTGCCCAATCCTCCTTGCACCGGTCCCTCATGGTTCCCCCCTGCAGGTGTTGGGTCCACTGGGGGATGGCCTTGCATCTCTCATTTGAGCTTGGCCCGGGCCGGGTCCCGCGAGGAGAACCCCGGCCACCAGGTGCTCTCCAACGAGTCCTGACACCAAGCCTGGCTCCAGGGTGGCACCCCGGCTCCGCCTTACAGGGCAACGTCACATGCCTCAATTTTTTGCTCCTCATGAAGGTGTCTTGAACCACTCGTTGTCTGACCCATCACCCAGAGCCTGTTTGCCGTGGGAGACCCTACCCGGGGCATTTAAGCCCCAGACAACATAGCCTCTTGGATCATTCGAGCCCTCAAACCCCTCCACCACCTTAACTAAAATAATTTTAGTGTTTCAAAATGTCTTTCTTCTGTTTAGCTAAGTGGTGCTTACTTTAGCATGCCTACAAGCCTTTATGGGTATCATCTTTGTTGTGTCATACACCGAACAAAGCATGTGTCAGTTTTAAAAAGTAAAAGCCAAGAATAGGGAAATCTGTTAGCATAAACCATCCACATAGAAAAAAGCAATAGATTGTTTGGATTCAGTAAGACTGAAAAAGTACTAATTCTTGCTACCAGCATCACCAAATTCTAAACAGTGTCTGTGATTTCCAAACTTTACAAACTTTTCTCCTTTCAGTGAAGGAAAAGTTTCAAGCAAATTTTAATCAAAAAAATTTATACTTTACACTAGATATATAGACTGGCGACCTGTCCAGGGTGTACCCCGCCTCTCGCCCATAGACTGCTGGAAATAGGCACCAGCTCCCCCGTGACCCACTATGTATTAAGCGGTAGAAAATGACTGACTGACTGACTGACTAGATATATAGCAAGATTTATAAGCTGGTAAGTATTTCTTACTTATCGAAATTTTTGCAACTTTTCAACCATGTCAATGTACATTGCAATGTATGTAATGACTGACCTTGAGTTAACGGACAATCTCTATGGCTACCTGGGTGTTCACCTGAAAGATATACTGGACTGGAGTCACAACATGAATGCCCTTTACAGGAAAGGTCAGAGCAGACACTACCCTCTAAGGAGACTGTGGTCTTTTCGAGTGCAGAGGGCGCTCCTGAAAACCTTTTTTGACTCTGTAATGGCATACACCATCTTCTATGGAATAGATTGTTGGAGCAGCACTTTGCCCCATTGACCCAGTGCAGGTGGTGGGAAACAGAAGCACTCAAGCCGAAATAACATCCCTGTTGAAAAACATCTCCCACCCCATGTATGAAGCTGTTGCAGAACTAAGAGCTCCTTCGGTGACAGATTGCTGCATCCTAGGTGCACAAAGGAGCGTTATCGCGGATCCTCCCTCCCAGCAGCTGTTAGACTTAATAACCATCACTGCTTCTGACAAACTCAATAAGTGTTTACAGCCCTGCTGTTTTTGCCCAGTTTTTCCAGTTCTTGCAGTCTTTTGTTTTTTGATGCTCAAACATACATGCACGTTTTGTAAATATTTTAAATCCTCCTACTCAGTTGCAATTTCTTTTATTCTGAGTATGATATTTTCATTAACTGCACAGTACATTTTACGTATGCTGTAAATTCTTGCCTTACTGCACTGTCAGTTATTCTTATTTTTTGTTTTTTATATATGTTTTTTACTTTTTTGTGTATCCGTATGCTTCCATTTGCCTGTCACTTTGCAGCTGTTATACCTGATTTTCCCCATTGTTGGACACTGAAGGATATTTCTATTCTATTCTGTTCTTTTTTTGTGGCACTAGTGGCCTTTATGTTGTAAGTTAACCGACAGGAAATTTGGTGGAGAAAGAGGGGACGACATGCAGCAAAGGTTGATGGCCTGGGACTTCAACCTGTGACGGCAGTGTTGAGGACTTTAGCCTCTGTAGATGGTTTGCACGCTTTACCCCTGCACCATCAGTAATCTGACTGTTGACTCTGCCCCGAGCCACAGAATATGTGAAAGCCATGTGATGAACTATGTTACGACTTCATCTTTCAGCTGGGGCTGTTTCCTGCCATTAGAACCAAGAGATTAATTCTGCCCTTAGATTCTGTGATTAATGTGGGAGATTTCCAGATGGTTCTAGACAGTATGTCTTCATACATTTATGGTACTGCCTTCTTCTTTTAGTATGTAGTGGTAGTAGCTCCCCTTTTATTTGAAAGGTGTTTGAAAACCAATGGAAAACCTAATTTAGATATATTTATGTTTAATTGTTCTAAGATTTACAGGCTTCCTGCTTCTAAAATATGTGTCCTTTAAAGTACAAAGAATAAAATGCCTCCAACTTCATATAAACATACATGTTTTAACTGCTTGACATAACTTGATAGAAATATCTTATGTGATTCTTGGCAACAAAATTTCAGAGTAATGTTGCAATTTGTATATAGTCTTTATATTATTTACCATCTAGTATTAGTAGTGATGCTTAGGCCCTAGGTTTTTTCCTAAGAATAGGTCCTACATTTAAGACTAAATTAGACCATAAATAACATCCTTCACATTTTCTTCATCAGATCCTTGACATTGTCCTGATATAATAGATAATAAGCAATAAAAACATTTATTAACATTTAAGGTCAATATAATGTATGTAATGTAGCATAAACTTAACTGCCACATAAGTTGGTTATCTTGTTGGCAGTGTTGCAGCCTCAATGCAAACAACACTTGACAACATTAAACATCTAAAAGAAGGGTAATTATTCACAAAAGGCTTCCTCTTTGGAATTCACAGCTGTTTACCTAAACACAGGCTCTAAGAAGGTTGGAAAGGAGGCTTCTCTTCTATTGATTTGGACTTGTCTGAGTTGCTCTAGAATCAATAGCGTTTGAAAGAGCTGTTCAAGAGGCCATAACATTTTATTATTCTTAGTCATTTAGAACTCTAGCCAGTATTACAAAGAGTCCCAGCTTTGCTGAGTGTCCCTCAGCTCCTACCGTTTAGGTTCTTCATGGAGAATTGTGTCTATTAGAGTGAAACTGATGATGTCTCTTTCACTATTACGGCTGATATAGGTTTTAAAACCCTATAACTGTATGAGCCATAACCATCAAAGTTAACACGAATGCTTGAATATCACTCTGTGTAATGACTTTCACTTTTTGAGTTGGTGAAATAAATTAACGTTTCATTCATATTCTAATTTACAAAGATGCACCTGTATATATTTTTCCACACAATACACATAGTAGCCTAGGTGTTGTATAATAATAGGACACAAAAAATATGGAATAACACTGTAGTTTTAAAGCTGCACTAAGTGACTTTTGTAAAAATGTTTTTTTTCATATTTTTTAAAACTGTCCTGACAGTATAACATGAAACAGATGATCTGTGAAGAAAACATTAAGCTCCTCTGGCTCCTGCCAGTGTTCCTACTGCCATTTGCAGAAATACACCGCTGCCAGTCAGAAACAACCAATCAGAGCTAAGAGGAATGTTTAAGCGGGGTCAATCACACTAATGTACGTGCTGCTCACACCTCTCCCCTGCACAGCGCGTACTGTCGTTCAAGTTCAAGATTGCTGGTGTGCTGCAGCTGTGCTAATGTTTGTGCTGATGGCGCTGTGGAAATGATTTGGGGACAAAGTTTGTAGTCAAAGTATGGCTAGGCCATAGTGAATGTAAAGCACATCACTGATGTTTCGTCCCTACCAGTGAATGTGCCATAGCTGTTTATCCGCCGTCATCGGTGGCCCTGCTTACTAGTCTGCGCATTCACGGCAGGTTCCACTGTGGGAAAGGAGCTGTGGATGGAGGGCTGTAGCACAGCAGAGAGCAAGAGGGAGAGACCTGAAAGGTATGCTTGTTCAAACTTTCAGGCTAAGTCCACAGTTTTCTCAGAATTCATCACTGCAGCTTTAAAGAAAATCCAAGTCAAATACTTATCTCAAGGTTTTAGTCTCATTTCACTTATGCAAGTGCTGATTTTAGTAAGTAAAGTATACCTCCAACTGGAGGGCCAGATGTTTTTATCCTCCAAGTTTTTAGAATGAATCCAATCCTTAGTGCTTATCGGTGAAGGTTAAAAATCCAAAAGTGTTACTCTCAAAAATCCATCTTAGATTCACTTTCTTATTTTTGAGACCTGTGCCTTTGCCTGTATAATATGTGGTTAAATAATGTGACCTTTTAAAATACCGGCTAACATCACCTTCCCTTGAATTTCTAACTTCTTTCAGTGGCAACCTGTTTCTTCTTCAGGTGGCAGACTGATTTCCTTGGTCTATATTATCAGTTGCTGATCTGAACGCATTCATCTAAATTGACCACAGCGTGATTAGGTTCCCCTCTCTTAGTATGGCTTCCTGATTAAGTGATAAAGGGAACTCAACTGTGTGGACTTGTGTGCTTTGTTGGCTTCAATTCTGCTATTTTTAAGAACATGGTTTGCTCTTACAAAAGCTTTGACCTTGGCAACTTAACCATAAAAAGGAAGTCTGTCAGTCATAAGCTGTGCAAGGCAACAAACTAGGTAGAAGGAAATCAGCAAATGAATTTTGACAGTTTCGTTTTCCTTTTCGTCCTCAGTAAAGATGTCAAACGGCACAAATTGCAATACAGCTAAATTTTAATTAAGACACTGCTCCAGCTTAATTTTTTGTTTTGTGGTTGCATGAAGTGAATGAAAGTTAAAGATATTCAATCTGTTATTGAAAACAAACCAAGATTGTCTGATTAATGAATCAGTGAAGTATCTGGTTTATCCTGTGCTCCTAGGTAAAGGAAGAAGCCCAACAGCCGCAGATGGTGTTTACCGTTCGCCATGCAACCGTGACCTTCCAGACAGATGGGGACACATGGCGGGAGCAGAAGGAGAAAAAGGCAGCACTTATGGTTGGCATTTTGATCGGCGTGTTTGTGCTTTGCTGGATCCCTTTCTTTATCACCGAGCTCATTGTGCCGCTGTGCTCTTGTGACATCCCACCAATTTGGAAGAGCATCTTTCTTTGGCTGGGATACTCAAATTCTTTTTTTAACCCACTTATTTACACTGCCTTTAATAAGAACTACAACAACGCCCTAAGGAATCTCTTCTCCCGACAGCGCTGAGCCGGTCTGCTCGCTTGGCGGTCGTGCCCCCCCAACCCCGGCCAAACTGATCTGTCTGTCACTTCATCATCTCATCAAATAGGTGATAACCAGAAACTGTGTCTAAGAAACTTTAGTCGGCATCAGTCCTGTTAGTGTCAATGTGTTTTGTTTATTAATACTGAGAGAAAACGTCTGTCTGTATTTGTAAAGTGAGGAAATTATTTAGCAGACAGCGCTGGAAAAAGGTATTTGTCCCCTTACAGATTTCTTCTGTTCTTGCTTTTTTGTGACTTGTATATGTTTCAGAACATCATACATGTTTTAATACCAATATTGCCACAGTATTCAAAGAAAGGCAGTTTTCAAATGATTATTTTATTTATGGCAGTATTTTAAAAAGAAATGCAAATTATTCTTTCCCTATGGGAAGAAGTAAGCACCACCTTGCTAAATTATGAATTAACCCTGATTAACCACAATTAAATTTCACTAGCCAAGCCCAGGCCTGGTTTCTGCGAGACAAAATCAAAAACAGCACTTCAATAGAAACTGTCTGACAGCATGAAGTAGGCTAAGAGGTCTCAAAAGCAACACATCATGCCTCAGTCTAAACAAATTCTAGAACAGATGAAAAACAAATTCAGCATTATTATCGATCTGTCTGAAAAGGGTTATAAAGCCATTTCTAAGACTTTGTGACTCCAGCAAATCACTGTGAGAGCTATTGTCAACAAATGGAGAAAACATGCAGGTGTAGGCATAGAGACCCCCCCCCAAGATCTGATATTATTCCTGTTTCAGGTCATACTGTGCTACCAGCAGTAAATTGTGTTTTGCAACAGAATATCTGACAAATTATCTGACAATAAAGAGACAAATTATTCTTTTCTGTTAGCTGACAAATTTAAAAATTGGAATTATCACTTTTATGATAAGCAGTATATTATGGTGACACTTTATTTAAAGACACGATTCTGAACTGAAAGATAATTTTTAAAACGCCATGCCATAATAATTCTTTCCTATAACAATGTTAATATTTGAATGTGTTATTATTTGATGGTTAAATACTTCAGAGGATTTTTCTCTTACTTTGTGTAAAATGTTTCCTATTTGATGAGGATAGATTTTGAACCCCGACCCCCTATGTCACATATTCAGTATGTGTCTGCTGCTGTTTTGATGTGCCCTTGCTGATCTGAACTTCCGGAAAGAGAAATACTTTTTTCTAGCTGAAAAGCTAGATTGATGTCTTTGATGGATGACTTCAACAAGACAATGTTGTCTGTTGAACTTTCTCATCAGTTGCTCCCACATAATTGGGTTAAAGGCTGTTTGTTTCAGCCCTTTCTGCTTTATTTCTGTTTCTGCGTGTTGCATTCTAATGTAGGGAAACTTGCCAAAGCATCCTCCCCTTTTGCTGATAGCAGCATCAGCCCAAGTGTGGCATGCAGCCACGAACACCTGTGCTTAAACAGAGAAAGATATACCTGCCACTCTGTGAAACAATTCCCTTGGTCAACTCAAAGGATTTTTCAGCCGTATTTCCGAGCTTTGAAAGAGGTGGTGGTTAGATACGGGAGCATGCTGCTTACATGTGACCCCCTGGATGAAAAAGATTATGTTCTGCCACACAGGTGGGATTATTCATATTACTGACCACATTGAGATCAATGACCAGAGTGAAGTTCAAGGCTAAGTTGGACAGTGCCCCTCTTTCCTTCTTTTCCCTCTTTACCATCCTTTGATAATTTGCTAGAAAATCAGTAAGCTGGAATACTATTACACACAGCGTTGAAAGTGTGAAAAGGTCTTAACGTTCTTAGTTAGAATTGGTTGACAGATAAGTCGACAAATATTCCTTCATATTCTAGTCTAATGCCTTTTTTTCTCCACAATAGAAGTGGTTTGTTTTGTGCTTAGGTTTCTTGTCAGGACATACCTAGACTGAATTATTGATGAATTAATGAATTTATACTGATTTTTCTCTTAGGGCTTGGTTGATGTGTCCTGGTTTGTGATAGATAGAAACAAAGTACAGTGCTAAGAAATACATTAACTCCTGATCTTTTACATGTATTACAGTTAATTGTTTGATGGGAAAAGAAAATATCTCACATCAGATTAGTAATTAATTAATTTAATTAATGGTAAAATATGAGACTGATTTATATATTATTATGTAGTACTGTGATTAAATATAACATTAATCTACACTGTATTTTCCAATCAAAATCCAAACCCAAAGAGCGCATCAACGACTCATCCAGCAAGCCGCCAAATAGCCCAAAACGATGTCTAAAGCACTGCGCGTCTTGCTTCCATGTTCATGATTACACAATGGGAAAGAAAGTAGTCGAAATGGCATCTATGGGAAGGCTCTGACACAAAAACCACTGCTGGCCAGAACAACACAAAGGCCTATCTAACATTTATTGAAAACAACTAAATAACTTTTGGGAAAATATTCTGTGGCCTCATGGGACAAAGATGGAACATTTTGAAAAGAGTTTGTTCCCTTACATCTGATGCAAAACAAAAAAGTATGTATATAATAAAAAGAACATTATACCAAAAGTTTAACATAGGGGTGATATTATGATGGTCAGGGATTGCTTTGCTGCTTTCAGGACCTGGACAGCTTGCTGTAATTAACAGACCCATGGAGATTGCTGTCTAGAGAATGCTGGCGGAGAATTTTTGGTCAGTAGTTTGTGACTTTAGATTTAAGCGCATTTGGGCTATGCAGCAGGATGATACAGCAGTAATCCAAAGCATAGCAGCTAGTCCACCTGGGAATAGCTATAAAATGTTTTGGGTTGGCCTACTCAAAGTCTAGATTTAGTCACAACCTAGATTGAAGATGACCGAGAAGACGACAGGTTGTTGATGCCTTAAAAGTGTTCAGTGTGACTGAAGCAATGTATATGATCCATTCTTAGTTGTTGCAAACAGTTGATGGCAGTTCTTGCCGACAGAGGTGACACAAACAGGCTGGCCAAAGAAACTGGTTAAGGGGCAATTGCTTTTTCACAAAGGGCCAAATTAGTTTGGATGGATTTTTTTCCTTAATACATTTTTAATAATAAATCCTCATTTGAAAACTGCATTATCGCTGTATTAAGGTTATTTTTCCCTCTCATTAAAAATTATTTTATGATGTAAAAGCAACAAAAAAGCAAACAAGGAAGAAACCGACAATAATACGTTATCACAACACTGTTGATTATTGTCTAAGTGTTGATTTTCTCTAGATCAGACTAATTAAAAAGAAAGCATGATAACTCCTTCACACTGTTTCATCAGCATGTCTGAAGTAGCTGGGCATATGAGCAGAGCAGGGAAAAAACTTCAAGAAAAACGAAATCTGTCAGAAGTAAACAAAATGAGCCTCATAAATAATAAACCAAGAAACAACTGTGGAACTGTGCAGAGCAAGTTATTTAACTTCATTACAGACAGCATTCAAGTGAAAACATTTGAGTTAATTACAAAAAGATAGATTTTTGCAGCTAGTCCTTCTCTAGTGTATGTGCTGATAAACTGCATTCCCTTTCGATTTATTCAAATGTGTGTAGATAGAGGTACGTTCTGTTCTCTGATGCTTATTAGCTATACACTTAACCTCCTACGCATATTGTTCATCCACACACCCACATCATGAAAGCAACAAAACTGCTGTGCAAGTCATTGCTTTCATCGTCTTTAAATAAATAGCTGCTAAGAGTAAACGATTGGGCTTAATGTCAGTTCTTATTAACAGAGAGAAAATAGGAGGATATGTAGGTACATCTTTTCAAGACAAAGTAAAAACTTGAAAGGCAGCTCTGACTGCACAATCCACCAATCCCAGTACTCTCGCAATAAAAAAAATGTCAATCTGCACTAGTATTTCATGGGTTTCTCTTTGCTTAATCTTTATTCCCAGTTAGATGATTTATGCCAAGTATGTTTTATTAATATTGCGCTAAGAAAACAAAACGAGCAGCGGTGAATTCAGACTCCTTTGGATCCTACCTTGGAACATTAATTTGTGGGAAAAGCAGAGAGCCTTGGCTAAATTCTCTTTTGTGCTTATGTGAAGAAAGGCCACTACCAGATAGTATCTTTATATGCTCTAAGCTTTTCACAGAAAATAATACTCCTCTTTCATCTTGTCTTTTATTTTCCAAATGTTGTACAATATGACTGTTTTCTGGCACAAATTGCCACTTTCTACCGAAAGCATTCACCACTGTAGAATCAATGAGTGAACCTTTATTCACTTGTGTAGTGAAATGTACTGTGAAGAATTAAGCATGACTCAGTGATTCTCAACAAACAGTTGTGCCACATGTAGTTGTGAGAAAAACATTAAAGCTCCTTGCACCATTTGCCAGAAGGTAAATAAATTTATTTGTTCAAAAAATCTACAACTTTATTGTGAAATTGTCTTTATTTGGTTGTTAGTTTTTTCAAATAACGAGTATTAGGGGTATTGCTAACAGAGAATGTCAAACACATAATCTGGGATTGTTGAGGTTTACTGTCAGCTCCACTAAGTAGTAGTCTATAGGCAGGGGTTGAAGAACGAGAGACACATGATGAGAAAGAAAAAAGAATATATAGAGAAATGTCAAATAACCACAGTTGTGTTTATTGTGAGAGACGGCGTGTCATCATGACAAAATGAGACACTGGATCTGTATGATCTTTTGGACAAGAAACGATCCTGTTTTACAGGCTTGTTGACTTATAAGGATTTGGTGTGTTTTATCTTTGTTTACAGAGCACGTTTCTGCACATGAGAACTCAAAGCAAAGTAATTGATGAAGGTGATAATACTTCATATGAAATAGAAAATAAGCAATAAACTGTCTTTGTTCATGTCTCTGGAATTTACCAAATGACAACTTCAACACACATCGCTGGACACATCGCTGAAGTGCTCCATAAAACAGTTAAAAAAACAGCAAAATGAAGATATTTATTAATGCCAGCAGGTTGCATAATCTACCATAGGAAACATAAATACATTTTTAAAATAAAACATTTCTAAATATTAGCATTCCTTCTGTATATCTTTAACTAGATTTCTAATCAGGATAGCCAATCTCGTGAAAAATTGATAGCTAGGCAATATCTTTGCATTCCACCTTATAATGACAAGAATGTGGTTAAATTATCTAGATATTTTTCAACTTTAAAAGTTAAACCTTCCTCATACATTTAAACTATGTTCACACCAGAAATGGCACTACAATACAATCATAGAAGAACAACTAACAAAGCAGTGGAGAAAAAGAAGAGGCATGGGTGCCAGAATGTAGTTGCATTAGCTTTTATGAGCAGTTCAGGAGCTAAACAGAACAGATTTGTGAAGGATTGGTGGCCGCTACGCCTTGGAGCCTCAGCCACCGACTAGATGCTGCCAGTGGCTTGTTTCATAGATAATAATATGGGCATATTTTATACACGCACTGTCGTGTTCCCCTTATGAACACTACTACTGTACAATGTTAACATTGTTAGGGTCTTATAATCTTTTTTTGAAATATCTACAATGAAAAACACATTGCAAATTCAAAATAAGCAAAGGGGAAAGGGACATGCTGGTTTATAACTCTTTTCAACATGTTTTAAGATTAAAACTTATAGGTTTAGCATGCTAGCATGTTGACACTGCTTCAACGCTAACATGGTGGTGGTCTTTTAGTACCAACCTACATTACCTGACACCTAAGGGTTTTTTAAAAATTAAAACACATCGAAAACATGTTACAAATTAAAAGGGGGGAGATTTGACAATACTTTTTTCATTTATTCTCCCAGGTTTTAAGGTTGAAGCTAATAAATGTAGCATGCTAACATGGAAATATGCTGAAATGGTTGAGGTCATTCAGATTTTTGCTAACTTCTGGAGGTTGTCATTGTGCAGTCATAGTTTGACACAGAGCCTATGGAAGCCTATATTTGACATGTTAGCTATGGCGTTTGCTCAAATTTGTACTAGTTTCTAACTGGCTCAGATGTTTCACTCAGTGTTTCAAGCATTGCAAAGCTTGATAAGGTCAGGAAAACATCATAATTTCCTTTAAACCATAAACTGATGTCAGATCAAAATTAGACCACCCAAAAAACATGTCATAATGAATTTCGTTACCACATGTGTTATAACTTGTGTTGCACGGCATAAAAGGAAAAAAATGTGTTTGTTTTTTTTATGGAAAGTTTCTTGCTTTGTAAATCTTTCATGTTTCTCTGGGAGAAGGGGTTGGATGAGCTTTCAAAATATAGCTGTAGGCTATTTTGGAACAAGTAGGGGAAAAAATCCAGGTACTGAGATGTAATGTGAAGAATTATGAATTATGAACCAAAGTCAACCGCATTAAAGCTTTGTTGCACTTCTGGCTTTGTTAACATCTCATATAAAAAATGAATAAAAGATAGTAATCCTGATAAAATGGAAATTTTGCAGGTTTAAAGTCCTTTTGCTTTCAGATTTCTTTTCAAACACTGACATTCTGATCATTAATTTTTTTCCTCTGCTTGACTGCAAAAATAATTAAAGATTGCACCATAAAAATAATTAAAGATTGCACCATTTTCCTTTTTGTTTTTATGTTTAAAAATAAACAATGTCAAATGAACTACCTTTGGGTCAAATCTGTTCTTTTTCGATTTGCTTTACAAAATAAAACAGCTGAATAAACATCACCCAAGAGTGATGATTCCTTATTTTTTGCCCTTGGAAAAAAAAAGACTTTCAGTATGTTTTTCTCTTTTATTTTTCTTACACCCACCTAAAAGGCAACAACAAAATAAAGTTACTGGTACTTTTATACCTATTTTTATACCTACCCTCTCCTGTAGAATCTTTAGATTGGCTTGGTGCTGTAATGGAAATGGATACCATATGTTTCTGTGATAAAAATGTGAACATTTAGAAATAAAAAATAAATAGGTTTAAATATAAAAAATATTTACATTACATTACAACTTCAAGGTTTACAATAAATATGCAACTCCTTCTGAGGACTCAAGGCTGGGATGTTAACTGTAAAAATGTATTTGAGTAGCAGGTTCCTGTGGTGAATGACGAGGATTATAGTGCATGTCAAAAAATGGCAATATCATAAAAGGGGTAATTCAGTTCAAAAAGTGAAACTGATTACATTCACAGATGCAAAGAGAAATATAGTATTAAGTCTGCATGTGTTTATTTTTATGTAATGTAGATGACCATGGCTTAGAGCTAAAGAACACCCCACATTTTGTCGATTAGAAAATTAGAATAACACATAAGACCAATTTAAGATAGATTTTCAATATGGTTTAAACCGCTGCTTTGACAGTTATCTAGCTAACACCCACTGCAACCTCCACATGGAGGATAAGCCACAGAAGATAATTTCTGAATAAGCTGGCTGTTCACAGAATGTTGTATCTAAATATATGAATGGAAAGTTGAGTGGAAGGACTTCTGACAAGCTCTATAGAGATGCTGATTTCATTTTCCAGCAGTACTTGACCCCTGCCCACTCTGCAAAAAATCAATAACTGGTTTATTGACCATAGTATTACTGTGCTGGATTGGACAGCAAACTGGCCAAACCAAAAATAATCTATGTCCTACTGTCAAGAGGAAGACAAGAGACACCAGACTGTCATGATAGTGGTTTGTTGAGGATCCAAATGGAGACAGGAAATTTGCAGATACAACAATGCGGAATGAAGGATTTATTAATAGGAATAGGAGACCACACAGGAACACGGGAGATAGCAACAGCAGGATCCAGCAGTGAGAGAAAGAAACCAAGGGACTCAATGCTGTGGATATGTGATTGTCAGGAAACTAGGTGAGTATAATCAACAGACTGAATGGCAGCTGAGTGGGAAGCAAGGCTAAGGAACAGAGGAGATTAGACCAATGACATCTCAAAAACATGGAATGACAAGAAGAACGATGAACACCAAGTAAACAGAGCTAACAAAAAAATACAGAAAAAAACTAAAAAAAACAAGACCCAAAATACAGAACTCAGACAAGTGTATGTCACAAAGTCCATGGGATCATGACAGAACTACCACACAACAACGCTCCCAAGGGCAAAATACAAAGGGCCAATTAGTTCCTGAATCAAAAACCCAAACCCAGGTGTACAGAGGGGGCCAGACTGGTGCATACTTTTCTCCACCTCCTACCAAAAATACTGATTTTCACCTCAGCAATAACATAGACTGGTCGCCTCCATGCCATGCCATATTGATGCAGATGATGCAAATGGATCCCTGACCAAGTACTGAGTGCTTTACTCTGGTATGTGTATATGCTTTTCAGGAGGCCAATATTTATGTAATCTTTAAATTTCCTAAGAAACAAAATCCGGGTTTTCATTTGCTGTAAACCATCAAAATTAACAGAAATATACACTTGAAATGTATTACTTATGTATGTAAAAAGTCTATATGAGTTTCACTTTTTTAATTAAATTACAAAAATAAATTAGCTTTTGGCTGATATTCGAATTTATTGAAATGCTCATGTACTGCAAAACTTTTGTTAACACTTAGTGTAAATATATTGCTTTGTAGAAGAACTAAGGCCAAGAAGTGTGTATTGAATTTTTTCTTGAGAAAATTTTTATGATGATCAGTCAGCCATTGGAGGCTGGTTTATAAAAAGATACAGGCATGTCTTAAATCTCTCTCTGGGCCTAAGCCGGGATGTATATTTCAGGGCCAGCAGTGAGTTTTCTACTGTTCAAAGGATCACATCCATTCATGTCCTCAGGGGAAGACAGCATGCGTGAGGACGTGGCTTGGCTAAAATGACTGAGGATTAGAACCAGGCGCCTCTGGCACACAAACCTGTGTTTCAGCTACTGAATATTTCAGAAAAAATGCAAGCAGTCTTTGCACGACAAATGAGAGAGATGCAGTAAACTCCCTCAACACAAAGAGAAAAATGTGAAAAAGCTTGACTTCTATTGACACACACAGGGAAGAGTATAAATTTTCTAGATTTTCCTCTTTTCCCCAACTGTATCCTATCTGATCACCTATAAAAAAACTGGATATGTTGAATCCATGTAGCAAAGGCTGATTGTTGATGTTTCCTGCAGTGACTCATCTCTGTTGCTGTATCTCTTCAAGAAAGCAGGCTCAGTCTCACAGTTGGAGGTGACATCAACTCTCCAAATCTGTTGCTGTACCACTTGCTTTTCTGTGACGGCCCCTTTTTTATTAAAATAGATCCAGATAAAAACAGTAGAGTGAAACTGTTGAAAAAAAAGGGGTCCTGCTGAGATTATGTATGTATGTGTTAAGGGAATGCATATATCATCTCCACTTGTTGGCTGCTTTTCATCCAGATTCGTAGGGAAATGCAGAGGTGACTTTAGAAAAAAGGAAAATTTAAATATCTATAATACTGCAGAGGAGTTCCTTTGTTGTTGTTGTTTTTTTTTAAGTATTTTAATGATTAAACTTAATAGGTTGGACAAAGACAAAAAAAGTAGAAAATAGACATTTAATAACTGCTTGGTCTCCTTTCTTATTAATTTACACTGCTTGGTGTATGCTTGTTAGAGCAGTAATAAAATAGTTCCACCATGGTTACAAATCAATTTACAGCAAAGCCAAAGTCAAGACAATTATATTTAAAATGCAGGGGGAACTAGTGCCTATCTCTAGCGGTCATTAGGCAGGAGGTTAAATGCATCCAAATAACTTACGTAAAATCAAAGCTTCACATAAAAAAAGATTAAAATGCTAATTTAAAACAAATAAATAACTAATACATAATACAACTTACCTGGTAATACAAGTAAACTGGATGAAGTTACTTTGGGGCAAACAGGTCTGTTGACCCGGGGCCAGGACAGGGGGGAGGGGCCAAAAGCTCCACCTGCAGCCTGAAAGACGCATGGTCAAAGTGATAAAATAACTATGTAACATACCAACATTTCTGGAAAACAACAATAAACATTTTTTTCTGCTTTAACACACTGGTCATGTTCAGTTTTTTGTCGTGCCTTTTCCCATTTCTGCCCTCAGCACTCATCAACAGCAGTAACTCTGTCCTGCCATGCCTGAACAGGTAATTTAATGTATATGTGGGAAACATCTTAAAGATACTCAGCACATATTGCTTTGCTAAAGTGCCAGTGATGAATTATGATTAGTCTCTGACAACTGGAGGGACTTTAAACCCTTTCAGAATAGTGACAGTGAAGATAATGTGTCACTTTGCCAGTGCACTTCAAAACATCATGAAGACGCACCGAATGAAAAACAGAATTTTCAACGTATCATGTTGGGTTCATTCATGGGGAATGAAGTCTCAAGTTTTTGAATGGCAAGTCAAGATAAAGTCTCTAATCTTAAAGGGGAAAGTTCGAGTGATATCTCAAGTCTTTGTTGCTGAAGGACATAGCAAGTCAATTATAACTTAAAATTTATTTATTTTTCATAATTGGAAGTGCTAATAAACTTTTATTAGCTAAATAACATGAATACATGAATAAGAAATAGTAATACACAGCAAGTCTTTTTGGGATTTTATGAAAAATTAAGCATTAGTATTCTGCAAATTTAGAATATGTATAAAAAGCAATGTCCGAAATGTCCACAAGTCGTTTGTTCCTAGTCAGTTCTCAAGTCTATGAGGTGCAAGTCCACGTTAAATCTCAAGACGTCGAAGGGCAAGTTCAAGTCAAGTCTTAAGTTTTAGAATAGAATAGAAATAGCCTTTATTGTCCCAGAGTGGGGAAATTCAGGTGTACCAGCAGCAAAATGAAAGGCAACTGGAAGCATGGAGATACACACAAGGAAGACTCAGGGCTGAGTGAGAACTCCTGAAACAGATTGCCTGCTTGAAGGCAACTGGAAGTAGTAGAGGTCCAAGTCCACATTAAGTCCAAGTCAAATCTCAAATCTTTGTGGGGCAGGTCCAGATCAAGTCTCAAGTCTTTTTGGGGAAAGTTCTAGTAAAATCTGTAGTCTTGAGGGCCATTCCTAGTCAAGTCTCAAGTATATCAGGGACAAGTTAAAGTCAAGTCTCAAGTATTTCAAGTGCAAGTCCAAGTCAAGTCTAACTCATTTCAGGGACAAGCCCAAGTCAAGTGTTTCAAGGGCAAGTACATGTCAAATCTCAAATATTTAAAGAGCAGGTTCTTGCCAAATGACAAATCTTTATAGGAAAGTATGAAAGTATGTCAGGGGCAAGTTCAATTCAAGTCTCAAGTCTCTAATGACTGAAATTAACATTCTCACTTTGATTGCGTGCCATCTAAGCTACCTATAACATAGAATCGCTGTAGTTCTTTTAGTTCAAATCATCACAGGTAATTAAAAATGAAACTCTTTCTTGTTTGAAACATTTAATTAAACATGTGTAAAATAAAATTTGTGCAAATGTTGACTACTGTGATATAATTTAAAAATTCATGTTTTGTTAAAGTCATTTTAATTTAATTTAATTTAATTTACCCATTCATTTAAATGTGTCCAAGCAAGAAAACATGGTAAAGACCTGCTCTCAAGGACAAGAATATTTTACAATAAAAACGTATTCATTTTACAAATGGTTTCTCCAAATTGTAGACAAATGCTACTTTTATTGACTACTGCAATCTTAAAATGATGTCACCCTTTAATGATAAGTGTCTTATGAGTAAAGCACCATTTTGCTTTTATCATCTGCTGCAAATGTGAATTTTAGCTAGACACCAGCTCTGGCATTACTACAGGAACCTTAGCCAACTCCTGATGCTAAAAGTTATCCAGTTAATAACTATTATTGGGTTTGCATCCCCCTATTATCTTTTTCAAATGCCATCAGAGGTTTTTGATGAAGTTCAAGTCAGGTGACGATCATGTCCAGTCTTGTATCTTCCAGGATATCTTGTGAAAACCAACCTTGGTGGACTTTGAGATATTCATGGGATGATTGTCCCATTAGAAGACCAAGTGATGCCCAAGAGTCAACTTCTTCAGAGATGCCACATTTTCTGCCAGGATTCCCTGATACTTGATCGAATCCATCTTGTCCACCACATGTTGCAGGTTTCCATGGTCACAGGAAGCAAAGCAGCTCTAGAACACCACTGAGCCACTGTAAGTACTGTAAGCATGCAGATTTTTTTTAGCATCAGCTTTGCTCGTCCTTCTCCAGGCATGTCACTGATCCATGGGTTCGAAATGTTCAAGGTTTATTTCATCTCTCTACAGAGCAGAATCCTAAAACCCTTATTGTTTTACTTATATAGATAAGAGTGCATTTGAGCTGATTTTCCTTGTGCTTCTGGGTCAGTAGTGATGTACATGTTGTCTTTTGCAGTCAGACGAGGGTTTTTGACCACCTGCCTCCTCAGGAATCTTTTGGCAGCCATTGAAAGCTTCCTCTTTCTGCATCGTCCAGGTGGGACAGCCACTGTTCCTATAAGTTTACGTTTGCAAACTATGCCTCAACCTATATCTCTAGGGACATTCACTGCTTTTGCTATCTTCTTGAAGCCTTTTCCTTGTTTTTGTAAGATAAATATCTCTTTTCAGAACGTTGTGGATCATTCTCTTGCCTTAGCTATATTTCAAGCAATGAAACATTACAGTCAACAACCCAGATATTTGAGGTGTTCTGTCTCATTCTATTTCTGACACCTGATTTGCAACGGTTTTCATGTAAATAATTTTATTTAGGGGGTTGAATAATTTTAAGATTGAGGTTGTCATTTAAAAAAGGATTTGGTGTTGAATCTTGCTAAAATCTATGAAATCGTAGTTTTATAAAGTACTGTAACTAATTGCAATAACATGAACAATTTTGAATGATGGCAATAAACCTAATTTGCAGTCAGTGTTGAATATATTTAGGGATCACGGCAATTCCATTTGAAAAGATGCTTTAATAAGATGTTCACAGAGAAAGATAGCAATGAAACTTTTTAGAAAAACTTGTAAATACTGTTAATAGAAGGCAACCTCCTGCTAAGATCAAGCAGATTTTTTTGCTCTTTGGGGATTAATGTGTATCTCAAGCTAACAGAGATATGGATTACCTGTACTTTTTAAGATGTAGGAAGTATTACTATGTAGGTATGAGAAAGACTGACAGACAGGCAGACAGAGATATATAATTAGATCGAATCTGAGATTGAGTCATACAGAAACACTCCCACAGAAAAACAAAAAAGGCAAAAACAGGGGATTCCACTTTTCAGCTAATTCCTCTGTGAAGGGAGTTGCAAACACACAAAGCTCAGTTGCTATGGCACCAAGATATTGAAAGCAAGCAGAATCCGGTTTACATACAGTTAGTGTGAAGTCAAGGAAAAGATATATGCTTGTGACAATTGTTCTGCTACCATTCCTAATTAATCCTTTACAACAGGTGTCAATCCAGATAAAAGGTAGAAATGGTGAGCATAAATACTCTTTGCCATGCTGTGGTTAAATATCAACTCCTAAAGGCATTTTGTTTGCACAGTCTGCCTGTTGATGGAAACTCTAAGTCTGAATGAAGAGCCCAGAAAATTCTGCACAGTTAGCCCTGGAGAAGGTACTTTCCCTGGTGTAAGAGTCTCTCCGAAACTAGTATCAAGAAATTGGGGATGTCATTTGTTGGCACGAGCATGTTCATGCGGATGAACGCGTGCATTTCAGTGCTTCTGCTCTCCACCTCAATCAGCCCCGTGGAGCTTGTTTGCAAGCCCCCACTTTGATGTCTGATGACACGCATGTCGGTGCCGTGTTATCATCATGACTCACGTTTATTCCAATGTGAGAGCCTCGGCTTTGAATTCCCTTGACGAAATATTAAAATATGTATGAGACCTGTTGTTCAAAAACAGAATGTGACTGATTAGTAAAGATTAGTTTAAAACAAAGGATGATAACAGCATATAAATGTGCATGTGCAAGGCTGTGCAAAGAAGAGCAACTCCCCCTGGCATGTCTGTTAACAGAGACCATTAAAACTGCCTTAGAAACCCTATGAGCAATCTGCTGCAGCAGTAAGGGCCAGAACTACAGTTCATACAGTACATTACTAACACAAAAAGCACCACAGGGAAAACAAGTCTTATTTTGCATTCCATTATTTGATTGAATTCCTCCTCGGGAGATGCTTCTGGCCCAGGCACACAGAAAAGCCACTGCATGGCCCTGAAAGTCTTCATTTTTAAACTCAGAAAACACGACTTCTATGACTTTTTTTTCTTGTTTTGATTTGCTTTACAATTTTGCAAAGAAAGGCAAGCTCAACTGGAGATGTTTTCATTATGCATGCAGTGTTTGACACAAGTAAATCCTTGTTTTCCACAGATTCAAATGCTCCTACCAGCTCTGGCCTTTGGCATGTTTCATTTTGAATAAAGCAAAATGCAAAGTAATCACCATTTAATTAATTCATTGTCTCTGTTTGCAGATATTAACTGAAAGCTTTCGCAAGACAGATGGCAGAACAAAATACCGTAACATGGCACTGTAGCATTTTTATTTAAAGCCCTTCAACAAATTGTTCATTACTGCAATACTTTAAATGGTAACCTTTAAAGCGGAGGTAACTGTGTGACTCCTGCTGTCTTTGAGGGTCAGAAAGCACCAGAAAACTTTCAAAGAAGACATCAGCTACTTAATTAGGAAATTCTAAGGATTGTATTGTAGGTATATGTGCAGTAACTCTCTTGCTTAGTTGGATGTTTGCCAGCATTAAGATCTATTTAAGCAACAATAATCTTTCCTAAATTACTTTTAGTGATACATTTATCTAATATCAACAACATGCAGCAACAACACTCAGTGCTTTGCAAAAATATTGCAACCCTTCAAAAAAATGTTCCTATTTGATTACCTTACAACCACAAACTTCAATATATTTTATTGGGATTCTTCGTGACAGACCAAAAAACAGTATTGCATTATTGTGAAGTGAAAGGAAAAGGATCTGTGCTATATTTTTTCAGAAGGGTGTGGAATGCATTTATATTTAGTCACTTACTCTGATAACCCTACTTGAAATCCAGTATACAAATTTATCTTTAGAAGTCAACTAATTAATCTACCTAGATGACTTTAATACACATCGGCCGTGTCCTGCTGAAGTGTGCGGAAACAGAACATATCCCTATTTCTGTAGATTTTAGCCAAATGCAGTTATCTATTTATGCCAGCTGGGGGCTACACCTACCATCAGAAACATAAATAAATTACTCTGTACCCTTAAATGAATTTATTATACCGTAAAATGTTTACTATGCAAATCTTTTAAACAACTTCCCAATATATTTATAGCTTAAATGAAGATATAAATATATTTATATAGATATAAATATATTTATATCTTCATTTAAGCTAGATCTCTCACCAGAATAGCTCATGAGAAATCCATCAACAGTCAGTCTTTTCTTATCCTTATATTGACAAGATTGTGGGTCAGTTATCTGTAAATATTTTTCAACTTCAAAAATTCTTCCATCCTCGTCCATTTTGAATTATTGTTCCACCAGAAACGGCCTTAGAAGAAGAACAGAAAAAGTAGTGGAAGCGGAGCTATGGGAGCCTGAATCTAGTCGCGTTTGCCTTTATATTGTATTCTGGAGCATCGACCCACATTCGAAATGGATTGCTGGGGGGCACACTTTGGAGAGTTGTTTGCCAACCAGATGCTGCTGGTGTAGGTTGTTTCATAGAAAACAATAGCCGCCTATTTTTTTTACTTGTAGAGAGGCAAAAGACGACAGATTGCAGTCTGCCACAAGCCTTGTAGAAGACTCAGCAAACATGTTTAAAAGGGTGTTCGCCCTTTAGATTAGACCAATATTAAACAAACTACCCTAGTGGTGAAATGTGGTGACAGCACCGTGGGGATGCTTTTCATCAGGAGGGACAGCAAAGCTGGTCTGATTTTATGGAAACATGGATTGAGCTAAATAAAAAAAAGGATGACTATAAACATAGAGTCAGAGCTACAATGGAATGGTCTCAGTCAGTGGCCAAGTCAAGGTCCTGGCCTAATCTATTAAGAATATGTGGCCAGACTTGAAAATTGCTGTTCACGTATACTCTTAATCCAATCTTAATGAGGTTGAGCTATTTTGCTAAAAAGAATGGGCTAAAAAATCTATCTCTAGATGTCTGTAGCAGTTAGAGACATACCAGAAGGCTTGCAGCTGTAATTGCAGCAGTAATTGCAGCACAAGGATGCTCTATAAAGTATTAATTCAGTGAGGCTGAACATAAATAGAAGCCTCTCAGATTTGTATTAGTGAAAAAAATAGAATATCAGGTAGAATTTTCCATCCACTTTATAATCATTAGGTACTTCTTTGTGTTGTTCTATCACACAAAACCCAGAGAAAATACACGAACGTTTGTGGTTGTAATGTTACATAATGTAAAAAGGTTTAGTTGGTATCATTACCTTTGCAAGGTGCTGTAATTCCTAGATATCTAAAACGCCATCTGTATTGTGTTTCTGTATCTCCCTGTACAGGGCTTTTTATAACCACTGTTGGCCCGTGCCAATCCCACACTACTCAGCCCACTTCTCACTTAAAATGGGCTGCTGGGCTGCAGCGCTCCACAGCATGTTCTCATTGCCAGCTCAGGCAGGTTCGATATCTCTTAAACCATAGAGCTAAGCTTAAAATGAATTGCACATTCCACCCAGGAATTATTCAGTTCATGCACTCCTCAGTTACGTTTAAGCAGTCAATATAAAAGCTTCTGAAAAAGATTTGAATTAATTGTTATAAGAACGAAACTGGTGAAAATGAGGAGTTAAATGACTCCCTACAGAACATGATCAAGAAACGAGTATTATCATACCACTGTTAGAGCGTCTCTAATGGCTGGGCACCGTCACTATCCATAGATCATTCTATACCTACTCATGCATGACAATATCGTTTCAGCAATTTCTAAAAGAAGCCTGTACTGTTCATTAGTTCTTATTGATTATTGAGTTAAATGGATCTCGATGTGCTGAGTGAGCAACATTATGAGGGAGTCCTATTTGCTTAAAGGATGTGGTATTGTCAAAGACTGGGTGTGTGTTGTTAAGAACAGTGTGTTTTTAGGTAACCGTAAGTGCAATCAGAGGATGCTAAATAAACTGTAATTCTCTTTCCCATATAGTAATAAACATTTAGGATGAAAGTGTCTTTAAACCACACACTCACCTGACAGCTTGAAAAGAAAATTACTTTTCACTTTGTTGCAGTGCATGTAATTCAGTGGCCACTTACCTGACTCAGTCTCATCAAAAATGGCCCTAATAATTCAGTTAGAGAAAGGTAAAGCTACAAGCAGAAAATCAGCCAGAAACACTTCAATCTGGAGGGATCAACTGAGTGTTAAGCTCCTGAATTAGTGTTGGTCGGTGCAAACAGTTCTCTGTTATAGGAAACTATAACAGACACAGTCGAAATCGACATAAATTAGTTGACTCCATGCAGATATACACATTAGCCGAAGGCATGTGTGGAAATATAATCGAATGTGAAATATGAAACATCTAAATGAGGAATACACAAATGAGACAGTTGGGAGTCATGTGGACACGTTTCATCACTTTTCACTTTCAGACCTTAGCAAAAAGCCAATATACCTAGACAACATGAACTAGTTTAGGTCAGACAGTCATTAACAAGCTTTTAGCACCCTGTTTTTACAATTCCTGGTTAGACAGCTGAGATTAATGTCAATTTAATTCTTTCAAGTTGTGTCAAAGCAAAAATGGCTGTAGTGTCTAAATTTTAGATATCATGTCCATAGTTAGAGTTAAGCTTCTCCTTCTAACCATAAAGGTATAAGCAAGGGACAACCAGACTGGCCATGCATGCACAAAGAGTGGGTTATTTACAGGGTCCTTCCAAAGTGGTTGTCGGTGCAATGGCCACTCTGCAAGAAGGTCTCCATCTCCAAGTTCTGCAAACTTTAGTCCTAAGCAGCATGTGTTTCTTGCAATCTTTCCTCTTGATCCATAGCTTTTAAAAGCTTTCTGAAGAGCTTTCAAAGTCTTTTTGGACTCAGGTTGTTTTTTCATAGTTGTTTTTGCAGAGTCCTGGTAAAGTGTGTTAATCTTGAGTTGGACAGAAAATTTGTTCAAAACCTGTGCCTCTAGACTCAGTTAGCTCCCACGCATGGGCGTCGCCAAACCCACTTTACTGGGAGGAATGCACCAGAATATATCATCTATCCCCCAGTAAAATTTCCAGAGCAAATTTTGACAGAATATTTCCCAGTTTTAAACAACACAGTGAATTAGGGTCCACTTTAAAAGATTACTAGATTGTCTAACTGCTTGGAAAATATAAAATAATAAGAAATACTAAAGACATATGTACAACACTGTTTGTCCAGAGGATATTGCACTGTGCAGCCAGTAATATTTTTAAAATGTGCTATAAAAGTTCATAATATTTAAAAAATCTTGCATGTCCCAACTCAGAAGCCTTATATTAGCCAGAATGTTTATTTCAAATCTAAAGATTGACATAACAGTACAAAAAATGAAAAAAAAAATTAAATAAATTGGGTAATTTGATTAATTTGGTTATTTTAAATATATGTGGACTTTATGGCCATGGATAACAAGCAAAAAGAAAAGAGGAACAGAGAGGAACAAATATATATTTTATTTAACAGTTTAAACCAAGCAGAAACATATTTTAAGAATGTGAAAGAGGAATTTTGTGTGGTTTATTGTGTTTTTCTTTTTAAGAAAAATGATTTATTGATATAGCAAATGGACTGGGGAGTGAGAGTAGGGACTAAGGTGATTGGAGTACCATGAGACATCACACAGCAATCTAATCTGTCTCCTAAAACAAAACTTATTATATAAATAAATAAAACACCAAATTTTTTGCATTTTCAGGGTAAGCTGACAAACAGCAAACAGGCTCTAGGTGATGGGTCAGACAAAGAGCAGTTCAAGAATCCTTCATGAGGACCACTAAATCGAGGCACGTGACGTCGCCCGGTATGGTGGAGCCGGGGTCCCACCCTGGAGCCAGGCCTGGGGTCGGGACTCGTCGGAGAGCGCCTGGTGGCCGGGTTGCTCCTTCGGGGACCCGGCCGGGCCAAGCCCGAAGAAGAGACGCGAGGCCATCCCCCAGTGGGCCCACCACCTGCAGGGGGAACCGTGAGGGACTGGTGCAAAGAGGATTGGGTGGCGGACGAAGGTGGAGACCTCAGCGGCCCGATCCCCGGATGACTCCTGAGGCGGCTGACGGGTACCGTGAGGCCAAGCGTACTGCGGCCCGAGCTGTGGCAGAGGCAAAAACTCGGGCCTGGCAGGAGTTCGGTGAGGCCATGGAGAAGGACTACCGGTCGGCCTCGAAGCGATTCTGGCAAACCGTCCGGCGCCTCAGGAGGGGGAAGCAGTGCTTCGCCAACACTGTTTATAGCAGGGGTTGGAGGCTGCTGACCTCGACTGGGGACATTATCGGGTGGTGGAAGGAGTACTTCGAGGATCTCCTCAATCCTGCCATCACGCATTCCCTGGTGGAAACAGAGGCTGGGGACTCGGGGTTGGACTCTTTCATCACCCAGGCTGACGTCACCGAGGTGGTTAAAAAGCTCCGCGGTGGCAAGGCTTCGGGGGTGGATGGATCCGCCCTGAGTAACTCAAATCTCTGGATGTTCATAAGAAGGGGGACCGGAGGGTGTGTTCCAACTACAGGGGGATCACACTCCTCAGCCTCCCTGGTAAGGCCTACGCCAGGGTATTGGAGAGGAGAGTCCGGCCGATAGTCGAACCTCGGCTTCAGGAGGAGCAGTGTGGTTTTCGTCCCGGCCGTGGAACACTGGACCAGCTCTATACCCTCTACAGGGTACTCGAGGGCTCATGGGAGTTTGCCCAACCGGTTCACATGTTTTTTGTGGACCTGGAGGAGGCATTCGACTGTGTCCCTCATGATGCCTTGTGGAGGGTGCTCCAGGAATATGGAATCGGGGGCCCTGTATTAGGGGCCATCCGGTCCCTGTACGAGCGGAGCAGGAGTTTGGTCTGCATTGCCGGCACTAAGTCGGACCTGTTCCCGGTGCATGTTGGACTCCGGCAGGGCTGCCCTTTGTCACCGGTCCTGTTCATAACTTTTATGGACAGGATTTCTAGACACAGCCAAGGGCCGGAGGGGGTCTGGTTTGGGGACCAGTGGATTTCGTCTCTTCTTTTTGCAGATGACGTGGTCCTGCTGGCCCCCTCTAGCCAAGACCTACAGCATGCGCTGGGGCGGTTCGCAGCCGAGTGTGGGGCGGCTGGGATGAAGATCAGCTCCTCCAAGTCAGAGGCCATGGTACTCGACCGGTAAAGGGTGGTTTGTACTCTTCAGGTTGGAGGGGAGTTCCTGCCTCAAGTGGAGGAGTTCAAGTATCTCGGGGTCTTGTTCACGAGTGAGGGAAGAATGGAGCGGGAGATCGACAGAGACGGATCGGTGCAGCTGCCGCAGTAATAGGGGCGCTGTGCCGGTCCGTTGTGGTGAAGAGAGAGCTGAGCCGAAAAGCGAAGCTCTTGATTTACCGGTCGGTCTACGTTCCTACCCTCACCTATGGCCATGAACTTTGGGTCATGACCGAAAGAACGAGATCCCGGGATACAAGCGGGTGAAATGAGCTTCCTCCTTAGGGTGGCCAGGCACTCCCTTAGAGATAGGGTGAGGAGCACGGCCATTCGGGAGGGGCTCGGAGTAGAGCCGCTGCTCCTCCACATCGAGAGGAGCCAGTTGAGTTGGCTCGGGCATCTATACCGGATGCCTCCTGGACGCCTTCCTCGGGAGGTGTTCCAGGCACGTCCCACCGGGAGGAGGCCCAGGGGACGGCCCAGGACACGCTGGAGGGACTATGTCTCTCGGCTGGCCTGGGAACGCTTTGGGCTCCCCCCGGAGGAGCTGGAGGAGGTGTCTGGGGAGAGGGACGTCTGGGTGTCTGCTGAGTCTCCTGCCCCCGCGACCCGGTTCCGAATAAGCGGAAGACGACGAGTACGAGTACGAGTACGAATAAACAACAAAAATTTTTGCATTTTCAGGGTAAGCTGCTCTGTTGAAGTAATGCATTTTTAGATAAGATAGAGCTTCTTTATTAAGGGCTTTATTAAGTGAAGAGATGAGATTGGGTCCTTAACTGTTTTTGTCACTATAGTGTTAATTTTATATAACATAGAAACCCCTTAAAGTGAAAAATCAAATAAAAATGTTTCCCTAGTGACACTCAAAGTTCACAGAGTGCACTCACTCACTCAGATGAGTGAGTGCACTCCCTGGGTCAAATATTGCTCATGCACTTTAAAATACATATTAAATGTAGTGGAATTATTAAAACGTTTGAATGTGTCAGTATTTAATGGATTATATTATGTTGTGAAGTATGCCAAGCAAATGAAGTAAAGCCCACTTAAGCATCCAGGAAGGATATTGTCAGAGTCTGTTCTTCGCCTGCCTGACGCTTAACCTTCTTTCCATCACTAAGGGGCGCAGGAGCTGAGTCCTGAGTTTCTGACTGGTGCACATCGTTGCCTCATCAGCTGGAGTTCTATATGAGGGCGGCTCGCCAGCACTTCTGCGCCTGAGTGTTTTGACCACTGCGGTAGTGATCACCTGGCCATTACTTTGTAATCCTGAACAGTAGTTCTCTGACTAATTGCCTGTTCTGTTTCCTTGATTCCTAGGCCTGTAAACTGAGCTCCACTCTGGACATCTTCTTGGAACCACCTGCAACAGAATCTGGATTTTCTTGGATCACTTTTTGCCTGGCAGCCGCTCTTGTGTACCCTCCAGTCTGATTGTGTGCAACCTGCTCGCTCTCCCACAAGGCCCTCTGGACCATCAGACCCCGTTGCCTACCGTCGCAGCAGTACAGCCCCAGACTCGCATCTCTACCTGAACTGTGAGCTAAGTCCGTTCTCACCTTCTGCCGTTTCCTTTTCAGCCCGACTACCGGCCACTCCACTCTGACTGGTTTTCTCTGAAGTCGTGTAAAAATAAATCATTGAATCCACGCTTCTCTGTTTGAGTGTTCTCTCTGCATGTGGGTCAAGTCGGCCTTAAAACAAACGATGACAGAACACTCAGGCCAGCCAGACCCAGCAGAGGCGCTCCAGAGAACCGTGTGACACCTAATCCAGGCTCACGGTTCGACCCTCCGCTCCCTCCTTGACCAGCATCGACAGGTCAGTCAGCAACTTGAGCAGATCACAGCCTTAATACAGCACTCTGTGGGAGTTTTGCCCGCCTCGCCCCCGGAGGGTGCTGTGGCTCTTCCGGTGACCCAGCAGTTACCACATAGCCGCGATGTAGCTTCCGCCAGTCCGGAGAAATTTTCCGGGGAGGTTGGAAGTTGCCGGGGGTTTGTATTACAGTGCTCACTGATGTTTAATCGGTCCCCACAGTCGTTCCCCCACGACGACGTTAAAATCTCCTTTGTGTTAGGTTTACGGACCGGCAGAGCATTGCGGTGGGCGGAGGCAAAGTTTACTAATCATAACCACTTTGGCTGCACCTATGTTGAGTTCATTAAAGATTTCAGACTAACTTTTGACATACATATAGACCGTTCTAGCGTGGCTCGTCGTTTACGAGCGCTAAGACAGCATAACCGCCCCCTAACTGAGTTCACAATAGATTTTCGTACCTGGCAGTAGCGTCTGGGTGAAATTCCAGCGCCCTAAAATCAACCTTCTTTCAGACTGCCGTACACTTGGACACCAGGATGAGGGAGAGGAGGCCGGCCCGTACGGAGCGGACCACTGCTAGAGTGCATCTCGCCTCTCCTCCGTTTTTGGCTCAGCCGGTGCAGACACCAAGCCAGCCCGAGCCCGAACCCATGCAGTAAGGTAGGGCTCGGCTTTCTGATGATGAGCGGCAATGCCGCAGGGAGGCCTGCCAGTGTTTCTATTGTGGCTCCCCAGAGCATCTGATATCTGCATGTCCGGTCCGGCCAAAAGGTCGGGTCTGCCAGCTGTGATGGGGTGCCCGGCGGACCGAGAATCTAGTTTGCCCTCCCGATTCATGCTCCCAGCCACCCTAGTTATTAACCGTCACACCATTCCCCTGACTGCTTTATTAGATTCGGGGTGCGAGTGGGACCTGATCGACCAGGGTTTAGTCAGACAAATGCACATTAGAACTGAGGCCTTAACTATGCCGTGCCAGGTTCTGGCCTCAGATGGCCAGACGCTCCACAGCATTACGCATAAGACTGAACTGCTTGAGCTGGTCCTATCTGGAAACCATAGGGAGCGCATCGCTCTGTTTGTTTACCCCATCTCCCAGGCCTCGTTGGTTCTGGGTTTCCCATGGCTTCAAACACATAACCCCCATCTAAATTGGGCAGATCTGAGAATTGAATCCTGGTCTAATCGATGCGTCTCTACCTGTTTACAGTCAGCCGTCACCCCTGGAACACTTGTGTTGGGAGAGGAGGATGAACCGCCGGATCTCGCCGGGGTTCCGTGTGAATACCACGACCTCAGTTCGGTGTTTAGTAAATCACGGGCCTTGTCTCTTCCTGCTCACCGCCCCTATGACTGCGCCATCGACCTCCTACCGGACGCTCCATTGCCCTCCAGCCTGCTATTCAAGATCTCTCACCCGGAGAGGGGGGCAATGGAGAACTACATAGCTGAATCCCTCGCAGCCGGCATAATTCGGCCGTCCTCGTCTCCTCTCGGGGCCGGTTTCTTTTTTGTTGGCAAAAAAGACGGCTCCCTTCGCCCTTGCATCGATTATAAGGGGTTAAACGCCATAAGCATAAAGAATAAATACCTGTTACCTTTGCTGTCGTCGGCTTTCGAACCAGTTCACCGAGCGACCATTTTCACCAAACTTGATCTTAGAAATGCGTACCACTTAGTCCGGATCCGCCGGGGGGATGAGTGGAAGACTGCATTCAAGACCCCGCTGGGGCATTTTGAATACCTGGTAATGCCTTTTGGTTTATGCAATGCACCTGCAGTTTTTCAAACTCTAGTAAACGATGTGCTACGGGACTTTCTGAACATTTTTGTTTTTGTTTACCTGGATGATATTTTGATTTATTCCGGAACCGCTCCTGAGCACCACCGACATGGCTGCCTGGTGCCGCAGCACCTCCTGGAGAACCAGCATTTTGTTAAGGCCGAGAAGTGCCAGTTCCACCAGTCTTCCATCAGTTTTTTGGGATTTCTTCTCAAGAGTGGGCAGGTTCGCGCCTATCCAGACAAAGTCAAGGCCGTAGAGAACTGGCCATTCCCCACCACACGGAAACAATTACAAAGTTCCTAGGGTTTGCCAATTTTTGTAGAAAGTTCATTCAAGACTACAGCCGGATCGCCAGTCCCTTGCCGGCCCTGACGTCCACTAAGATCCCCTTCGCCTGGACGCCCGAAGCCGGAGTGGCTTTCAACGAGCTAAAGAGCCAGTTCGCCCAAGCCCCGGTCCTCGTCCACCCCGAGCCAGGGAAACAATTCACACTGGAGGTGGATGCTTCGGACACAGGAGTGGGAGCAGTGCTCTCTCAGCGTCAGAACCTGGATGGCAAACTCCACCCTTGCGCTTTCTTCTTCCGTCGTTTGGCGGCAGCTGAGAGGAATTATGATGTTGGAGACAGGGAGCTGCTCGCCATCAAGTTCGCCCTGGAGGAGTGGCGGCACTGATTAGAGGGTTCAGAGCAACCCGTGCTGGTTTGGACTGACCATAAGAATCTGTCTTACCTCCAGTCTGCCAAACGTTTAAATCCCCGTCAGTCACGCTGGTCACTATTCTTTTCCCGATTTAATCTGCTAATCTCTTTCAGACCTGGAACCAAGAACATTAAACCTGACGCCTTATCCCGCCAGTTCCCCTCAGATGACTCCGAGAAGCAGGCCGCACCCATCCTCCCCGCCAGCTGTACTGCCAGTGCCGTGACCTGGGAGATTGAGGACTGCATGCGGCAAGCCCTCCTTGCCGACCCGGGCCCGGGCACTGGACCGCCTAACCGCATGTTCGTCCCCACTGTAGTGCGGTCCCGACTGATTGCCTGGTTCCACTCCACCAGGTTTGCCGTGCATCCCGGGATCAGTCGGACAATAGTTGCGGTCACTAGGCGCTTCTGGTGGCCCACTCTGCACCGTGACGTCAGAGGGTACGTTTCCGCCTGCCCGGTCTGTGCCTGGAACAAGACATCTAACCGACCACATGCGGGTCTTCTGCAACCGTTGGGCATTCCCCATCAACCTTGGTCCCACATCGCGGTGGATTTTGTCACAGGCCTGCCAACATCCCATGGTATGCCTGCCATTTTGACCGTTGTGGATAGGTTCTTTAAGCCTGCCATCTAGTCCCCCTTAGGAGGTTGCCTTCAGCGTTGTGTTCTGGCTCCACGGGATACCCCAGGATACCCCGGCTCTGGAAGGAGCAAAGGTCTCACTGACATCCGGTATTCACCCACAGACCAATGGACAGGTGGAGAGGCTCAATCAGGAACTGGAGGCTCCGCTCCGCTGCGTTACGTCCTCCAATCCCTCTGAGTGGAGCACCTACCTGCCGTGGATAGAGTATTCGCACAACTCTCACGTTTCTGCAGCAACTGGATTCACCCCGTTTGAGGTTTCATTCGGGTATCAGCCGCCTTTATTCCCATCTGACGAGAGGGAGGTCGAAGTGACGTCAGCACAACAGCATATCCGGAGGAGCAGGCGCATCTGGGACGCGACGTCGAGGGCTCTCCACCGGACGGCAGTCCAGAATAAACGTTATGCTGACAGGCGGCGTGTCCCTGCACCAGCCTACCGCCCGGGCCAGCAGGTGTGGCTGTCCGCACGGGACGTTCCCCTCAAGTCCCTGTCCCGAAAGCTCTCTCCCAGGTTCATCGGCCTGTACACCATCGAGTCTCTGATTAATCCTACCTCCATCCGCCTTTGCCTGCCTGCCAGTTTCCGAATTCACCCCGTTTTTCATGTGTCCCAGATTAAACCAGTCCAAACCAGCATGCCCTGCCCTCCGGCCGAGCCCCCTCCACCCGCCCGGGATTTCCAGGGCCACCCTGCCTATTCTGTTCGCCGGATCGTGGCCTCCCGTCGGCGAGGTAGGGGGTGGCCCGACTACCGGCCACTCCACTCTCTGACTGGTTTTCTCTGAAGTCATGTAAAAATAAATCATTGAATCCACGCTTCTCTGTTTGAGTGTTTTCTCTGCATGTGGGTCAAGTCGGCCATGATTACCTAGGGGTTGAGAGACCAGGAAAAAGACACAGTCCACATCATGCGTGGAAAGAAAATAAATATGAGAGAACATATTTAGAACATATTTGACTAAGTCAGACTTAGTCATAAACAATAACGAAACATTTAAACCAATGGCACAAGAGAGTCTTAAACTGTTACTTTTCTAACTCCCTGTACCAGCTAGCAGTGCTCCAATGCTAATGCGAACTTGTACATTAACAGCAGCACGAGGAGTCTTTTTCTTGAACAATGTGACTCCTAAGAACACTGGTTTTAGTATTTTCACTAATGAAAAAATGCTCTTTGCTGATTCTTGTGAAAACTTACTTTCGAGTTTTGCTCATTCCAATAAACACCCAATGCACTGATGGCTTTCTACCTGACCTAAAGAGGAAGGGATCTGATCAGACGGAATATTACTATGATCAAAAAGGAAAAGGATTTCACAAAAAGCCCCAAAATAAAACCTTCCAGAGCAAAAAAAACTAACTGGTACAAACACAATCAACTGGTGCTTTACTGTTTTCTCTGTTGGCTGTTTTACTGTTTGTGCCTGTGTTTCGCTGTCCAATTTGCATGAAAACAAATCATTTGTCATAATTTGAACAGGAAGAGGCTGCCAGACAGTAGCAATTCAAGCCTTCATCATAGCTCTCCAACTCCCGTGAAATTTATATGCACAAAGCAACAAAGCGCAGACAAGCACATGATGGTCTTCAAAGCACAGAGGTCATCATCAGTGTAACTGCTTTGTGTGCATCAACAAAGACTTGTGGGACGTGGCTACATGCAGTGACTCAAAGAAGATACGTGTGAAACCCATTTATCAATGTCAATGAATTATATTTTCATACATCACTCATCATATATATATATATATATATATATAATATATATATATATATATATATATATATATATATTGCTAAGATATTTATATATCTTAGAAGAAAGTATAAAATCTAATTAATATTCACACCCTCTTTTGTCCTGTGTTTTCACTTCTTAGTCCTGTTTGATGGTGGCAACTAAGGACTGTTATTTGCGGTGAAATAAATTAGACATCACGCAGTTTTTTTCCCCAATTAAAAAGATTAAAAGCCTGTTATAAAGTAAAAAAATGCTTAGTGTTGTGTGTACTGTAACTCTTAGTGTGAAGTCAACTATCCTCACAGGTTGACATGAAATCAATAATCTTCAAATGCTTCATCTATTCCCTTGGTTATTTTTCACATCTACCTACCTACTGGGAAAGATCCAACCTCTTTTACCATTTGCTCCTAATCTGTCAGAATTGAAGAATAGATTTCTTACTCTTCTTGGATCAAGAGATCAACACCGAACCCCATGAAAAGTTCCAAACCCCCCAGCATGGTGCCCTGTTTCGGTAAAAGAGAAAAAGGTCCTTTCGCGTGCTTTGATTGAGATTCTTGCTGGAATTTGGAGCAGCATGTGTGGATCCATGTGTGTCTCCAGAGAATGCAGATCAATCAGGCACGGCTCTGTGAGCCTGTGTCTGTGATGTAACCATGGGACATGTATGAATGGATAGACGGATGGACGGAGACACCGACAGGATATAAATAGATAATGAGACCATTTGTTTGAATTGGTTGTTCCACTTCACTTAGCGTATAGATGATTGCTCCCACATTGCAGCCTTCTCTGTTGCCAGCAATCATAAATGATGTCCTGATCTTCTATGTTCCAGGGTAGTGTCCTGTCGGATCTGTTACACCTCATGTGTGGAAGTCTGTAATCATGCAAATATGTTTGAAGGTATATAGAGAGATTTATTAATTTAAATTATTGGCTATGTTGGAAAAAAATATATATTTATAAGATTAAACTCTGAAACAGCTGTTTTTATCTTTAGAGCTATGAGCCAGTTACAGCAAACTGATTCAATGTACAGTAAAACATAAATATCTAATAAAGCTTCACTATTTTAATAGGGGCCTATAAAGGGGGATAAACCTTTGAAGGTCTCCAGTTGCATGTTTATGTTTATGCATTTGGCAGATCCTTTTATCCAAATCATCTTAAAATTAAGGATGTTAACGAGGATGAAGTTAATATCAAAGCTAGCAATAAGGTACTTAGAAGAAAGACCACTAGTCTCTCAAGGTGTTTTTAGTTTGACTCTGGTGCGAGCAACAATAACAAGCACTTAAAGTTTACAAATTTTAATCAGTAGGTATGATTCTTCTTGGTCTTGGTCGGGTTCCAATTCCACACTGAGGGAGAAAGAAAATATTAGTAGGGCATCTGGGGGTGAGGGTGATGAGGCTAAATAGATAATGATGGAAAAAAAAGTTGTGAGCTTGCTCTCAGATGATAGAGAGGAGATCTGGGGGGAATGGGCAGATCCACAGAGACTAAGACCAGCAGGTAGGCATGTCTGGTGCAGAGGAGAGGAAGAGAGAGAGCCCAAACACAAACCACCTACACGGCTCTGTGAGCATGACAGCACCTTCCCTTCAAAAGACCCCCTGGGAGACGACCAGATATGGAAGGAGAAGAGTCTTCGAAGTCCCTGATAAGGTAAGGGTTCAGGATGAAGGAGTGTGGAACTCAGGAGCGCTCCTCGGGACCATAACCTTTTCCAATCGACACCACAGCCACGAAGAACGCCACGTCGGACCGTGCCAGACATAGGAGAAGTGATCAATTATAGTAAAAATAACTGTCTCATTGTTTGAAGATGGAGAACAGTGACAAAATCTATGGCAATGTGAGACCAAGGGCAACTAAGAACTGAGAGAGGCTCAAGAAGACCAGAGGGGGGCTCAAATGGGGCACAAATATGGCAGGCAGAAACATATTCACAAATTTCCTTGTTCAACGATGGCCACCAGAAATAATGACGAAGGAGAACCATAGTTCAACGTTCAGTTCAAGTTGGAAGAATGACTCCATCAAATGACTTGAGGCGGGATAGAAGCTGGAACATAGAGCCGTCTTGGGGGACCGGTTTAAACTTGTTAGGCTTACTGGATCTTGTTTTTTAGATCCCAGGAGAGGACCCCAATAACACATGACTGAGGGAGAACGGTTGCGGGCTCCTGAGGATCCTCCTTCAGTGAAACCTGCTGGGAAAGGGTGACTGATTTGATATTTCTAGTACCTGGACAAAAATTAATGTAGAAGTTAAATCGAGAAAAATACAGGGAACAACGTGAATTTAGATGCCGAGCTGACTGTAGGTAGGCCAGGTTCTTATGGTCGGTCCAGATGTTGATCCATGCCATCCAGCCAATACCTCTATTTTTCTAGGGCCAACTTAATAACCAGGAGCTCCCGGCTGATTCTGAAAGACAGCTGGAGAATTGGTCAAACCGTATGGTATGATGAGGAACTCAAAGTGTCCAATGTAAGTCTTAATCGCGGCCTTCCACTCATCACCCTCACGGATACAGACCAGGTGGCAGGCGTTCCTGAGATCCAGTTTAGTGAATATGGTGGCTTTTTGCACTGGTTGAAGAGATGAGAGTGGAATATTACTGGAAATTTTAATTGTTTAACTGCATTTGCGTTGATAAGATTATGTTCTGAACCTGAACCTATTAATGCTTTGACAGGCAAAACATTTTTTGTTAACACAAATGGTGGAATCTAGCAGAAACCGGGGGTATTCAGTTTGATAGATGGCGCCCGCCGGTATCCCCGGTGGGCTTGATCTTTTGGCCGAACTGGACAGGCTAGGCAGAAATGACCAGGTGCACCACAGTCGAGACAACATCCAGACCTTAATCTTCTCTGCCTTTTCTCTGTAGAGAGTTGAGTTTGGCCTAACTGCATTGGCTCTGAAGTGCCCTGTTGTGGGTAAATAAGTGTGGTTTTCTGACATCATGAGAGGTGTTGTGTTGATCTCCTGGGGCTCCAGGAGTTAGTGAGTTTTTTTTTCTCTCAGGTTGATTAAATCTTCCAGCATTTCAGTTCATCTCAGCATGCTAGTTCATCCTTTGAGAGTTGGCGAGTTCCAGCCAGACTCAGCAGCCATGGTGCGAAACACTATGGCTAGCTCTGCTACAATCCTACTCCTCTGTCTCAGATGCAACAGTTTTGTTTGGCTTTTCTTTGTCCCTGTGTTGAATAAAAAAGTATGCTTAAGCGCATCCGAATATTTATCAAAAGAGAAAATATCGATGGTTGTCTCATCTTCTAAAGCCTCAGCCCACCTCAATGCTTTGTTCCTTAATAATCCAATGACATGAAATCTTACTTGTATCATCTGGGAATGAATGTGGAGAGTGGTGAAAGAAGGATGCATCAGATCTGGAGAATTGAAAAGGCCGTGCTGAAGATAAAGCAGAGGCGGAGTAAGTGTAGGATTGGAGAGGGGTTTTTGTTTGCAGCTCGTAAAGTTGTTTGGAGAGATTGTCCACAGATTAAATGAGGGTTGTCTGTTGCTGCACAAGGGATTGTTGAACAATAACAGGCACTTGAGAAAGTTTACAAAGTTTATTTTAGTAGGTATGAATGACTCTTCCAGGGTTGGTCAGGCACTGATTCAGCACTGAGGGAGAAAGAGAATACTAGTAGGGTGTCTGGAGGTGAAGGTGATGAAGCTGAACAGATAATAACAAAAGAAATTTGTGGGGTTACTGTCAACAGGACAGAGAGGAGATCCAGGCAGAATTGGCAGACTCACAGAGACTGAGACCGACGGGTGGGCGTGTCTGGTGGCAAGCAGTCTGCAATGGATCCAAGGGAGCGCATCCAACAGAGCAGATTAGTTTAGAGGGTGGACAGGAACTGGGAGAAGATCACCATTGAAGAACGAGAAGGACTTCCTCAGTGGTCCAGAAGGGTTATCGTCACACATTGTATGCGCAGTACTTCAGGCAGAGATTTGGAACAAATCCTTGAAGTAGGGGAATAGAACCCTGGTTAGTTCTGGGTAGAGAGCACAAGGAGAGAGAGCAAGGGAGGCCTGATTACCATGCAGTGAACTTTGTAAGAGTTCTCATATATAATATTCTGACTTTATTGTTGCAATTTCAAAAACAAAAATAAATTCTCTTAGCCTGGCTGTAATTCTCCGTCGAACCTACGAACAGAGAGAGGTACCCCCTATCCTTGTGGTTTTTAGTATAACAATGGCCACCAGTGGGCTCTAGATAGACAAACTTTATCAGTTTATTATTTTACTTAGTGTCCCTACACATAGCCCATTCTAAAATGTCCAAACTCTAACACTCAGTAGTTTAATCTAACCTCCCCAGCAACTCCGTACCATTCCAAACCCTTTGTGAAGTGCCTTGAGACGACATGTGTTGTGAAGTGGCGCTATATAAATAAAACTGAATTGAATTACTGCATGGTGGCGCAGTTGGTAGCACTGTTGCCTTAAAGCAAGAAGGTCCTGGGTTCGGTTCCCAGTCGGGGGTCTTTCTGCATGGAGTTTGCATGTTCTCCCCGTGCATGCGTGGGTTCTCACCGGGTACTCCGGCTTCCTCCCGCAGTCCAAAGACATGTCTGTTAGGTTAATTGGTCACTCTAAATTGCCCTTAGGTGTATGAATGAGTGTGTGCATAGTTGTTTGTGTGTTGCCCTGCGATGGACTGGTGACCTGTCCAGGGTGTACCCTGCCTCTCGCCCATAGACTGCTGGAGATAGGCACCAGCTCCCCTGCAACCCACTATGGAATAAGCGGTAGAAAATGACTGACTGACTGAATTGTGTGTGTGTGTCTCCTTAGAACAGACGTGTTAAACTCGTTCTTTAGGACTGATATCCTGCAACTTTTAGATGTGTCCCAAGTTTTACAGAGTCCTGCTGAGGACTAACCTAATGCTGCCATTCTAAAGGAACATGTCAAAAGATATTTTAAAAGTTATCTCAGAGGGGCAGTGGTGCAGGGGGAAAAACGTGTAACCCATGTTTGGAGGCCTTAGTCCTTGACGCAGGCCATCACAGGTTCAAGTGCCAGCCCATTGACCTTTGCTGCATGTCTTCCCCCTCTCTCCACCGCTTTCCTGTCAACTCACTGTCAAGAAATGGGAAATAAAGGCAACTAGTGCTGGAAAAAAAAAAAACATGTAAAAAGTAATCTCAGAGGGTTTCTAGAGTTACTTCAACCACCTTGGTTGGTGGAGTCCCGCAACTCATATTGGCTGTTTCACATCCTGTTGCAAAAGTTATACAAGGTAAATCTCCACACAGTGGGGAGTGGTTAACATTAGCAGAAGGTCTTGGGTTTGAAACTTGGTCATAGATCTTTCTTCATGCAGTTATCTTCGGGTACTCTGTCTTCCTCCCGCATTCCAAAAATTTGCACGTTAGGTCAGTTGGTCTCTAAATTGCAACCTGTCCAAGGTCTACCCTGCCTCTCACCTAATGACCACTGGGGAAAGGGGCCAGCCTCCTTGTGATCCTAAAAAGATTAAGTGGGTATATACATCGAACTGTTAGATGGATTTGAGAGGTTTTTTGACCAATCACCTCCTTACTATAATTTAAAAAAAATAAAAACGTACCTCTTGTTTTGATTTAAGAAATAAACTCACAGAATTGTTTAAGTATATGGGCACAGAATATAGGTATGGCATGGCAATGCGTAAGCACGCAATGGAGCTACATGTTGGGAATGGAGCGAAGCTTTATTGCTGGACAAAAGAGGTGCAAGGTTACAAGAAAACAAAACTACTTGAAAAAAATTTTTAAAGATTTGTTAGATGAGGTAATGTTTATTGGTGTCTGTTTTTATTTTTTTATATCCTGATGTAAACTAGAGATGTTAAACTCTCGCACATAAAGAAGGTTCTAGTTGAGATGTGGGGAGCAAAGGTAGTTGGAAAAAAAAATTCTGATCAGGGCTCCAAACAAGCTTTAACCAGCTCTGTGTGTGTGTGTGTGTGTGTATTCGTGTGTGTGTGTATTCGCGTGCGTGTGTGTATTCAACCTATAAACATCAGCAAAATGTTTAGGTTAACTTCCTTGTCCCTTATTGCATTCCATGCTGGGGATCTGCTGAATGTTATGTACAACTAGCTGTCCGGGTCAGATTGATGTTGTTTTGCGGGTGCTTTTAGCTATTTATTAAAATTCCTCCTCTGTAATTTTTTGTAAATCTTGCGCCTTTGTTAAGTCTTTGTTAAGGGTTGGATAAAAGCCAATATAATCACAAAATTTACATGAAAAGGAGACAGAAGCCCTATCAGAAGTCAGCCAGGGAAACTAGACAGACCGAACAAGAATCCCTAAGAAGGGAACTGGGATTGACAGGACACCTGGAGGAGTGAATAATAAGTGCTGGCAGGAAACTTAAAGGGTACTGATTAGACAGGACATGTGCTCATTCTGAGACTGGCAAGACGTCTGCACACTCTAAGAAGAGAACTGGACCACATGGGGCATTGGTACAACATAGGAGATGGACTGACTCAATGTCTACATTCTCACATAGTTTTCTCATCCAAAACACTAAACTCCACAGCAACATTACGTCTACAAAAAAAACTGATTTGTGGACCCAGGCAAGCAGGACGCTAACAGCCCATACTTGGTCAGCCCCAGGCACCAGACCATTCTGCATAGGGAAGTTTTGTGATCTAGACAGGACTGTGGCATTACTCGGAATTGCTGGCTTCAGTGTGTTAGCTCATAATAAATCATAAATGAAATAAAAAATAAGTACGTTTTTGTTTTTACCATGTCTAAAAGTGCATTACAATGAAATGGCCCTCTCCACACAAAAATGCAAAAATGAGATTTTGTGATGCATTTCAACTGGTCCATACCTAAAGTCACATACAATAGGGGTTTTATAAATGCTTACCAACATTGATATTTTATTTACAACTAAAACATCACAAAAAAGGGAAGTGCAAATCATAGCAACGGAATAGGCATACCATATATGGGGGTCGTAGTCATATTGGTTACCCCCTTCATTCCTTGCACATTACTGGTTTGAGAACTGCAAAGGCCAAAAGCCCCACAAAGTTTTATAATCTCGATATTAAGAGATACACCCGCTAATGCTTGTTGAGCAAGAAAAAAGCCATCTGCTGGCACAGGTTGGGTAAGACATTGTGTTTTTTGATTGCAATCCCACAGACCTTTTAGATACAGACTAAAAAAATGGAAACAGAAGTATCCTGAATAGTCTAGCTGGGGCTTAAAATTTAAAATTCTAGCTTAACCTGTTATACTATGGGAAAATGAGTATAAACTCTGGAAACAGTGAGAGTGATATGATACCAGTGTTATTTCTTTGTTTCTGTTTGGGGGTGAAGTGCAGTACAGAAGTCGAGCCCTCACAATTGTAGTTGGTAGAAGAGAAGATATAGATGAAAAGAAGACAGCAGCATGGACCCCTTCATCCTAAATATTTTCATCTAAGCCCACTGCGCTCAGCTTCTCAGCACTGAAGAGGAGGTTACCTTGAATAGTTATGTATTTCCGTTGATAAACGAAACTTCTCAGAAAATGCCCCCACAAATAGTTATTTTAAACTTACTATGCATTTGCTTGTATGGAGTGTAGGTGTAGCCCTCTTGCTGTTCCTGTTTGCTTTTAAGAAGAATGATTGAACAAAACATAGAAATCATTGAAAAGATGGGTTCCACTGAGTAACAGCAAATGAATCAAAGGGAGTGAGCTTGAGACTATCAGAGAAAGGCACTCCATGGATAGATCAAATGTAGAGGAGGTCTGCACCTGTCTGGGATTGTGTGATGTGAGCAGGGGTCTGCCAGCTTCCTGGGAGGAAAGAGGGCCCTGTCATAAAGGCATCCTACAATAGACTCTAGAATTATGATGCCTCGGTGTTCCCATCAGGACTGATTTGTCAGCTCTTATTTTCACTTAGCATGTTCTTTAGAGTTACAGCGATGCAAACGCAATAAGTTGGAAAGGAGATATGGATTATTTCCTGAAGGTTGTGTATGGAGATGTTTGATTCAGGAACAATGTCCTAAACTCTCAAGACACTATCATGCGAAGCCAAACTACAAAGGACGATCATGTCTTTTTTATATAAAGAACAAATTCCACATCCACAATTCTTGCCATGACTATTTGAGGAAATATTTTGTTTGACACATCTATGAACTGTTACCAGCTGCAATGACGATGATGGCATTGTTGTCACATCGGGAATATGTGTGCATTTCTTATCATAGCAACTGTGGTCCAGGAGAAATGTACAATGATGGAAACTACAAGAGACAATGAGTACTTTAGTAAATGCCAGTTCAGAAAATAGTCACAAGATCCAGTCTACATGCAGAACTATTTGTACTCTTAATGCTTTTAACATTCTGTCACATTAAACGACAAACTTTAATTTATTTTAAAAGGATTTTATTGTGATATACCCAAATAAGGTAGTCTATTATTGTGTATTAAATAGAATGAAGATGATACATAATTATCAATGATTTTCACAACTGAAACTTTTTAAACCTTGGTGTGTGTTTTTTCAGCCTGCCTGAATTTGTAGAACCACCTTTTGCTATAATTAAAACTTCAGATCTTTGGGTGTATGTCTCTACCAGCTCTACAGCTCTAGAGACGATTTAGCTCCATCTGTTGTTCCCTTCCTTGTAACCAGCCTCCTTGTCCTTGCTACAGCAAAGTATCCCTGCAGCATGACGCTGCTACCACCATAAAGGATGGTGTTTTCATGGTGATAAGCAGTGTTAGTTCTCCGCCACTCAAACATTGCATGTAGGCCAAAAAGATTAGTTTTAGCCTCATCACGTCAGAGCATCTTCTTCCAAATGTTTGCTGTGTCCCCGACATAACTTGTGGCTTTCTTTTAACAGTGTAGTTCTTCTTGGCATTCTTTCATAAAGACCAATGGAGTGCACGACTAATAGTTTTCAAGACAACAGATTACCCAACCTGTGCTGTGAATTTCTGCAGTTTCTCCATAGTATTCATGGGGCTGCTTCTCTGATTAATGCTCTCCTCAACCAGCTAGTCAGTTTAGGTGGACAACCATGTCTTGGTAGCTTTGCATTTTTGCCAAGCTGCTTTTATTTTCAGATGATGAATTACAAACTGTTTGTGAAATGTTCAAAGCTTGGAATGTTGTTTTGAAACTTAACTCTGCCTTATACTTAACCATAACTTCTTTCCTGTCCTTTCTGGTGTGTTCCTTGATCTTCATGATGCTTTTTGTTCACTGATGTTTTCTAAGAAACCACTGCGGCCTTCACAGAACAGCTGTTTTACTACTGAGAATACATTAGAACTAGGTGGAATTTATTAACTAAACGGGTGACTTTGGAAAGAAATTGGTTGTCCTTGACCTGTTTTAGGGGTATCAGACAAGAGGGTTGACACTTTACAGATTTTTATTGGTAAAATCTTTTATTAAACAATGTATGACTTTCCTTCCACTTTGCTACTCTCCTGGTTTATCATAAAAAGACCTTAAGAAGATATTGAGGTTGTTTTTCAAGCTTAATTTTTCAGCAAAGCCCTGTATTTTATGAATTAAAGTTTCCAATTTAAAGCAGTTTTCCAGAAATAACTTAGAGAAGTGAAAGCAGGACACGGAACATGGGTGATGAGAAGCAATGGAAACCAGAGAGTTTAAGTACAAAGCCAGGGTGGAGATATGACCAATAAACAAGAAGAGCTAATCAGATTAAATGTGGAGCAGCTGGTGACAGGGAGAATGCAGGGCAACGGAAAGATGGAGGCTAATGAACACAGATTAGCGGAAACACAGAAAACAATGGAAGGAATCTAACACAACTCTAAATGTACAGGAATATAATAAATAACTAAACAATGGAGTGAAGTAAAATAACAGCAACTAATTCAATTCAGTTTCAATTCAATTCAGTTTCTTAATATAGCGCCAATTCACAACATGTCGTCTCAAGGCACTTCACAAAAGTCAGGCACATACATTCCAATTAATCTTAATCATTGAACAGTGCAGCCAGATTCTGTTATTTATTCAAATTGGATAAAAAGTTTTTCTATCTAAGGAAACCCAGCAGATTGCATCCAGTCAGTGACTTGCAGCATTCACTCCTCCCGGATGAACATGTAGAGACAGTGGACAGTCACTGGCGTTGACTTTGCAGCAATCCCTCATACTGAGCATGCATGTAGCGACAGTGGAGAGGAAAAACACCCTTTTAACAGGAAGAAACCTCAAGCAGAACCAGGCTCAGTGTGAGCGGCCATCTGCCACGACTGACTGGGGGTTAGAGAGAACAGAGCAGAGACACAAAGAGAACAAAGAAGCACTGATCCAGGAGTACTTTCTAAGGGAAGGAAAAGGTAAATGTTAATGGATGCAGCTCCTTTAGTCGTTTCACCTAGAAAGAAAGAACAGATAAACTCTGAGCCAGTTTTCAAGTTTAGAGTCTGAAAGAGAGCACATAGAGTTAGTCACAGTAAAAGCTCAGTCAGTAGCTATGTCTAGGAGAGAGAAAGGGTTAAACACTGAAAGACAGGGCCAAGTGGATCATCGGTAGAGGGTGAGCATTAAGTTGTTGCCAGCAGAAGCTTGGAGGATTCCCCTCTCCAGAAAGGTGCTACAGGTAGACAGAGTCAGGCCAGGTGTAGCTTCTAGGAAGAGAAAAAAAAAGAGAACAAAGTTAAAAGCTGAAATAACAGCAAATAATGCAAAATTGAAGAGTAGTGTGAGAAAGTAGTGAAGAGGGTGAAAGTGGTCATTATGTCCTCCAGCAGCCTAAGCCTATAGCAGCATAACTACAGAGATAGCTCAGGATAACCTAAGCCACTCTAACTATAAGCTTTATCAAAAAGGAAAGTTTTAAACCTAGCCTTAAAAGTAGACAGTTTGTCCATCTAGAGCCTACTGATGGCCATTGTTATACTAAAAACCACAACGATTGGGATACCTCTCACTGTCAGATTGACCATAACCACTGGAAAAGAGAGGGGGTCATACAGGTAGCAGAAATGGAGGGTGTGAACATAAACCAAGAAGTGCAGCGAAACAGACAAGAGGGAAACTCAAAAACACCTAACACAGCTGAATCATGTCAGAGGTGAGAATGTCCTTTTTAGAAACTAGGAATTTAGACACTGGCTGTGTAAACCAAAATATTCTAAGCAGCTTTTTGATTTCCTGTGTATTTGATAAAAGGATCAAGCAGTAGACATTCAAGAGCAAACAGACAGGAAACTAAATTTAGGTTCAGCCAGTTTTAATCTGTGGATGTAAAACCAGCCAAGAATGAGTAAAAGCTACAAAACTGCAGGGATATTTTATAACTGTCCAAACCACTGAGCCCAGAAACAAAGATATGTTAGGTTTTATACTTCAAGTCAGATATAAATATTAAACTTTAATTTTGTTTCACATGTCACTGCTCACAACAGAAAAATATATTCCATTTTTTTATGTCTAGGAATGTGAAAATACGTTTTTTATCTCTCTGAGACATCAGGTAGCACCGCTTGACAGAGATAAACACTTAAATATTATAAATGATTAAAGATGCTTTGTTATAAGAAGTGAAAATGTAACAGCTCTAAAAAGGTGAATATTCAATAAATGTACTGACTCACTTCATGTAACTTCGGTGCATACAGAATGGTGATTACATCCATGATGAACACCAGTTTAGTTGTGTTAGAAACCATCACAGTACACAAATATGTCAACAACAAATCCTGGATAAAAATAAACCAACTTACTGTAATAAGTCATATTTCTTTATAACTAATTTTTAAAACCCCCAACATATACTTGTTCAATTATGAATTAACTTCATTATGAATTAACGTGCATGAATTAACTTCAGAAGATAATGCATAATTTCTCACCTCATGTGCAAGGGCTGTCTACAGCCAGGATTCATTATATATGCTACGACATACACACCTGGGTTAGCATCATCAGATGTGATCTACTGGCTAACTGTGGTTGGACCTCAACTAATAACAAAGTATGTAAATATAATAGATGACAAAATGCATTCACCAGCAGTCTAACGGTCAGTAAACCCAGATACAACAGTACAGGTGTGTCTATGACAAAACATGCCAGAAAAGGGAAATATTTAATAAATGAGCCACAGACTCATTCTTTCCTCTGCTCAGACGTGTATTGAGTCCGAATGAAGTGCTGTGCTCTATACATCACTAGCGTTAGACTTTCCACTCCTGGTCGCCTTTGGATACTATATCTACTGAAACAAATTTGACATTACCATTAAACCCAACCTATTGACAGACACACTGCAAATGTAAACAGCAATAATCAAGTGTGTAATGAATACAATATGGAGATACACTGCCTGGCCAAAAAGAAAGTCGCCACCAAAAAAAAAAAGGTCACACACTCTAATATTTCGTTGGACCGCCTTTAGCTTTGATTACGGCATGCATTCTCTGTGGCATTGTTTCGAAAAGCTTCTGCTGTGTCACAAGATTTATTTCCACCCAGTGTTGCTTTAATTTTTCACCAAGATCTTGCATTGATGATGGTAGAGTCTGACCGCTGCACAAAGCCTTCTCCAGCACATCCCAAGGATTCTCGATGGGGTTAAGGTCTGGACTCTGTGGTGGCCAATCCATGTGTGAGAGTGATGTCTCATGCTCCCTGAACCACTCTTTCACAATTCGAGCCCGATGAATACTGGCATTGTCATCGGGGAATATGCCCGTGCCATCAGGGAAGAAAAAAATCCAGTGCTGGAATAACCTGGTCATTCAGTATATTCAGGTAGTCAGCTGACCTCATAATTTGAACACATACTGTTGCTGAACCCAGACCTGACCAACTGCAGCAACCCCAGATCATAGCACTGCCGCTACAATAGGCACTAGGCATGATGGATGCATCACTTCACCTTCACCTTTTTTTTTGTATTTTGTTTAATTTCTGAAGAGTCATAGTTATCCATTTACGGTCAATCAATTCAGGGGTTGTATTTAAAGGTCACTGTACACACACAAAGCTCAAGAGGTGACAAGAAGTTGATTTATTGATGAAAAATGTTTTTTTTCTCCGTCTACGTATTTTCCTCATGTACTGGGCTGTCATTATATAGCATTTGTAATTTATAAAGGACATTGTAGAGGACTCAAACACATGCAGGAGGCAGGCAAGATTAGGTCAAAAGAGCACATTTAATGATAAAAAGAGCACATACTTAAATAAATTTGAGATTAAAGATAAAAAACCAAGAAAAAGAAAACTAATGTAACATACCATACCACTTTATTTCTAAAGCACGTAGAAAACAACCTAACATCTCACCAAAGTGCTGTATGAAAAATGTAGAGAGAGAGAACATGAATAAAACAGCTAAGAGTTAACAAATGGGATCTTAAAATAGTATGGGTACATACTGTACAAAGGTTAAAAGATTAGGACACAGATGAAAACTCCCACTTGGTCCTACTATGCCTGAGTAACTCATATCAAAAGAGAGTTTCTATAATCCAGGCGTGAAGTGATAAAAGCATGGATTCCTGTCTTTAGGTGGCATCGAGACAGGAAGGCTTGATTTTTGACAGCGGTCTCAACTGAAAGAAAGAGGACTTAACCACAGTATTAACATGCGAGTTTTAGACTGGGGTCCATTTTTACACCTAAATTAGTGATGCAGGATTTTTAATGCAGATCTAACGAGGAAAAGTCAAAACAAGAGAAACAGCTGGAGCCACTGGATTTAAAAAAGGATGACCGGCAGTCTTTTTTTTAATTAAAATTAAGGAAATTTGGTACCATCCATCCATTGATGTAGAGGAGAGAATCAAGGAGGTTGAACAGAACCATGTTTTCAAGGGAAATAGACTTGAAGGTCATCAGTATAAAAATAAAATGGCACACATTGCTTTCTAAAAATGGCTTGAAGTGGCGGTAAATAAGGTGAGAACCGCAGAGGGCCGAGAATGGAGCCCCGAGGTACCCCCAGGGGAGGGCAGCTGAGCCAGTCTGAAGATGACTATGTTATGGTCCCTGCATCAGAAGCAGCTGTTAAAAAAGGACAACCCATAATTTATATTACTTTTTCTGTGATAACATCTATTTTCTACTGGTAAGTAGTTCGAACATAGATATTCAGACCTCTTACGGCTCCTTTGAGGGGAAACCCTCGTGTTCCCAAATCAGTCATATCCCATAATCTCTCCAGACAGGCTCTGATCTGCCCTGAGGCTTTCCTCTTTTAAAAATCCAGAGTTAGAAAGGGGCAGCAGGTGGCTGCACTCCTCGCCTTGTTATTAATTTTAGCCTAACCAACGTTGGGAGGAAAGCTACTGTTTCTGCTGCTTTTATTCACAAATTCATTCCTTCGGGTCACTGCTTATTGTTCATGATGGGGTGGAAAGTGGATCGATTACTTAATCAACTTCTTCACCCTTTGGCTTAGCTCTCTCCTTGTGACAGATGAGTTGCATCTGTTCCATTCGGCCTTGAGATTTAAATAATTATTTTAGCTGAATAAAAAACAGCTATAAAAAAGCATGTGGGTGCACACTCTCAAGACAAACACCTGCAAACATTTGTGATCTGTCTTTTATCCCATTCTTGACTTTTGCTTTCTCTGAGTGATTAGATCTCTGCTGTGCTGGTACTTCATTGTATCACCCAGAAATGAATAAAAACAAAGTGAAAGTGCCCAGTGGAAATTAAAGCAATAATGTGTGAAGGCGGTAACAGGGCACTGAACGATCTCTCGAGGTCTTGGCTGGCATTTTAAATGAAAACACGCATCGGTGGAAAAAGGATGTATAGAGGCTTTATTATAGTTTCCCAGCGTTGCAACCCCAGGCCTTGGTGCTTAATGTCATGTCTAAAACTAGTTTGTGGTACAAAAAAATGTTTTTTACGCAATGGTTTGTATTGCTCTTGTCTGGTATTTTTTTATTTAGTACAGTAGGAGACTGATGGACAAGCTCAGCAACCTGCAAAGAGAAAACTGCAAGATGGTGTTGAAGGTTTTTATGTTTAGCAGATATTTACATGCACTGTTTAAAAGGATGCACTATCGTTTAAATCAGACTAAAACTATTTAGATTTGCGAACAGCAAGAATATTCAAAGATAAAAAAATGAACTCTTCACATTTCGATGTTTACATACATTAAGACTATTGTGCATTTAAACAATTGGGAAAGCCAAGATAATGATGCTATGGCTTTGTAAGCTTCTGAGATTTAATTTGATGATTTGACTAGAAGCAAACCATACTGCTTTCTGGAGTAACAGCATGGAGAAAAAAATAAATCAGCCAATACTTTTAGAAGAGATTTTCAACCTCTGCTAGTCTGGTTCATCCTTTTTTACCAATTCCAGTTGTCTGAAAGGGCCACAATCACCTGTTCAAACAATGTAAAAACAGCAAGAAAAGGTCTAGCAATCATACTATTCAGAAAGAAGATGGATTCTGTAACCCAGAGATGAGATTACGTTGGTGCACAATGTGTGAATCAATCCCAGAACAAACTTGTTCTGGGATTGATTCACACATTGTGCTACATGGATTTTTCTGTTCGACCTTATGCCTGGTTCACACGGCAGGATTTAAAAGTCCCTGCGAAGATGCTAACTGAAGCTGGTAAGCTTCAGCTATCATTATTCACAGCGTATAAGATCTCTATTAACTTGGGCTGAAAGGCCACATTACTTCTAAAACAACATAAAAAGCCAGAATACAATTTGCAAATGCACTCAGGGTACAAAAACTTCAATTTTGTCCTGTAGTTTGATAAACTAAACTTAAAGCTAGTTTACATACATGTCCAGTGTTACACCTGGGGGAAAAAGGGGAGGCATCCAAACCTGAGAACACATTCTAAAGTGATGGCAGCATCATGTTTTGTGAGTGTTTAACTGCAGGAGGGACTGGTCCATATCACAAATAGATGGAATATTAGGATATAACATTATGTGATGTAAGTCAGAAGTGATATCTTTGGCACAAATAGGTCTTAAGCATACTGCCAAATTGGTTACAAAGTGGTTAAGGACAACAAAGTCTCAAAGCCCTGATCTCAGACCCACATAAAACTTGTGGCCAGAACTAAAAAGGTGTGTGTTAGCAAGGCAGCCCAACAACCTGTCTCAGTTACCAGTCCTGTCAGCAAGAATGGGCCAAAAGTCCTGCAAACAACTGTGAAAATTGAACATTGAATTGATATTGAACAATTCTAAACCATAATATCAGCACTGACATGTTTCACAGAAAGGATAGGGCTCTCGAACAGGAATGCTGCATATTTTATCACACTGCAGCAGGCAGCAATGTTTGCCTTGTAGACCTGAACCTTTCTCCTTGCACAGCTGTCCTGCTCAACATTGTAAAAACTTGGATGTTGTAAGATTTGTTGTTTTCTTGGTGGTGCTTAAATTGTTCCAAGCATACACTGAGAAGGGAATTCGTTGGCAACACTGAGTATCGTAGAATAAAGTTAAGGTAAGGCTTGAAAGTGTTCAACTGTCTCAGATACGCTTTTACTTAATCTGCAGACCAAAAAGTGTTCTGGCAAAGATGAGGAGAAGCTAAGACCAGCTTCGTGGATTTTTCTGTTCAACCTCATGCTTGGTTCACACAGCAGGATATTTTTGATGACTTTTGACCCAATCTTCCCTTTCCAACATTACCTGATCTTAATCTTTTGAGATATTCCTGCTGTGTGTGGTGTGTTAACCCGTTAAGACCGACGAGCAGAGCGATGTCGGTTTTTCGCCTGCTCTAAAGGTCGATTAAACACCGCAAAATAATTTAGACATTCTTTCGTGTCTAACACAGGTACCAAAAGTTTGCATGTGGACCTTATAACTGTGGAGCTAATCTTATGTTTTTTTTAAGTTGTGTAATTTCAGGCAGAAATCGCTCTGAAACCCCTCAGGGCCTAACAAGAATAAACTAACCCCAAATCGTTTTTTACAAATAAACTGTAGAAGTTGGGCCTTAAGAGTGCTATCTCTATGTTACTGTGCTATTTTTTTTATTTCACATAAACCTGTTTAATTCTGCAATATTTGTCTTAAAACAGTCTTAGTGCTGCCCTCTTTGGGTTGAAGGGTGGTTACTGCAGTTGAGTTTTCCTATTGGTTCAAACGGTACAACTTGGTCCATGCTTCATCACAGCCCCCGCTTTGGGTATAAAACCATCTCACACCGACACACTCCCGTAGCGGGAATCGCCGAGTCAGCGACTTGATCCAGCGGCTCGAACTGATAAAGCTCAGGCCTAAATAAAGCCTCTCTTAACCTCAGTTGACGAGGGGGGTAAAAAAAATCTTCCACCTCAAAAGATCTATTCATGGTGAAATTACCAGTGTCGCTCTGCTCACTCTCCATGTTTTAACATACCAAATTAAATTAGCTGCCACTTTGCCTCGTCCTCTGGATCACAGCCCCGCTAAACCCCCTCCGCTCATCTTCACACTTGGCACTGCCCACTTTGGTGGCTGTTGTATCGTGGGATAACCCGAATGTCTACAACTTCCAAGTTTTAACGGACCCTTTTTAATGAAGGCTTGAACACTCCGAAAAGACCATACGCCAGATCGGTCAACCCCGGAACCAGTCTCTTTCTCCCTGCTTCTGCTTATTCCAAATACACCTAACAGCAAGGCTTGCTCACCCTCTAGTGGCTCCAACAGAGTAACTTACCACTCTGGTCCTCAACAGAGTTAACCACATTAACCTTGAAGATAAGTATTGATTTCTGTAAATACAAATAAATGTCAGGATACGACAGTGGCATTTTTCCAAATTTGCCTGGGGGCAAAGTTATTCTTTTGCATGCGGTTTAGCTCCACTTTAAGAGTGATCTAGTCTGCTCAGAAGGAAGAGGGGACCGCTTTAACCTCAGAATTGGGGGTATTTAACATGTGGGACAATCTGGCAGCATTAAAGAGTTCTGCAGATTTGTTTCCTGGGTAGGGAAGAAGTAGTCTCGAATATCTTCAATCCTCATGTTGGATTAATGGAGTCTAAAGCTATTACAAACTGATGAGTTCCAATTACTCCTTTTCTGAGATCCTAAATAAAACATAACTTATTTGTGACCTAATACACGAAATCAAAGAGCTTTATTTGACAACTTGAAAAAAAAGAAACAAAATGTGAGTTCTTGGTAAAAGCTAAGCTTGACATGATTACAACCAAAGAGGTGAAAAAACTCAAAAACAGAAGATATTAAACTAAGTTCAAACATTTGGGAAGTAAATGACAGACACTTATCTGATTATGGAAGTAAATAAATCATACAATACCTAAATGAGATCTTCAAAGCTCATATCTAACATTTAGCATTTTTTTCTAACCAGGGTGTCAGTCGCCATAGCCTCAAGCAGTGTTTTAGACATTTATTGAGTTTTTATTCCCTGAACAAATTGCATCAATTTTACTTTTATACCATACTAAACCAAGGGTTTTAAACTCGCAGAGCGATAAGCCCTGTCCAATATGTGACGGCAACTCATTCCACATTTTCGGAGCAGCTACAGTAAAAAGCGCAGTGACCTCTAAGTTTACGCATAGTTTTTGGCACTTTAAGGAGCTGCTGATCGGCAGACCTAAGGGAGCAGCCAGGTATATGTAGTTGTAAAAGCTCAGGGTGGGGGAGGCAAAACCATTGAGAGATTTAAAAACAAATAAAAGAACTTTAAAATGGATCCTGAAACATACAGGTAAGCAATGGAGTGACAATAAAACAGGAGTGATGTGTTCAGACTTTCTTGTTCCAGTTAAGAACCGTGCTGCAGCATTTTGCCCAATCTCCAGGCGTTTATGTATATGTGGTTTTCAGATCCAAATATTAAATTTTTTTCTCTCTAAAATGAACATTGTGCATATCTGAGAAAATCATTACTGAGAGAAATTTGGATTTTGGATATCCACAACCCAGCTGTTATCAGTCATAAGTTTTCATTTGTGTTCATGTAACCAAGAGTAAAGCTATGTTGACTTATTTGAATGTACATAAATCATAAATCACCCTCATTTCTATCAAAGTGCCCAAGATAATACAGTCAATATTACTGAAGCCATTGATTCATTCCCTCCCACTGAAAAATCTCTGCAAAATTACTGCAAGGTAATAATTGCATCAAAGTTTAAATTTGGTAATTAGGAAAAAAATTAATATGCGATTAAGGAATGAAACAATAAATAAATACATCAAATAGAAAACAAAACCACATCTATGGCTTCTGTGGCTACTAATGTGGGGACAATTTTCTTGTAGCTATTTCCTGTAGTAGAAAATACATCTGTCTGCCTTACTTTAATGACATGATTCTTGTCTTACCTGTTTGAAGAGTGGCTGAAAAGAATTGGCTTCTGTGTCATACCATATTCATTCCTAATGAAAATAGAAAGCTCTGGATTACTATTTAAAGTTGTTAGACACTACATTCAAAAAATTTGTTCAAGTTAAGGTTGGATTTTTTTAAATGTTTTATTGTGACATTAGGCTAAAGCATTAAATATTATGTATTAGGGCTTATAAGTGAATCAATATAAGTGGCATTTTTCTTCATTCCTATATATTACCTAGTGTAAATCCATGATGTTACATGTCTTCTATCCAGCTAATGCTAAAACCTATCCATATTTATAATGGTTGCATGATGCCCTTATATAAAATATAAAAAAGGCGCGATGATGTGGGTGTGAGGCCAGTGTGAATGTCAGGATTGGGTGACAAAGAACAGACAGGCTGATCTTCATGGAACAATTTGTCTCATTTGAACATGATCACATGATTCTGCAGAATGCAAGCAATTTTCAGCCAGTGCTAATTAAAATTTAGCACTGGATTTTGTTTTGACAACCTGCTGGAGCTGACCTTCCTGGAACTCAAAAAACAACACACAGACTAAATATGAGGAGAAATATCCAAGTGAAATGTAAAATACTATTATTAGACCTCGACCTACAATTAATTAGCAGAGAGTAGGAGTCCCATTGGATTTTAGTTTCAATTTTCCAACTGAGTGTTCTTAATACATTCAATCTCCTGAATCTGTTAATAATTTTTAACTTAATTAACAAACATAATCATTTCAATGCATTTTTAATCTTGTCACTAATTTCCTGAAACTTTTGTCTGTCAAAATTAGTTTGATGAAATTTGCTCCCTTGTAAATGAAGATCCTTGGCTCATCTTTTTTTCTGGCATTTTCTCAGGCTGAACAAGGACCAACTGCACACACACTTGAACGCAAGTATATTCAGAATGGCAGGGACAGTTCTCCTAATACATTCAGGTCCTCAGAGTATCACCACTGAGCCTCTGCTTGACACTTCAAATTCATTCCTACCTTTAAGGCCTTTAGATCCTGCATGGCTTGACTCACAGGCATTCAAGCGTTGACTAAAGCTGTGCCCTTTCAGCTCAAAGCAGGTCTACACTGACTTATCAATTGAGCCTTAAGAAAAGCTAAATATTCTCAGTTATCAGCCTATCGAACCCCTCCCCCCACCACATTTTTCCCCAACTGGAAGTGCTTTAATTCACCTACAACGCAGCTATAGGCAAATTTTCTTAAAATGTCATGCAGGGATTTATCTAAGAACCTTTGGGAAGGCACTGAAAGCAGATGAAAGTTATTTTATCTGTCAGTATTACTGTTTTTATCAGCACAGACAGGGCAGAAAAGCATGATGACATCAATTTGAACCACTTGATGATTAAATTAGGTTTTTGTTTGATGTGGATATTCATTGAAATTATTATCCTTGTTTCATGATCTGCAATTAAATGACAAGAGAACTTTTTGTTATAATTGCCTGCAATTATTGGATTGGCAGGGCCAATTAGCATTCTGTTTGTTCTCCGGTTTAAAACCCACCATTTGTTATAGATCCATGAGAAACAATTGTGTTTAAAGGCTTAGATAATTACAACTGAGTGGAAAACAATTTAACTGTTTAAAAAGCCATATTGGGGCTTCATAGCTCCCAGAAGAAAAAGGCATGTCTTAATGGTGACACAAAGGGTAGATAAAACTATTTTACAAATTTAAAGTGGCACGTGCATCAAAATAAACTAGCAATATCATTGACAAGATGATCTAATTCATTCTGATTCATTCTGATTTCTTATATTCATTAATCACTAAGTGATATATTTATTAATAATTATGGCCTACAGCTAATTAAATTTCTCAAAAAAAATAAATATTACATCTTGTCAATAAAAAATTGTCATGCTTTGTAGATTGTAGTTTGGACCAAAATGCAGGATGAGCATGGGGGAAGATTTTTAATAAATAAACAGAAGTAAACAAAGTCTTGAACAGGGCAAACAGGACATTGGCACAGACAGAGAAACTGAGAGGGTTGTCCAGCTTATGAACAATGAAAAACCGGGAGAATAAACTTTAATACACAGAACAGAACACAAGAAATAAGTAAGAAACTAAACACAGAGGACTTTGTGTGTAGGAGCTCCTGATATGTGTTCCCTTTTAGCCACAATATGGAATTGCTAAAGAAGCTGGCAGTTCACAGAGTGTAAATTCAAGCATAAAATGGAAAGCTGAGTCGAAGCAAAAAGTGTGGTTAAAAAAAAAAAGTTGCACAAGCAACAGCAATATTTTAGGGCAGATTCACAAGGCATTTACTGCTGCTGGAGTCAGTGCTTCAAGAGAAAATGCACACAGACATATCCAGGATATGGGCTGCAACTGTCCAATTCTGTGTTTTAAGCCAAGGGTTCTCACTCCTACTTCCTCAGGGTCCACTGTCCTGCAAAATGTTGATGTTTCCCTTCTGCTACACACCTGACTAAAATGAATGGTTGCTTAACAGGCTTCTGCAGCATATGCTGCCATGCTGAGGAGGTGATGCAGAGACACATCTAAAAAATAAAGGACTTTGGGCTCTTAGGACAAGGGTTGAGAAATACTGTTAAGCCACTCTTGAAACAGAGATGACATCAGGAGCAACTTACCTGGGCTTAGGAGAAAAGTGACTGGACCGTGGCTCAGTGGTCCAAAGTCCTCTATATGGATGAAAGTTATTTTTTTCCATTTGAACTGGTGTTGGTCCACTGTGTTTTATCAGGGCTAAAGTCAGCACAGCTGTCTACTAGAAAATTTAAGAGTACTTCATGCTCCCCTCTGCTGACAAGCTGTATGGGGATGCTGATGTCATTTTCCAGTTGAAATTTTCAACTTGCCAACATTGCCAAAAATACCAGTAGCTGCTTAAATGACCATGGTATAACAGTGCTTGAGCAAACTTATCTTACCTAAACTCCATAGAGAATCTATGGAGTATTTGCAGTCAAGCTGAGGCTGCTAGGTAAGCAACCCAGGCTTTCTGAACAGCTAAATAGAGGTACAAGCTAATTTCCTTCATGCCATGCTGAAATGATGGGGTAATTCATGCAGACAGACCTCCAACCAAGTATTGAGTAAAATACATGGTCATGCTTTGCAGTATGTTGGTATTTCTAAATGAAAAATTATTTGTCTTTATAGTATTCTAATTTTCTGAGAATATTTATTTGGGGTTTTTATTAGCTGTTGAAATCATCAAAATCAAAATAAATGAACACTTAAATTATACATATACAGTACAGACCAAAGGTTTGGACACACCTTCTTATTCAAAGAGTTGTCCTTATTTTCATGACTATGAATATTGTAGCTTCACACTGAAGGCATCAGAACTATGAATTAACACATGTGGAATTATATACTGAACAAAAAAGTGTGAAACAATTGAAAATATGTCTTATATTCTAGGTTCTTCAAAGTAGCCACCTTTTGCTTTGATTACTGCTACACTCTTGGCATTCTGTTGATGAGCTTCAAGAGGTAGTCACTTGAAATGGTTTTCCAACAGTCTTGAAGGAGTTTTCCCCAGAGATGCTTAGCACTCTGGTTGGCCTTTTGCTTCACTCTGCGGTCCAGCGCACCCCACAAATCTAGCTCGATTGGGTTCAGGTCCGGTGACTGTGGAGGCCAGGTCATCTGGCGCAGCACCCCATCACTCTCATCTTGGTCAATATAGCCTTACACAGCCTGGAGGTGTGTTTGTGGTCATTTTGTCCTGTTGAAAAATAAATGATGGTCCAACTAAACGCAAACCGGATGGAATACATGCCGCTGCAAGATGCTGTGGTAGCCATGCTGGTTCAGTATGCCTTCAATTTTGAATAATTTTTTTTATCCCCAACAGTGTCACCAGCAAAGCACCCCTCACACCATCAACATCTCTCCTCCTCCATGCTTCACGTGGGAACCAGGCATGCAGAGTCCATCCGTTCACTTCTTCTGCGTCGCACCAAGACACGGTGGTTGGAACCAAATATCTCAAACTTGGACTCATCAGACCAAAGCACAGATTTCCACTGGTCTAATGTCCATTCCTTGTGTTCTTTAGCCCAAACAAGTCTCTTCTGCTTGTTGCCTGTCCTCAGCAGTGGTTTCCTAGCAGCTATTTTACCATGAAGGCCTGATTCACACAGTCTCTTCTTAACAATTGTTTCAGAGATGTGTCTGCTGCTAGAAACTCTGTGTGGCATTGACCGTTTTCTAATCTGAGCTGCTGTTTAACCTGCGATTTCTGAGGCTGGTGACTCGGATGAACTTACCGTCCGCAGCAGAGGTGAGTCTTGGTCTTCCCTTTCCTGGGGCGGTCCTCATGTGAGCCAGTTTCTTTTGTAGCGCTTGATGGTTTTTTGACGACTGCACTTGGGGTACCTTCAAAGTTTCCCAAATTGTTCAGACTGACGGACCTTCATTTCTTAAAGTAATGATTGGCCACTCGTTTTTCTTTACTTAGCTGCTTTTTTCTTGCCATAATACAAATTCTAACAGTCTATTCAGTAGGACTAACAGCTGTGTACTGGATCCACCTCCTGCACAACACAACTGATGGTCCCAACCCCATTTATAAGGCTTGAAATCCCACTTATTAAACCTGACAGGGCACACCTGTGAAGTGAAAAACCACATTTCAGGTGACTACCTCTTGAAGCTCATCAACAGAATTGCAAGAGTGTGCGGAGCAGTAATCAAAGCAAAAGGTGGCTACTCTGAAGAACCTAGAATATAAGACATATTTTCAGTTGTTTCACACTTTTTTGTTCAGTATATAATTCCACATGTGTTAATTCATAGTTTTGATGCCTTCCGTGTGAAGCTACAATATTCATAGTCATGAAATTAAGGACAACTCTTTGAATGAGAAGGTGTGTCCAAACTTTTGGTCTGTACTGTATATCTCTATGAGTAAAGAATCAATATAAGAATTTCACTTTTTTAATTAAATGACTGAAATTAATTAACTTCAACTATTTTCTAATTTATCAAATTGCACCTATTGTATTTGTCACTTCAGTTGTGGACTCTTTTCAAATTAACAGAGGAGACAGAGTTAAGCATAACATGGAACATATGCTTTTGTAAAGCTGAGAGAATGATTGGATCTTAGTAAAATTTTGCTTCTTTGATTTTTAATTTATAACAAAGCTGCAGCCAGCCAACAGGATACTTTGTCAGCCACTTGTGAGCCTCGTAAGGTTTATTTGTGAGAGTCAAATTAGTATCAAGGTTATAAATTCTCTTCCCCAGACGTCTCATACAAATTCAGGGATATGTGGCTGTCAAAAAACTCATACTAACACTGGAAATGATGACTAAAATAACTGGTTAATTCTCCACTCATACCAGTAAATGAGCTGCTAAGAAAAAGCTGTGCCGTCTCAGTACGGTTTTGGTCTGAAACAGGTTAAAACCGTTAATCTTACTAATCTTCACAATATCAAATGCAATCAAGCGATTAGACTGAATTAGAATGAGACTGAAGACATTTGGGAGTCAAGAAAATGGGCCAGAAAGAGCTGTTTAATTACAGTTTGTATAGATAGTGATGTGGGTGCCATCTCCTGGTTGATTTTGTGTAAAACACAATTCTATGTGTAACCCTAACCTACCACTAGGAGGACACTGTACCACAGCAATGCAACATGCATGAACCGTCACACACACACACATTGGAGGAGCATGTTTTTGTCTTGTTATTTTCTGCTACCTTATAGAAATAGACATCTGTTTTCTGGCACTGGTACAATTTATGTTTATCAGGTTGAACAGACCCTTTCCCATGATGATCATGCAATAAGTGTTGTGCTTTATCAGAGACAGAAAGTACAACAACATCATACGGATATGACTAATAAACCTGAGCGATAGCGTGGGCTGATTATATACGTGCAATTAAATGTATGTTCCTGTGAGTACGTTGATTATTTACAAAAAGATATGAACGAATTCAGTAGAGTGATTGCTAAAGTATTCATACCCCTGAGACTATTCCACATCTTGTCACAGCCACAGAGTTCAATGTACTTTATTAGAAATTTACGAAATAGACCAACAGAAAGAAGTGCATAATTGTGAAGTGGATGGAAAGTGACACAGATTTTCCTTTTCTAAAGCACAGTGTGAAAACAGATCCAATCTGTAGCAACTGATTTGAGACACATCTGGACTTTGACAGGGCCATTGTAGCAATTAAAGATGCTCTTATCTGAACCATTTCAATGTTGCTCTGACTGTATGTTTAGGGTCAATGACCTCTTGGTGGGTGAACCTCCACCCCAGTCTCGAGTCTTTTGCAACCTATAACAGGGTTTTTTTTAAGAATTGGGTTGTCTTCCGCTATATCCATGTTTCCATGAACTCAAGCCAGCTTCCATTCTTCCTGCAGAAAAAAAGCATCCCCACAGCCTGATGTAAGGTGTTTGTTGGCATACATTACATCTAGGCTACAAACTTCAAATTTGGTCCCATGTGACCAGAACACCTTTATCCATCTTTGCTGTGTATCCTACATAGCTGGTGGCAAACCTTAAATGGGACTTTTTATGACTTTCTTGCAGCAGTGGGTCTCTTTTTGCCACTTTTCCATAAAGGCCAGATTTTGCATTAGAACGATTAATAGTTATTTTTAACAGATTCTCTCACATGAGCTGTGGCTCTAAAGGGCTTTTGACAGCTTCTCTGATTAAAGCTCTCCTTGCCTGGGTTGTTTGGTTAAAGCGAACAACCATATCTTGGTAGGTTTGCAGTTGTGCTGCACTGTTTCTGCTTTCAGAGGGTGGGTTGAACAGAGCTCCATAGGTTGTTTAAAGCTTGGTTTTCTAACCTAACCGTGTTTTAAACTTTCCACAACTTTATCCTTGAACTTTCTGCTGTGTTCCTCGGTCTTTATGATGTTTTTTGTTCAGTAAAGTTCTGTAACAAACCTCTGGAGCCTTCACAGAGCAGTTGTATTTATACTGAGATTACATTACAAACAGGTGGGCTTTGGTCCATCTGATTTTATTCAGAGGTTTTAGAGCATAGGAAAAATGTGGAAAAGTTTAATTTCCACGGGGTGAAAAGCATTTTACCCAACATGATTCTATAGAGATTTGACCTTTATGAATATTATCAGTTACCTCTAAATATCCTTTCATCTAGGATGAGTAAGCAGTAAACAAAATCTCTGCTCCTTCACCAGTCATGTTTTGTCCATAATCATTTTTTAAATTTAAGACTTCTTTAAAACAAACTAGTTTGATACAATATCTTGTAGTGTGTCTCTTGTCGCTGTTATTGATCTAACTTGCACAACTTTGTGAAAACCCCATAAAACATGCCCACTTTAAAAATCTGTTGCCCCCTTGGTCTTAGAGTTGAAAAGCCGCACTATGATTCAAGGCTGAACGTTCAATTTAAAGCCAAAGAAAAAGCACACACTGTACATCAAGGGTTCATCCGTGACAAGTGCACAGCGGGCCAACAAGGACACTGGTAGGACGGTCATACTGTACGAGACAAACTGTTCAAACTTTCTGACGTTGAAACTCACATGATGTCAGCAAGAGGCAGCGATGTTAATAAGTCATAAAGTCGAATGCTGACATCAAGGTCTTGAACTCTGATATACTGGGTTACCAGACTATCCAAAAAAAAAAAAAAAATCATTTTCTGTTTTGACTATTCACTCGGACCGTATAAGTTTACCCCAGACTTTCACTTTTTACTGTAACATATAACAATATACAACCTTTTTATTTATTTATATCGAAATCTATCCAAGCAACAACTTATGTTTTTATCAAAATAAAAAGTATGTCAGTGTTGTTCTTGACATATGTGACACAGTTTTAGTTTTTACGTAATGTACGGGTCAAGTGGAAATCCGTTGGGAACAGTAAACAAGAGCAGTTTACTTTTTAACTGTTTCTCACACACAAGTGTTTTATCTTCCCCTGATATGTGGCAACTATTGACAGTTAAATATTAAGCTATAGCAAGAAACACCAAGCACTTAACAGATGTGGTATGATTTTCTTCGAGGGGTAGCTGGATGGCAGCTTTTGGCATGTACTTTTTAAAAAGATTATTTTTAGGTATATGAGAAGAATAATAATTCTCATATACGTATGAGAATAAGTATATGAGATTTAAATAAATATTTATTTAAATAAATCTTTAAATACAGTTTTCTTCGTGCACTATAACATTTTGAAAAAGGTCTGTTTTTGTTCAAACATTTAATAAGACGAATTATAATCTACTAACAGCCCATCAAAGTAGTGTGGGTGGGAATTGCACTACTTGAAAAGAGAATATTCATGGTAACTCCATCTTCTTGTATACAAGAGGCTGTGGGTCAGTTCTTTCTAGGTATGGTCCCTCTAAATTGTCCAAAGGTGTGCGTGTGCGTGTGTGTGTGCATGTTGTTTATGTTATCTAGGACCTGTTTTAGTATGAAAACTTATTTTCTGAAGACAGAATGGCTATATGGGGACCAACTGTCTGGTCCTGATGTGGCAGACCCCCATTGGTAGTGGTAGGGGTTAGGGTTAAAACTATGATGTGAATTATGTTTAAATTCAAGTTACGGATTATGAATACACAGGTAATGGTTAGGGTATTTTACAAGAAACATTGGTTCCCTCTACTGGGGTTGCAAGAACAAATAACTTTCTTTTCTTTGCAGAAAATATTTTTTTTTGGCAAGTTTTTGCAGCTTATGCTTAACATATTCTGGGAAGAACTTTTTTCTTGTGTGGGGCCTCCCCCTCCTTGGTCTCTCTGATTCCCACTGTGGGTTGCAAGTATCTGCCTGGCAAGTTTGGAATGCTTGGGGGTTTCCTTCTCCTCGGTGCTGCGTGGTTCTGCTCCTGTTCTACTCTTGTTTTTCTACATGTTGTGAGGACCTTGCATTGACTGTCATTGGCTTCTATTGATTTCCATTCACTTTCAACCTTTTCTATGGCCTAACCCTGACCCTACCCCTAAACCTAACCATTACCAGTACATACCTAACCCTTAGCATAACCTTAACTCAATTCAGACCTTAGTCCTAAACCTAACCCATAGCAAAAATCAAAGTAAGAACCATGAAAATATCCTCACTTTGAAACAAACGGTCCTCACTTTGCTGGTGAAATACGGAAAATGGTCCTCACTCAGCCGCACAAACAGGAGCACACACACGTTCACACACGCACACACAGAATGATCCAAAAGATTAGTAACATAGGTTCACATTTTCATAATGTAGAGCCATATGCAACCCTTATTTACTAAAGTCAATAAAGCAATTAGGATACCATCTCCAGTTATCCTTTTTGTAGAGCAAAACTGCCCTGGCACATGTAGGCAACCAGCTTTTCCATTTGGTGTCCCTGATATGCTGCAACAGGACAAGTGAAAAAGAATGATGGACAGATGGACGGACGAATATAACAACAGTAACAAAAGGAAATTGTTTTTTGCCCCCAGTTGTTGAACCCTCTCTAATATGGATATGAATTGACTACTTTGGTAGTTTTTGTGAATTCTAACATTTGAAGATTTCCTCACTAAAATCTATTTTATGTATATATATGGTTGACATAAGCTAAAATGTTTGTTTATGCATTTTTAGCAGTCTTATTATGGAATGCTCAAGTATTCTGACTTGGAAAATCAAAGGAACCTCATCAATCGTAGATCTCAAAATACAACTTGGATGTGGTAATTGTTATAATTTTTTGGGTTTTATGTTCTACTTAGTCATGTCTCTAGCACCACCCATATTGTATATGTGAAGGCAAAACCAAATAGTTCATGAGCACAAATACAATATAAGGAGTGGTTACTAACTGTTAGTGGTAGCAGCCAACCAGTTTTTAAGTATTTTTCATTGTTTTTCAGCTTAGTCAACCAAAAGGTGGTCTTATTGTGGTGGGGTGTTGTTCCCAGGTTAAACTCAATAGTAAAATAGACTCACAGCCCATTTCTTTGGATATTTCTTTCCAGAACTGGGTTAGACCCTCCTAATTTTTTAATGGCATAGATTTAAAAAGCTGCCAGTGAGTGCCATGTGGTTGACTAATTTGCAATTCTTGTTGACATGAAAATGAGCAGGTGTACCTAATAAAGTGGCTGGTGAGTGTAGACGTTATTTGCTTCATGGTGCATGTCAGACAGGTTACCTGCCCGAGTTGGTAGATATTAATGTAGGTGGAGGGACATAAGGGTGGCAAATGTTAAAAGTGAGCATGGTTGTAGCTTAAGTGGCATGTATAAATAGTAAAACTCAGCAATTAGAGCACAGAGATAAAATACCAACGTAAACATATTTATAGTCATAATTTTTATGTGAATTAAGCTTTTTGAATGGCCATGAAACTGTCTTTGCTAAAATAAAACCTTAAAAAAACACGAAAAGCTTCTCTTCATCTTATGCAAAAAGTGAAGGTGCTGATATTCTCACACATTAACAAGGCCGAGCAATCTTTCTCAAAAACCCAATTCGATCAAGTGACTTTTAGAAGTTATTAGTCATATACCCATCCGCATGCAGCTCCCTGTGAAGGCTCTCATGGTGAGTTGTCTCATTATTCAGCGTGTGTGAAGCAGCTCCAGGATCTGCCTGTCATCAGCATTGTGGCTAATTTGTGTCTCCGTCCAGCTTTGCTTGAGGACAAACATGTGAGGAATATTTTGGGCACATTGTGCAACTTCTAACTGACTCACTACAACACACGTACCATCCCCTTCCTCTCGCTCAAATGCAAACAAATGCACCCAGAGAGGGAACGGCGGTGATTGGTTGAGAATGACATCTGAGAAGCTGGGGATTGTTCAGGATGCTGATTGGCTGTCGGTTCTGTGCTGTTTGTGAGCCGTTTTAGCATAGCTAACATGAATCAAGCTTTTGTGCAAACATGCCACAGAAACTGTAGGGCTGTTACAAACACTTTATCTGCATCAGTCCAAAGCAAAAGCACATGGTGACATGTTCATTTTGCTGTTGAGTCATCTGTTTATTTGACTTGTAAAATCACAAACTCATTTGAAATACAGTCACCACCTCCTCTGTGACAAAGTACACGGTTTTCTAATACAGCTTTTGTTGAAAGAAGCCAGCTACATTATCAAGCTCAGCACTGTACAGTTAGGCTGTTGATCATTTCTTATGCAGAAATATATTAAAATATCTGAATGGCTTTTTAAAGGGCAGCAAATTACATTGAATTAAAGGAAACTGTAAACAGAATGAACGATACATTGAAAAAGAAGTCAAAAATTACTAGTGGCACAACATTCAGTACAAAATCCATAAAAATAAAAGAACTACAAAATAACAGAAGAATTAAAATTTGTGAAAAAATTAAATAAAACACTTCATTTAAAGAAGCTGTAAAAAAAACTGAAAAGCTGTAGGTCAAATCAGTCCCACATTGTACCCCACTTCCTGCCTATCCTTAGTGTTTTGTGCTTATAAACAAAGCACTGTACTGAGCCTATTCTCATTTCTCCATTTTGTGATGCATTGTGTGAATTCTGATGACTTTTCTACATGTAAATACATTTTCAACTGCAGAGCAAATACTGATAAAAAATGTGGGAACATCAACTTCAATAAGGTAATATTGGCATACCAGTCCCTTCTTCTTTCAAACATTGAAGGGATGAGCTGAAGAAATGGAAATTGTGTAGGCCTATATGAAAATAAAACCATTGAAAATGGTCTAATGGGTTGTTTATGAATTTCTGAAGCAAACTTAATCAACAATTGATAATAAAAAATGCTTAAATCACTTCAGAGTTGTTTTAAAAGATAATGCTGGTAAACAATTTGTATTTGAATGCACAGTGAAGTATGCACAAAATAAAAATGAACACATGCATTAGAAAAACAATTTAACATAACATTTTAGAAAATGCAACAGCCCTACAGACAGCTTATTGTAACAACACGCCAAAAAGTGTTTCCTGATTTTTGTTTTTACAGTTTGGGTCAAAATTTATATTTCCCCAAATATTGTATCTAACAAAAAATAAATAAAAATCTAAGGAGAATTTTAAAATGTTATTTCATTGTCTAGAGTGCCAGAAGATGTGCAAAAGCTCTTTACCATCATGATGCATCATTGCATCATTACAGCATGGCCAACTAAAACAGTTTAGGCTATTTCTTAACATCAGTCTGTGGGTAAATTTCTTGAATCGGGAATTTGCTTATTTTTCAAACTTCCTCCTTCTGTTTTGGCTCAGAGACAGAAAGCACACTGTAACGGGAAGTGTGCAGAATCTCTCATTCCAGCTGCTCCATAACAATGCTGAAGAACAAAGGGATATGGAGATAGAATCGTGATGCCACGCCCTCTAGCTGCAGAGGCAGGGCTTTTATGGCAACCTTTGTTAAGGTGGTTGATACACTCAATACCCAAGAACTTCTCTTTTATCTTCTATGCTACAGACAGAGGACAGCCTCTGAAACAGCTTGGTATTTAGACAACAACTCACAGTGCAGGGCGATATTGTTACTGGAAAAAAGAAAATGGGTGGGGCAAGTTTGGGGAAAGTGTGAAATGTTCATCTAGAAATGAATAGATACTCCAAACATTTATGTCATATTTACATAAGTAAAACATTAGTAAAACATCTTATGACCCATCTCCGATGGGTTAATACAGATTCAGGGTCCCAGAAAATGCGCTAAGAGAGGAATAAATGCCATGTTTTCTGACACATGATGTGAGGGGAATAAACAGGATGAAGCTGCAACCATTTCCATCTTAATCAACTCTTCGTGCGGGTGGATTAGGATGTTTCCTTTCATAATTTCACAGAGGATTGAGGGGGAAGAAATTGTCAAGCTTGGGTTTGATAGATTAATTTGCCAACTCTTGTAGCAGGCTTCTTCCTCGTCTTTCCCATTGCAAAAATCCCTCTGAGTCAAACAGCGTAATCTGTGACATGCTTGATCTGCTCTTCATTTGAAGTGTCGTATAGCATCCTGTTTTATCTCCTGATGTGGAGAAGACCTCCCTGATGCCAGCACCAACACTGCTAGTTGCTGGGAGCTATTAGGTATTTGCCGAGTCATTTCCATGGTTATTATGGTGCAGCATTAGCTAACATAACACGTGTGGGTTTGGCCTCATCATTAATGCACATGTTTCTGTCACTGGAGCCACTGGACATAATCTACTGGCTCTTGCAAAAGTGTTCACACCTCTTGAACTTGTTAACATTTGCCACTTTAGAACCACAAACCAACATAATTTTTATTCTGGTCTTATGTGATAGACCAATACAAAGTACAACATAACTGCGAAGTAGAAAGAAAATTTTTTTTGGATATTTAAAAAAAAAAAAGCATTTCTATTCAGCTTTCCAAAGTCAGTGTTTTCAGTCGTTTTGCTGCAATTACACACGTTTCTCAACCAGCATGCTCAATACGTTTACACATGAACAGTGCTTTTTTACTGTCTGGGCAGCGGCTTCATGCCTCAGTGATGTCAGCAGCACTTCCGCCACTACATCTCCCACTACTGTGAGTAGGAGATGTGGTTTGAGCAGTCCCTTTGTTCTGCTGGCTAGGCCCAACAGGTATGTTTCCTGGTCTTCATGAGGCCTTCACATTATTATGGAAATTTTAAGTGCCTTGCTTGATTTGCTCTTTGATACTCTACAGGAACTGACAAACGTATTAGAACCCCTCAGTGTTGTTCTATTCTTCTGTTATATAGTCTTAGAGTAATGCTTTCTCAGCCTTCTCCTTGCACCTGTGTGAGATAATATGTATGCCACACTGTTAAGATTATGTCTGGGACCTCGTCTCTCTGGGTCTCATGAGAGTTACCTTGAAAACTGTTGTAGCTTAAAAGGAGAACCTTTGCTTTGTCTAGTCAGAACAATTTGGCAGCACTACTGAGTGCATCCCCAATGCTGTAAAAAATCCTTCTCTCTTGCAAGATTATAATAAAGCTGATTCTGAGTGACAATCATCGGTCTCTGTCTTGGTAAAAAAAAATTTTTCTACAACAATATAACAGTGGAAATTTATTTACACACAGGCACCTGGATGGCAAACATTTACATACAAAGATACATATTCATTTGGGAAACACAAGCGTCGCTTCCATGAGACAAATGTCCTCCTGCAGCAGAGAGGACTACTATTGTTGGACTACTTTGGGGGTGGTGGTATTTTGGGGGCCTTGTGGAACTTTTTTGCACCTTTCCTCTTATTTGACCTCCTCTTTCATTAAATTTTGAGTCTATGGTGATTTATGTGTATTAAACGCATCTCTCACTGAAATTAGGTCTGCGTCAATATGACTGATGTCATTATATATGGATTGCAGCAATGTTATTTAAATGTTTGCAAATATCCTCAAGACTGGTGACGTTGGGTCCAAGCATCTTTTAAGGCTACGACCTGAAAGAAAAGGAAACCTGTTCGGGTTAAAAAACAAATTTCATCTTTGATCCTTCATTGCACGGTTTATTTATTCAAGCTTTCCGCCTACCAGGACATCTCTAAGTACTCAGAAATGAAACTGGGGAGACAAATGCTAACTTTCCAACCTCAACATGCTTTCATGCTTGATTTGTTTGCTTCAGTATGGTAAAACGGCTCGGGGTGCAGCTGTGACATTTATATCTAACTACTCAGTTATCGGTTTCTTTTTGCTGAACAGCTTTTCTCATTCTGTTCAAGTGAAACCAGTTTAAAGTCGGTCAGTTTGAATGTGCAGTTGGGAAGTTGAAATGCTTTCAAAAAACTCCTTCTAAAGCTGCTTTATCTTTCAAAATGTTTAATGACATGGTTAGAACAGACTAGGCTTTTATATGTTGGCCTATATTTGATTTACAGCCTGAAATATTTGACCCTGACAGTAGAAGCTATTTTTCCCACATATGTTACCTCTGCAGAGAGATATAAGGTCCAAAAGACTGCTTTCAGAAGTACTGTAGACTCCCTGGCCACAATAAATGGAACACCTGTTCAATTGTGTAACACAACTGTGAAATCAATGTATTAAATCATCTAGACATGGTGAAGATGACCTGCTGAATTTCAAACCCTGCAATAGACCAAAGAGTACCCATCAACTTATCGATGCTTCTAGGAGGATAATGCCCACATCACAAAGCTCCAGTCATCTCAAATTAGCTTCTTGAACATGACTATAAGTTCAGTGTATTTGAAGTGCCCCCAGTCACCTGCGACCAGCAAGCTGTTCCTAATAAAGCGGCCTTTAGGTCAGAAAATTTCTGCATCATTCTTTCATTTCATGATGTCATTTTTAAACGTGCTTATTAAAACGTATGCACTAAACAGCAAGACACTCCTCCTTGCTTGCTCTAAATGATGTAGATAAAATACACACTAGACACACTTAGTTGGTTTTAAAGTAATGTATGGGACTATATCACTGAATCTTATAGGAATGAATTAATTTTATCTAAATTAACCTAGATTCATATCATTGAATTGTATGTCTTGTAAAGTGACTTGAGAAGACATTTGTTTTGAATTTGTGCTATATCAAAGAATGTAAATTTATTTTACTGACTCTTGAGACTTTTTAGCAATCTTCCAAAGAAAATCAACTTTGTCTTACTCTGTTTAAATTGTCTGTTTATTGGCTAGAAACCGAAAGTGGATAACAAGTGGCTAAGCATTTCTGCCTTGGGGGTCTCAAAGAAGCATTCACAAACTCGAAAAGAGAGTTGTAGACAGCAGAGGTTTTACAAGACAAACCTCATAAAATGAACATAGCTAACGGAAGCAAGGTCTGCCTCCCAGCAATATGTTGTTAGATGCTTGTTAACATTGTCAGGTAAAAGAGCCGTAGGCAGATGAGACTCAGTGAATTCCAATGGTTCATTTAGCTCCTCAGCATTTCATCAATCAGGAGCATGGTAATGGATCATCATTTGATTCAGGTGTGTTGAACTTGGCAAATAGCTAAAACACGCAGGATACCTGCCCTTAGGGACTGACTTTAGACACCTCTGGTTAAGATTGTTTGTACAGAGTCATTGATGTATAGTGAAAACGAGTCTAGAAAAGTAAGTCTATTATTGGACAATAAAAAATAAAGGACCCATCTGAGGATCCAAATACACTGCACATGTTAAAGAAAAGATGTGGTACATTTAAATGGTTTAAGGCAAGTTAGCATGCTAAAATGTATCTATGTAAACAGATATTTAAAACTAGATATACATGGTTATACTTGACTGACAGACAGTCGGGTATCTTGACTAAATTGTTTGATAAAATGTTATTTTACTTTCTTTTTCTTCGACTTAAGACTTCTGTTTGAACATGTTTCATGACGATTGCACATTGTTACATCCAGGTTGACTGAGATGCACTGATCCATGTGACTTGTAGGTGATGCCATGGTTTGACATGCTCTGCAGCAAGAGTCATGTAGTTAACTGTATATGCTTAAGTATTTTTGCAGTGTCAGTTATAAGGTATCTGCAGCTACTCTGTCCTGTTTCCTGTTTTTATCCGATTCTTTTCCTGTTCACTCTGACCCACAGGATGTTTTAAAAAAGATGGATGCAATGACAAATAAAACCCTGACACAAATATTAAAATTTTGTGTACTTTTTGGGCTCCTTATTTATAATCTGCAGAGTGGAGGATGATTTTCTTAGACATAAATACTCAGAAAATCAGGTGAAAACCTTAGACAATAATTTACTCTGTGGCATTATTCATTACACCAAAACCACACTGATTTTGGCATTTTACTGTTCAGTGGCAAAAATAATAAGTAACGTTTTATCCCAGAGGTTTTGGGAATTAATTTATACTTAATCTTCGCAGAAGAAAGTTGGCTTTAGGTATGGTGTTTGACAAGAAAAACTTGTTTGTTTTCCTTTTTAGCAACTTAAGTGAAGATTTTGAGCTTTGTTTGGAATCATCAACCACGTAACCTACTCAGTTTCAGGAAAGATTTAGATGTCAGACAGCTTGAGTTGGCAATAATGTAGTATAAAATAAAGGAGTTCATTATCAACACAATGAGCGAAAGGTTTCCGGAACCAGTGACTGCAATATCCCAAATCATCAAGTTGATGCACTTGATGAGTCATTGCTGACAAAACTATAGGTCACGTGGATCAAAGTTGCTACGTCAAAAGACCAAAAAAATATATTTAAAAAAACTAAAATTACAAGTTACTCTATTTCTTAAAATTCAAGAAATAAAGTAGCCAGATTTTGTGTTTGAAATGACTGTGTTTATCATTGGAGATCTAAAACCTAAAAAGGTTTTCATGTTTGCATTATTAAAAGAAGGCATCCAGTTTGCAGTCCTTAGGGCTCAACTAAAAAAAACAAAAACTAGGAAAGAAATTATCCTATTCTCAGCAATAAGAATATGATTTCAGTCACTCTTTCTTTTAAAATGTTTACTGTTTTATCCAAGTTCAATAAACTAATGAAAAGCAGATTTGGGTATACCTTTTGAGTAAATGCAACTGGACAGATGTAGTCCTATCAACATTAAAATTAAAGAGAATGCAAAAAGTGTGGTTATTAAAAGATGAATCCTTTGTGTTTTAACTAACATTTTTCATTGTGAGAAGATTTGAATTTGTCAGTAATAAATTAGCTCAATTAAAAACAAAAACTCTTCATGTGCATCAACACCCTGTGCTGGGGGGCCAAATTTGTATCATTCCTGAATAACTGTAAGGGGGCCACAAACAGCCCCCGGGGCGCACTGTTGATGCCTCTGGTCTTAATGGTTATCCTTCCTAGTTTAATTTGAGATGACCCCTTATGCTTCACCAATGTATAAGATGTTGCATAACACTTGTTAAACCACTTTGTCTTGATAAAAGATAAAGAAAAGTCCTTGTTGTATCCAGCCCAGTTTTAAATCCAAAAAGAAAAAACATATTTCAGAAATGGTCTTCCTTAAGATGTTAGAAGCCCTAAAGAAGCCCTCCTTCCACTATGACTTAAGTGAACACAAATTAAACCAATGTAGGACTAAAATGACAAAAAATGACTAAAACTAAATTAAATTTCAGTGAAAAAACAATTACTGAACATGTATATAAGTTAGAGGGAAGATATTTAGCATTATTAGAATCATGTTGTTCCTGAATACTATTTTATTTCTGTTAAACTGAATTATCTGTGACAAGCTGCTTTTACATGGTGCCTAAAGATATAATTTTAAAATGGTACACATACACTTGATCCATGCTTTGACTTCAAAGAGATTCAAAAAATATTCCTCTGAAAATGGCTACGTTTTGGACAGAGAATGAGGGAAAAAAAGCAACCAAAGTCCAGAGAAAAACCCTAAAAGAGCTTCAGAAACTGAAGAACTAATAATTAAGATCGCTTTAAAATACTACAAGAAATGATTGGGGCAAAATATAAAGGATATTAATGGGGCTTAAAAAATGTGCTCACTGCTGTATATAAATTGGACTTTTTACCTTTCACCAACACACAAGTAATGTGTATTCAGTTTAAAATATTGATCAGATGGGTACTGCCTGGATGTACGTGTTGTCTGGTTGATGTTAGCAGAGAGTGTTTAAAATTTGTTTTGCTACCTCTGAAGCAGGGTAGGTGTATTACCATAAAAACACTTATCCATGTTGTTGTGATGCTCGGATGAGGGTCATTGACCTTTATCCCAATTACACAATCTCTGAGAGACGTGATAAGACTCTACACACCGCTAAGCCACACCTCCTGTAGACTGACCCAAAGTTTCAAGGCCTCCTGCAGCATGTAAATAACAGAGGGGAAAAAAGCTGTGCCACTAACCCCTTTTCCCACTACCTGCCTATATATAAGAGTACCTGTGAATGAGATTAGAGTTAACACGACAAGTTTGCTTTTAAGTTAGGAAAGAAGGATTTATTCACCTTCCCAAACCCGACGGGATCATTAGCTGACTGTTAAACATATTTTCTTGTTTGTTTGTTTTTTTACTAATACTACTACTACTACACTTTTTAATGCCATGGTTCTCAAACTGTGGTAACAAGTACTGCAGGTGTTCATTGGCCTACATTTAGTGATAAAATATTTACTTGGACATGGTGAATGACATTGAACAAGAAACAAGTGCTGGTGGTTACCTGTGTTCCATTTAGCTCTGAAATCCTTGGATCTGGAAATTACACCAAACCAAACTGAATTGTGCTCAACTTGCCATTGTGAAACCCAGTGGAATTTGCTAATCGATCAGTAATCACTGATCAACTACCAGGCTAACTGCTTTAGGAATACAAGCTTGTAACAACCAATCCAGTCCACTCTTAAAGCACAACCAGCTAACAACGGTATGTTTGGAGAACATTTGGTAAATATCTGCTTTAGATTAGTTGAAAATGTAAACAGATATTCCCTGACTATCAATATGGAGAGTTTTCCTGATGCTGTTCAAACGTTTGTATTAGTGAAATTTACCCAGACTTTCAATTAACCATGATTTTTTCCATCCACTGAACATTTAGGGAAAATACGTTGCCATCTAAACTTTCAGTTGAACTGTTTATGAAGTTGGTTTTATGGTAAATTTAGGGGAATTTTACTTTGTGAGAATAAAACTTTGCAAAATTGTTTAAATTTGATCATTGGCTGTGAAGTTTTAGGGAATGGTTTCTGGGGGTACTTCAATGTTACACTGTGAAAGTTGCAGTTAACTTTCAGGAAACTTTCAAGGAATAGTTTACTGTATAGTCTTTGAATGGAAAAGTTGCCAAAAGAGAACATTACCTAATAGTTCAGAAGGTCAAACTGATGTTAAACTGAACGTTTAGAGAACCTTTAGGGATCTTTCAGGGACCTGTTTGTTCCGTCTCTGGGGTATCACCACCTTAATGTGGTAGAGGTAGAGGTATCCCTATGATATATATTGTCGAGTCTTTGGACCCAATAGGGTCTCCCATGGCAAACTGGTCTCAGGTGAGGGGTCCGACTATGATGAAGGAAGAACTTGATATTTGGTGTACTTCACTCCGAATAAGGAAACAGGGGCACTCTCTTGGAGCCACTCTGGAGGTGGTTAGAAGTATGCACCCTGGCTCCAGGGGTACTTTCAGACTCAGCCCTTTAAAAAGCAGCAGAGGGCCACCTCCACATCAGCAATGGGGAGAGAAGTGGAGATCAGGAGCCATGAGTCATAATCTGGATTTCGTGTTTCATGTTTAAAAAATCCTCTTTCCAACATGGCTTTAGTGAATAAAACCATTGTGAAATTAAAATGACTCAATTGTGATTAAATTATATGTCAGAAAACAATGACTGACACAAAACAATGACTAAAACTAATAGGTCAAAATTATTTGGATAGCATCTAATTGTGATAGCTTATATTTTAGTTAGAATTTTTTTATTAATACCCTTGGAATGCCTCTTTAGAAGCCAGAATTACGTGTTTCCCCGTCATTTAAAGTATTGCTCAGTTTCTACTTTCACTTCTGTCCCAGAGCCACCTGATCTGTGCGTCTGTCTGCACCGGACGAGGGAGGGCGGGGCAGAGGCGTCACGTCATATCAGCCGCCGCGCTCTGATTGGCTGCCGACTCTCACCCGACACAGCTGAGATTGTTTTCTGCAGAGGAAGCTGCTGCTCTTGTTGGTGCGTTCAGCCCTTTCTTTACCCGCGGAATCAAGCAACACTTTGGGTGCTTACTGAAGACGATATGAACAAAACAACGTCATTCGTGTGACTGTTGTAGGAAAACAAAGAGGGGGGTACTGGCTGCATGAGCAGAAGTAGAGGTTTCTGTTCAACTCTGAAACCGTCTGTAGACCAAGGTAAGGGGCCAGAATCCTGACTCGGCTCATGGTAATTCATTTTATGTCAGCATTACCGACAAAGAGTCTCTGTTTATTTATGTCAAACAGCGCAAAAGTGCCAAATGCCCAGATTAGAAGATCACTGCTGGACCTGCTCTTGTTCAACGAAGACTGAAACCAAGCATTCGTCCGGAGCGAGCTGGTTCGCCTCCAAAGCCGAAGAGATGATGTCCATCATCACCGCGATGCTCGGTAGCGCCTACGGCTCCCTGCACGACGTCCGCACCGCCAACCTCATTAGAAGGGGTCTGGTCCTCTTCACGGTGGGGGTGTTTCTGGCGTTGGTGCTCAACTTGCTGCAGATACAGAGAAATGTCACGTTGTTTCCAGAAGAGGTGATGACAACTCTGTTTTCTTCTGCCTGGTGGATCCCACCATGTTGCGGGACAGGGGCTGGTGAGTGGCGATTCACTTTATATAAAATACTTTCCTACAGTGTGTCAGTGGTTTGATGCTAACTTGGGAAAAATAATGCAACATCAGACGTTATTAAGAAATAGAGCGCATCCTTCTGTTATTATTTTTTGCTTATACATTAGCTTTTAATTCACAATCTACAGTCTAAATAAGGTATGTTTGCAAAGCAGATTGAGATCCCGGCCTTCTGATTGGCTACACCTACGTGAGCTGTGCGCTCATTGGTTGATGTCATAACGGGTGAGTTAAAGGCCCTCCCTGAAAACCCCGGACACACATCCGTGTTAGGCTCCACCCCCCATGTGCTGCAGGGCAGAAAACAAACTGAAACAAAAAAAGGATGTTGACTCATGTCCCTCATTTCAATCTGTGGACGATGCTTAGTGTTTTTTTTAAAGCGATGTTTGTATTTCATAAAAAAGAAATTAAAAAGCAGCTGCCGTGTAATGCGTTACATTAAATAAAGGCCGTTTAAAAAAGCAGGATGTGTAATTTACTGTAATAAAAGGCAAACAAATTCAACAAGTTAGCCTTACACATTTTAACCACATATGGTTGTTATTATCAGTATAGATATGAATAAGGTTGATTTTTGTAATGGGAAGGAAAAAACTTTACAGGTGGGTGTTATTTATATGCTGGTGATTTTCAGATTCCCTTTGTTTAAACTGGTTAGTTGGGACCAGTAGCTGCTAATGAAATAATAATATAGCAATAATCTATTGACTAGTTGAATTAAGTTTATCATGAGAATTTATTGAATGTCTTTTGATTTTGATTCATGAACTTTAACCAAAATGTAAAATAAGTATTAGCTAAATTTAACAGCAGTTTTCAGGTTAACCTGCCTATTGTTCAGAATAATGTTCCTTTATTACTATTATTATTATTTTCTTAATAGAGGTCCACACACATGACAAACAGATATTAACCGTTTAATTAGTTGAGCTATCTCATCAGATGGAGCATGCTGTCAGCCAGGATTGTGTTCATCCAGTTTGTTTAGTTTACAAACAAGTATTGTTAAGCTGCCAAAGTTGTTCCTCTTGTAAGCGAGAGAAAAGTGCAGGACCCTATTTTCAGCCAGCTGACCGACAGTAGACGGGTTTCTTGGTTAAATTTTTGTATAGTTCAGTCTGTGTGAGTCTGGACACTAATCAGAGTATGTAAAAATGTTTTTCCAGACTTCTTTTTACCTTTCCTATTGTCTAAAAGTTGTTCTTCCTTCTTTCATTGTGTTCTTCCTTAAGTTTTTTTTTTTTCATTTTCTTCCTTCCTCGCTTTCACCCTTGTGCCTTTCCTTTGTTCCTTCCCGCCTTCTGTCCTTGGCCTTCCCCCGTTGTTGTGTTCTTCCTTCCATCTTTCCTTTCTCACCTCCTTATCCTGCCTTCATTCTGTTCATTTTTTCTTCATTGTGTCATTCCCTCCTTTTTTCCTTGTTTCCTTTTTAGCTCACTTTCTTTCTCGTGTATTTCATTCTTTTCTTAATGATGTCTGTGTCCAGCCTTCCTTTAATTTAAAATCGTAACCTTCTAAAATCTTAGGACACAAACAATATTCTTTTTAATGGAATAAAAAACGTTATTTGTTATATTAAATTTTTTTTTAAAACATTCGGCAAAATCTGCAGAACATTAATGTGAAATCTCCTCAACCTTCAACATTGAAAAAACACCATAGAAAATAACTCCATAAACAGATGAAATTAACAATTAAGAATGCATTACATCTTAATATTCTTAAATATTCTTTTCATTGGTTTATGAATTCTGAATTTCTTTAAAATAAGCTTTAGATCAATGTTTTAAACTGAAGTTAAAGAATGTTTAATATTTCCACAGAAACAATGAAGTTCAATCATGTTATTGTAACACATTATAGCTACAAATGTATTTTATTGGGATTTTACAAATTAAGTGACTTCTGAAGGCAATTCGTTCCACTTTGGGCTGAATACAAATTTACAGCAAATGATTCGGATATTTTGGAAAACTAGGTCTTATTTTCCTTCCACTTCACAATTATGCTCTGATTTTATCAGACATAAAATCTCAATAAAATACAACTGGAAAACGGTTCAAGGGGTGTGAATACTTTTACAAGGCACTGTGTGAGTGTAAATAAGTCACTAAGTATAAAAGCACATGCTCAGCAGATAAGCTGTCACAGCTCTGTCAGGATTGGTCCACTTTGGGTCACAGAATATTCTGCTTATCTTGTATAATTCCGGCCTGTTTGTTCCTTTTTTTTTGTTGCAGCTGTTATTGGCCTGCTGTACCCCTGCCTCGACAGCCATTTGGGGGAGCCACACAAGTTCAAGAGGGAGTGGGCCAGTGTAATGAGATGCATTGCAGTGTTTGTCGGTATCAACCATGCAAGTGTTGTATCCTTTCACAAGGGGCTCATGCTCTAGCTTCCCAAACCGAGTTGTTCTAAAAAACTCCAGGTTTGAAATCAGAGGATATGGTTTACGTCCAGCTTTTACGTTTGGTATTGATGTGACTTGGTCACAACCGGTCAGACAAATATTTACCTTAGAGCACAGTTCTGTTCTGACAACAATCTGTTTGACTTTGCCCTTAACTCACCGTAACCCAGAAACTAGACTTTGCCAACAACGTGCAGCTCTCCCTGACCTTGGCTGCCTTGTCTTTGGGCCTGTGGTGGACATTCGACCGCTCCAGAAGTGGCTTTGGCCTGGGTATCACCACCGCCTTCCTGGCTACTGTCATAACGCAGCTGCTGGTCTACAACGGAGTTTATCAGTGAGTCGAACAGTTTTCGGTCGCAGTGTTGTACATGTTGGTCCGAAGACAAGCGACCTGACACTGACAGATTTAAGGTGATAGAATTTGAGTTATGATTTTATGGTTGCATCCCTGTCATTGCAGAATAAACGGGTTCACCACAACAAGTTTACATTTGCCCATGCATATTTACAGGACTTTTGAAACTCCTTGTTCTCTTATTACATATAAAACCGGCTCAGTAGCCTTAGCCATCATTTAGCGCTGAATAACTTTAGGCTGCGGTCAGTCTAATCACTAAAAGCTTCAAAACTTTGTCCTATATAGGCCACACTAACAGCTGAACGCATGTAAGACATTCAGTCCAAATAATTTACAGGTTTTTTTATTTGCACACAGACAAAAGCAGTTGATTTGCATTCAGACCATATTTATTGACTGGGTATTTCCAGGGTTTTTTAAAATCATGAAATATTTTCGGCCATAAAAAGTCTAAAATACACCTGAATTTTCACACTAGGTTATTAAATGCATGTAGTTACTTCTTAAATTTGTGCGTTTGGGAATTCCTTCCTGAATCACCTTAGTTTTCTCTCTTTTTTTTTTTTTTTTTTTATTAAGTTTCTATTTTTTAGAAACGTGCTGTCGGTATTTGTTTGTCCTTTATTTGTAGTTCTTCTTGAAAATTCAAGTGGTGTTCTGCTGTGACAGAACTACAAACCCCACAATGGAGAGAAGCAATAAACCAAAAAAGGAATGTATCACCTGACCTTCATACCTTTTCTGCACAACTGCAAAATAAGTCTGCTATTGATACTAACAGGGTCAATAAAATAAAAGTTTCCTTGTTAATTAACCTCTAGCTCTGACTTTTACTAAAGTGCATATTTAAAGAGGTTTGGCCTCAAACAGGGTTAACTAAAAGCCGTCATCAATACGTTTTTCTGAAACTTAAATTGTAGAAAGGCCTTGTAAGTAGTGGTTTTAAAATTGTATATTTTTAGACCTTATAAAATTTACCAAGAGACCGGTTATTTCCCCAATCTGCTTATAAATTTGGCCAAAAACATCTGTGGCCAGTTTTAATCCCAGAAATGCTCGGTTCTGACCCATAATTCCAAAAAGCGCTAACAGTCATGTTATAATCTGTTTTATTAATTTGCTCTATTTCAGGTACACATCTCCAGACTTCTTGTATGTGCGCTCCTGGCTCCCATGCATATTCTTCTCAGGCGGTGTTACCGTGGGTAACATCGGACGACAACTGGCCATGGTAACATTTGCTGCCTTGTATTTGGGTTTTCTTTTCTAAATGAAGGGTTAATCTTAAAAACTGGTGCCTATAATAACATTTACACTACACCTTTTTGGGAATGTTTGCTGTTGTTTGGTAGGCCAATTAATCTGCCTTTGAAACGAGTACAAGAACCTTTTGGTTCTTCAGCTATTGCTTTCCTGTATTGGTTCCCATTGACCAATCAGAGAACACTCAGTTATCAAACTACATTTTATCTGCAGAGGTGCCAAGTTAAACTGAGAGGTAAACTGGAGATTTCTTTTCTTCTGCTTTATTTGCTCAGAATATCCCTGCTGCAATTATCTCAACCAGCTTCTGCTCTCTTCATTAATAAAAAACAAACATGACTTCAAAAAGGCTCGTATTTGCCACACATGCTTTTTAGGCAATTATGAAGCGGAGCCAATAGATAAGATTGTGAAATGGTTTAAATTTGTGCAAAGAGCATTGCGACGCCCCTCCCCCTGCTTTTCCGTCATAATTATCCCATCAAGTCTGCTTTGATGTCTTCATTAGGCTTTTCCCTGGAAGCCTCGCCTCATTCTGCCTGTAAAGTAAGAGTGCCGTCACTCCCTCAGTTTGACTCAGCGAGAGCGTGAAAGCAGATTAAGAGCTCTTGTTTTTCACAGTCACTGCGAGCCAGTCAGGACTCGGCTGACCAGAGGGTCATTCGCCTGCTTGTTGTTTTTGTTTACGACGAGGCCTGTGGAATGCTGGCACAAGTCTTAACTCGTGGTTTTGTTTGCCGTTTTTTCTCCCTTCTTCTGGTCCTGCGGCTAATTTATGAGAAGGATCAGAGGGAGAATTAACTTGTTTTTTGCATCGCAAAATTGTTTAACTTGTTGTTCTTAGATAGGTCTTTATTATGTTTCGTCTTTAGGCCTGTTATGGTGGAACAATTTGTTTAGCAGAATCTTCCACATGGACATGGCTGCTATGTCTACCTTTTTACTGTGGTTTTTAGAATAAAGGGTTAAAAAGACCACCAGTTTTTACTGCTTATGCTCAAACTGTACTTAATTTTTCTCAAATGTTGATGTGTTCCTTCAAAAAGAGAAACAGAAAGGAAAAACAACTGACTTAACCTGTTACATTTGTTCAGACATCAGCGAAAACAGCAGTTGTTTTTAAGGTTTTCCCAATCAGGATTTTGTTTTTGCTACCGATACGGATCCAAGTCATTTAGGATTAGCCATTTTCCAATACCGAGTCCTATTCAAGTTAATAAAATCTATGCTGGTTGCATTTAAATGAAGAACATTTATATAGTAATTTTATAGTAAAATGTGATTTTAATGTGATCGTGTCCCACATGATTAATTCAACCAATGACGTTCTGGACAACAAATCATCTGTGCTTAAGCATCTTTGAAAATATTTTATTCTAGACTTCTATCCTGAGCTGTAATTCACTATTTATATTGGAAGCAAAAGAGACATCACACATTTGGGAGAGCTTTTGCTGTAAAGCAGAGTTGACGTTTTCAACTGACTTTAGCATTTATTAACAATGTGATTTAGCTTTAATAGCTCTACTGTGGTCTACTCAGCTTTCCTATGATCAGCTCGGGGTCAATTTGCTCCTTTGCCAGTTCTACAAAACATTCTAAAAGGAGGTACAAATTGACTTCTAAAGACCGAAAGCTCCCTTTTGAATCAAAGACAACCAAAACTGCAATAAAAACAAAGTTGTAAAGGTGTTAAATGGCCAGCTCACTCTCTGTTGTACCAGCCTCTATAAATAAACCGTTTATGCGTCCTCTAACTCGACAACACCCCACTGATGGCAAAAATAGCCAACACTGAGTCTTCTTATGTCAGTAACGACTTCCACACCAAAGAGTATTATTGTTAGAGTGACCCAGTAGCGCTTAGCAATTGTGTATTCACTGGTCAGGTTCAGTCAAGCTGAACATTGCCCAGTTCCAATCACCATCTAATATCATGGTTAATCTCTCATTTTATCACTAGGAATTTCTGGAGCACATCCCTAATCTGTAGCTCCAACATGGGTAGAACTAGCTAACTAAGCTACAAAAATGTTTTCACAACACACCACCTAAAACACACATAACTGTGTGAGTTGTTTCAAATTTGACTCGATGCTCTCAGCTCCAGTCTTAAATAAACTACTGCTAAAGATATTTCCATGCTTAGCAGTATGCTAAGGTGCTAGGCTAATGCTAGCAACTTGACTCTGTTTTTTCAAAGCTGTTCTCCTGCTCTACAAACTTATTACTCTAATTGAAAAGCCATAAGCTGTAATGACAAAATTTTAGCTAGCGCCAAGCAGCTCACCTGACACAGTCAAGGAGTTGCAGCAGCCAAAACAGTCTCTCTTTGAACTCTAAATGTAATTTTAAATGGTTCCCCCAAGTTTTCTACTTTATATTTTGAGATTATTCCTGCAGATTTTATGACATCCTGGAGAACTGTGTCAATATTGTGAAGGTCTACTTCAAGTCCAGTTTGAAAAACCGTAATCTTAGAGGGACCAGAGGTCAAAATTAACCTTTTTTCACTTCTTTCACTGAAATCCAAAATAAAGGTTCTCATCTTCACATAAATCAAAATGAAAAGTCATTTATCTTTCCCGAAATTAACCTTTAGGCAATGGAAAAAGTTAGAAAGTCATGAAGCTCATTCTCAGTTTTCCATTATTTAACAGACATTCAGACTAGGAAATTATAAAATATAATTCCATACTTTTTCACACAGGACCCCTGTATATTTTAAGGGAAAATTCAGATTAGTTTGATAAGAAATTGATATAATTATCCAAGCAACACACACAACAATAGTTAAAGTATCCTTATTTGTCTCCCTTGGTAGAAATTAGCTTTAGACAGAAGGTTTTACTGCACCAGCACACCTTGCACTCATCCGTAACTTCACAAAGATAAATAAATAAAACCATTTCCTACAAAAAAAGCAGTAATTGAATAAAAAACACTATTTACCTAAAACACGTACAGTTGTTTGAAAAGGTTACTTTAAAAAGTGCCAAATTTAGTATCATCCTTGTTGGGAGAGAAATATGCCATAGCCTGAAAGTTGAGATCAGTCAAAGAGTCCGATACTGAATTTTAAAATGCATCTACTCATGTATTTGTGTTGGTTTTTCTTTTTTGCTACATACAGCTGATTGTGGTCTTCTTTGTCTCTCCTCAGGGGGGTGTGGAGAAACCCCACATGGACTGAACGGCAAACTGCCAAAGAGGCAGACATGAAGTGAAGAACAGCTAGAGTGGAAATGAATTAGAGGGATTGGAGGAATGAGAAGGATAACCTGAGTCCTTGTTTTTCGACTCCATCCTTTGTTCTAATAACAAAGTACAGGTCAATTACGCCCCATCAGCTAATGTGCCATGCCCTCCGAACCTCCTCACCGCCAAACCGATCGTCATTCCCGTTGTCCTCCATTAGCATTAAGGCATCTTTCACACTACACTGGAGGATGGATTTTGCCTTGTTTTACTTTTGTTTTTTTGATGTGACAATTGGACACACAGTGGTTTTATTCGTGGCGTGGACTCTTGTGTGCGCGAGTGTTTGAGCGTGGGTGTAGTGATGAGGTTGCAAAGATGTCTGAGATTTTCTTCTTTTTTTCAGCCTGACTGCGATATGGTCATAAAAGGGAAATGTAGTCTAAATGGAACGCACCTGTGTTCACTCTTACGTAGAAACGTATTCAGTGGCTTTGCATGTTCCCAGGCAAACCAAATTAAAGTATTTATTTCGGAAAGTTTTCACTGAACTAGCAAATGTGTGGGATACAGATTGATGCTTTTCAGTTTTTGAGGAATAGTTTGGGAAATTATTTGCTTTCTTTTAGTTTTAGCCATGATTCTTTGCCAAGCAGCTGCAACATTTTGGTACAGAACCTTCTTTAAGAAAATGTCTGCATTTGCAAAATGTTATTTATCTGATCTCGAATGAGTAACAATTGATTTTTACACACCGAAATTTGCTTCAGATTTATTGCTTGGTAGTGATTCACTGATTCAATGCATGGATACAAAAAATAAATAAAATGGTATCATCAAAACAGATTGAGCTGAGCTGTTTGGGGTTACCTATGTGAAAAAAGGTATTTTCTCCCAAAAGCTGCATCTCCTTGTAAAGCTAATTAAGACCTGCTTTAAAATTTCAGGAGCAATTTATTAGCTCTAGTTTCCTCACCTCAACAAAGTTGGAGCAAAGTTTTTGTGTGAGGCCTTGAAAAGCGGATGTGATATGAGTAAATATGCAGGAACGCTTATTTCTTGCATCAGCCTCACAGGCTCGCGCATCTGCAACTGGACTCATCCAAGAGTTTCTAATTTGGAAATTGGGCTTTGAACATGGGGAATAAAAATGTTTGTTTAGCTTTTCTGCAAATGGTAAAGCAAGGCTTGTTACTTGGAAGTTTCAGTAAAAAAAAAAAGTTACGAAGATGAGCTTTGCATTTGTTTTCAGGATTTTAGAAGAAATCAAATGGTTTCCCAAAGTGTTGATTTATGTAGATGTTGATAGACTGAATGAAAAGCACGAGGGCGTTAAGTAAAAAGTGCCATTGTTCAGAGTATTCTGTACTAAGTGAGTATAAGCACATGCATTTGTGTTTATGAGGTACACGAAGATATTTGGGGCCCTTCATGCAAACTTTTTGAATTTCTTTTTTTTTTTTTTTTTTTGCTTGTAAAAAAACAAAAAAAAAAGTATCATATTTACTTTTGGCTGACAGCACGATATCAGTTTTCTAAAGTACTATTTTCTACTGTTTTAGTTCCAGGCAAAAAAAAACCCCAGAGGATTGTAACTGAAAGAAAAAGAGATTGTAAACAAAAGTATCTCCACCTTTAGGAGCTAAACGTCACGTAGGATCATGTGATCACACTCAGTTTTCCCAGCTGCATCTAAAAACACGCTCGGACAGTTCAGGAACATGCACCAATTAAACGTGTGGGCGGGACATTATTACTTAAGATTTGCAATCTGTGATTGCCTGTGTTTTATAGAATTTAGTGCTTTTGTCACTATAAGGATTTAGTTTTCTCCTTTGTGTAAAGATAGCGTCATTAATGCTTCTGTGTGTAAAAGCATTCTGCCGATGTAATCACCAGGTATTACAACACTAGGCCTACAGTATGTTTAGTGTTTAGGGGTCAAGAGGATTAAGTGCAATCACACCACACATGAGTCGATCGTTTCTTCTTATTTATTATTTCTGACAAAGGCTTAAAAATAATCTGTGTAAATGCAGTGTGACTTGTTTGGAAACAAAAAAAGCAATAACATCTGTTTTTTGTCAGATTTCATGCCTTTTGAGTCAAGACCAATGACTCCGACCAGAGACGAGATAAAAAAATATATGTTGTGTCAAACTGTTGATTAAATATCATTTTGTAGCATTATCTAAGGATACCTGATTTATATTTTGAAATACTTTGTGGCAGACCGCTTTAAGTAGAGTCTGCATTCATTCAGGTATGCTAAACAAGAGAGGAAGCTTTATTTATTGTATGTTATTTCTTCTTCTTCTGAGGTGGTGAATCACCTCGTGTTTATTTTGATGTGTTTTAGTTCTTTGTGTCTTAAATTTGAGCAATGTATCGTTTTTGCTACCTTGAGTTCAATTGAAAAATAAAAAAACCTGACAAGGATATCTGTGTTGGAAGAGTGAATTTTATATATTTAAACAAAAAAATCATTGATGCACTACTGTGATAATGTTTTTGCTTTTTTTGTTGCAATTTCAGATCTCATTAATGGAAAAAAGCTGTCCAAACCAGTCCTTTGTGAAAATTAATCCCTCTATATCATGAAATAACTTTAATTAACCACTTTTTTGAAAAGCTGAATTCAGTTATTGCCAAACCTGTAGAATTAGGAAATCACTTAGCTAAGATCTGTCTGACAACATGAAGTAGGCTTGGAAAAACACGTTATGCTCTTAGGAGATGCAAAAACAGATGAGAAACAAAGTCACCATCTACCACAGTTCCAATAAAGAAATCGTTGCTGTTGCAACAACTACTTCATTTTAGTGCTGTAAATCTAAGATGCATAGAATACATAAAATGATATATCTTTGCTCACTATTGCACACTATAGGACAAATTTAGTTAATCGTCAAAAAAAAAGTCTGCTTTGAACATAATTGGGTGCTCATGCACATCAATGATGGGTGTGTAAAAATCTAATTGAAAGGGTTAGGGTCAGCTCAGCTGGAAGAATATGTCAAGAATGCAAACATTATTCATGCACTCCACTAATCTGACCTTGTTGAAACAGTGGCTAGAAGAAAGCCATAAGACGTCCTGTTTATCAAAAATTTTATTATTTAGATGTGCAAACCTGATAAAGACAAGATCTGAGGGACTAAAAGGTGGTCTGTTGTAGCCAGTAATGTAATACCTGCCAACAATGAATACTAAGTTAGGTAATTTGTCTGCATTTTTGGCATAGCACTAACTTTTTTTAAAATGCAATACCCATAACACTCATAGGTCACATGACCTAACTGATCTAACAATGAGGCTACTTGAAAGTAATTCGCTAAATATTAATCCATATGTTAAATTATGATTTTACATATCCAAGCAATGAAACATTATTAAAAAAATTTTCCAACTGATAATTCTCTGATTGGCTTTAACAATCCTTAATTAAGAGTGCTACAGAGTCCCTGATGAATGAATATAAGGACTATGTCGTCAATCATCCATGTTTTTCATTAACAAAATGCACAAAAATGGATTAAAAGCTTTTATTTCCAAGAAATTAGGACCTATTTAAGGCTTTTACTAATATTGGTTGCAGTTTTTAAAGCTACACCAATAACATAATAACCAGCCAATCATGGAAACTGTATTTTTGGCTCAAAAACATAAAAAATTTAGCAATTACTGGCAAGTTATTTGGATGTTTTACGTGCTCTACAAAGTTTTGAGTCAGAGGAGCTAAATACAAATGCTCTTCACACTTTGTTTTACTTAAAAGAACAATCAAAAACCACATAATAGTTGAGCTATACTTTGTGCTGGACTATCACAAAAACTACCAATAAAACACACTGAGGTAGTTTAAATGAGACAAAATGTGAAAAAGGTAAAAGAGTAACTTTGTAAATCACTGTCTGCTTTAAAAATGCTTCCATTTTACTTTGAAGCATAAGGACCCTAAACATCATGTGTTTTACACACGAAAGATTCTCTTGAATCTGGTTAGTGGAACAGTCTACAATATAGTTATAATTAGCAGTGCGCTCATTTTGAACTGAGAAAAAAAGAAAGAAAAACAAACCACATCTCTCTCATTGTCGGTGAAACAAATGACTAACGCAAACAGCCCTTTCATTTTATTTAAGTCTCAAACCATATCAGAATTGAGCTGTCTGGGGCGCTGGTGACTGGCTCTGCTGCTGCGGCCAAGCTGAAGCTCTTTTGTCCCTGTGCTCTGTCAGTCTCCAAAGCCACCATGGTGTCTTTGGCGGTATATTCCCTCTCCTTCCTTTTCTTTGTGGGACCATCCCCAATGGGCCAAATAGCCCTGAAACTGCTCCCCTCCCCTAGTGTGTCACTAGGATCATGAGGGACTGCCCCTCCTGCTCTTCCTGCCTCTGTGTGCCCCGTCCCAAAACACGCCTTTCTGGAGGGCAGACTTCTATTTATACCTATGGGGGACTGACAGTTAACCTTTTGCACTTGGGGGGGGGGGGGGGGGAGGGTTTCTGGGAGTGCAGCCAATGTCTGCAGGCTATTTTAAATGAACCGCTTAGTATGAAAATTATCTTATCTACCATCATCTATCTATTATCTATTACTTTATTATACATATCTATCTATCTATCTATCTATCTATCTATCTATCTATCTATCTATCTATCTATCTATCTATCTATCTATCTATTATCTATCTATCTATCTATCTATCTATCTATGTTTCCTTGCTATAATAATGATCCTGCACCACATGCCCTCTCTCCTCCTTCCCTCCTCTCAGGAAGGATGATTGGACGAGCTTCAACCTCCTTTCATTTACAGGCACAGCAAACCGAAAGACTCCATTAAGGTACCTCCTCTCTGCCAACAACACCCCCTACCCCTTTTCCTCCCCTTTATCCTCTCACCCAGCTTCATCCTTCCTTCAGGGCACTCAGAGAAGCCAGGCTGGGGCCTGGTCTGACCTATCGATTTGCCCCATCTACAGGTTTGCCCAGGCAGACGTCTCCTTGCTGATGTTGGTGGCTTTAAAAAGGTTTGAGACTCAACTGCTCAGAAGCAGGAGAGCTCTGAAACATTTTTATTTATTTACACTTCACTTGTATGTCTTAAAATATGACCAATTTGAAATAAATATGGAATGGAGTCATCCAGACTGAAGAACACTCTCTGTCATCCAGATGCCCGCATGGGAGGGGAAATCAATCTTTAGTAATTGAAAGTCAAGATGTTACAATACAGCCGTGACAAGATAGAAACATTCACTCTAATTTTGAAGGAGCACAACACAGTGGTTGTAAAAAAAAAACTATAATTTATGAAGCTATGTGTTAAGCACAGCAATGCACCCATATAATATTTAGTTAAATGTCCCTTAGCAGATTATTGCAAAACTACAAACTTTCTGTAACCATCAACCAGGTTCTGGTATAATTCTGGCAGGACATTCGACCACTGGATTTCATGTTATCTTGCCATATCCATTCCAAAACCTGTGTTGATGTGTTCTTAGGGATCATTGCTCCTCTTTCGTCCACAGAAAGCTTAACAAACCTTACCACCACTGTGCCTGACAGTTTAAAATACAATTTGTCTAATAGGTTTTAAAGCCTCACCTTAACTGCTTTAAACATATTTATTCATTGTGGCCAAATAGCCCAATCTTTGTCACATTTCTCCAGAAGGCATCTGGCTTTTACATGTGGACAGCTGCAGATCTTAGTCAACCTTAGAGGTGTCGATATTGAAACAGGTGCTTCTTCTTTGGCTTCTCATTCAGTGTTGATGTTAAACTCCCATAAATGTGGTGTTTCATAATCTTCCAGCTAATGACAGACCCGAGGCTTTCAGGGTCCTGGGTTGTTCTTGAACATCCCACCAATTTCATTTCATGTGAGGGGAACGATTTGGGTCATATGGTTGAAACGTGGACACAGTTGGTGGTACAATGATCGTATTCCTTAATATTGAAGATAATAATGAAAAACACACAAAAAAAACATTTTGTTTATTTTATTTGAGCATCTCTGATTAAACAAATGATTCCAATGTTTAAGTAAATCAATACACTTTTATATAGCACCTTTCCCAGATAAGAATCCCAGTGCTTCACAATGACAGAGAATAACATTTAAACATCATTAAAATGACAAGTAAAAATCTTAATTAAATTATACAGTTAATTAAAAGTAAATACACAGTGATTCTTAAAGGGACCTTAAGGAAAAGGATGTTCAGGTATGAATGTCTTCAATTGCCATTTGGTACTGCTGTTTTTATGACAAAAGGACTTTATGTGCACACATTTTATACATTTATATAATTATCAGGAGATTTATTGCGTACGGTTCCTCCTCCACATAGCGTCATTCAAGCTGCTCAAGGAGTTAACTACAAACAAAAAATTATTTTTCTCTCTGCAGTAGATCTTTTGTTGTCTCCCACTTAGTTTGTGGACAGTAAAGTCTAAGGATCCAGATGGAGCGGACTAATCTTCATTGTTTACATTCATAATTATAGAAAACATATGTGTGTTGTAAGTCACTTAAAGTAAGAAAGTAAGTTATTTTAATCAATGATTTTTAATCAATTTTGGTCATGTTTGTGAACCTATAAAAACCCTCCACTCTGCTGTCTTCCTATTAACCCACACTACCTCCAAGAACTTCTCAGAACCCGTCTACAAACTTTGAGTTGTAAAGCACAAACCACATATCATGAAGAAGCTTTACCTTCAAATAAAATGAAGAAATTATCTTTCTGGTTACCACCAGATGACAGTGTTTATCCTCCCAGTCTGTCTGGACATGACAGCTGCGGACCCCTAGTGGAAGGACAGGGAACTGAAATGTCTTCTGATCTTAAAAAGCTTTTCCAGCCAGCATTCCTCTAACATTTTTTGAAATGCAAGTGTTTTTAGTCTTAATAAATCATAAAATGAGTGTTATTCTGTGATGTGAGAAAATTAGCTCTGAAGTGTTCAAAAATGCATGCTGGAGTGTGAAAATCAGATTGATTATATAAAAAATACATACACGATTTCCTTAAAGCCTGATGAACATACAGTTTTGCGTTTGATAAAGATGCATTATTAAGCAGCAGCAGGAATATTATTGTTAGAATATTTATTTTGTGCTGCAGCGTGCAGACTAAGTCACATGCATGATGGAAAAGGTCAATAAAATGGATTGAGAGTGAAGAAAATCCTTGCACACTCTTATTTCTATGCTAAAAGGTCTTTGGCAGTATTAACGTGCTGCTTTCACTGATAGATAATGAAAGATTGTGCGTATGTATAAGTGATGGAGGGAGAGATGGAGGGAAGAAACGAAGGGGGCCGTTTAGGTCTACTGAGCCTTTATTACACCAGAGCAGAGTCCACTCCTGTCCTTTGCCCTCACTCATTGCCTCTGCTGGCCAGGAATAATGAATTACAGTGGATGCCATGGGAGGGAAGGAGGGGGATGAATGACTGGAGTCCATTTTAGATCAAATTACCTCTCAGATCCCATTCAAATGGCAGTCTCAGGCTGCTCTTTGCCTTTTCTGTGTACCTCTTTCTGCAGGGTAAATGATCCGTTCACATTTGCTTTCCATTAACGCATTTTAGTGGCCGTTATTCCCACTTTTCCTGCTTTGCTCCATTGTAGGTTCCCCAAAAAATAGATAAAAAACTGATTCAGAATCAACTTTAAAAGGGTAAACAACAGCCATCGTTGTGATCATCATGGTGGAGCGGGGAATTTATCAGTTCAGTCAGAGTGCTCAGACACATCCGTGTTGGTTTCCTCCTCTTCCTTCTGTGGGACAATAAAAAAATGACAGCATAAACCTGTGGTAATGCCATATTATGCATGCCATCCAAACAAATCCTTCCCAGTGTAAATTAAACACACCTACTTCATCTTGCAGCCCAGATCAGAACCAACCAGGCCACTAATGGTAAAAGGTAATGGAATAAATCAGGATCCATCATATTACCTGTCCAGAAGTCTACCAATTTTAGGAACTCACCAACCAATAAAGACTAAAAGTGAAACACACATCAATGAGCTTAGGATCAAGTTCAGCGGAAATAAGGAAGTAAAGAACAAAAGAGTGAGAAGTTGCTCTGCTGATTCAAGATTAAAGGAGACTAACAAATGATCTTCTCCATCTTTGCATTTTTTCATATTACAAACACAAAAATGTATTTTATTGGGATTTAATGTTATAGACCAACACAAAAGAGAGGACAGTTGTGAAAAAAAGGAAAAAAGATGCATGGGTTTTTTGAATTCTTTCAAATACAACTTTGAAAAGAGTGACATCAATTTGTATTCAGTTCCCCAACACTTTTTAGCACCGCCTTTTGCTGAAATCACAGCTCCAGTTATTTTTGGGGTATCGCTCTAGACACTGAAATTGTTGCCAGTTCTTCTTGGCAAAATAGCTCAAGCTCAGTCAGACTGGATAGCAAAACATTTATTAACAGCAGTTGTCAGGTCATGCTACTGATTCCACATTGGATATTAGTCTGGACTTTGACTGGATCGTTCCAACACATGAACGTGCTTTGATCTTGTTATATGTTTACTCTTTTGGAGCCTCTAAAATTATTTCTTCCACCATTACCTTGCATTGAGATGCATCCATTAATTCTGACTAGCTTTCTGTCTCTGCTAAGGAAGGGCATCCCCACGCCATAATGCTTCCACTACCATGTTTGACCATGGGAACGGTGTGTTGGGGATGAAGAGGAGTTTTCATTTTCCTAAACGTATAGGGTTTTGCACAAAGGCAAAAGTTCAGTTTTAGTTCTATCTGACCAGAGTACCTTCTTTTTCTCTAACAAACAGCTTTATTTATACTGAGAATAAATTACTCACAGGAGGACTCTATTTAATAAATAGGTGGCTTCTTAAGGCACTGGGTTTTATTTATGGGGAATCAGAGTAAAGGGGATGGAACAGAAGTGCATGCTGCACTATTTAGATTTCTGTTTCTGTTTAGATTTCATTCTGTGTCCTTTCTACTTCACAGTCATGCATTAGTACTTTATGTTGGTCTATAACATAATAAATCCCAGTAAATTACATTGAAGTTTATGGTTGTTGTGTGGGGGAATGAAAACTTTTACAATAGGGGTTAGGGGTCTTTTCAGCATTAGTTATAAATTTAAATTTTATCAATGACTGCACACCTAATGATCTAATCAAAGCTTGCAGCCTTACTCACAAAGCCCTAAAGGTCAGTGTTTACCCTGTTCTGATTAGTCTCTATATGTGTGGGCAGGCATGCTTTGCACCTCTCAGCTGAAAAACGCTCAGTTAGCAGAGGCTGAAAGTTGGTGCAACTGACGAGCCTGTGCTCCCCATAGGTGACAAATTCATAACATATCGAACTGGGGGGTAAAAACAACTCAGGTGCAGCAGAGTAAGAGGTGGGGTGAAAGGGACCCAGGCGCACATGGCACTTTCAGGGGAGTCCGGCACTATTTTGGCGAGTTTAACTGCAAAGGGCGCGGTGCCACACAGGAAGAGGGGTCGGATAACTGCTCCTGGCTGACCTTCTTCAACTATATTTAAAGCTGGGAGCTGAGCGCAAAGACATAACCCGAATTGTTTTATCACCTTTTAAATAAATTAGAGATCCAAAACAATTGCATCTTAAAGTTTGCATATTTGTTTTGCGATTTCAGTTCAACTTTTAAAACTCACTTATGGGGTATCGTTATTGATGCCATTTTGAGAAGATTCCTTTTCTGCAATGCGTTGTGTCTGCTGCCCTGTGCTTTGATTTGCAAAACTTTATTAAAACGGGTTAGAAAAAGATGCATCACGCTGCACAACAAACATATCCTGTACCTAGGTTTACCTATATGCGTCAGGAGAACATCGAAAACGTTTCATATTGATGTGCACTTCTTATTCCTTGAAGAGGCTGGTTAAACTCTCAGAGCAAGAAATTCCTGTTTACTGTGCAGCAAGTGCTTTCCACCTGTCCATCTCCCACTTGTTCCTCCTTTCTTGGTATGTGAAACATCCAAAACGCGCAAAACATCGCGGATTTGACCCGCACAGGAGAGTGCAGGACCGACAACTTTTAAAGGAAGAACCCAAACTACAGCGCGCAGGTGCTGCAGCTTTGACCCTTCTTGGTATCGCACGGTCTTTTCAAATAATCGTTCGCAAGTTGCCCCCTTTTTGTTCCCCTCAAACTAACTCTGCAGCTCTCATGTTGCATGGTAGCTTGTTTGTTCTGGAAGACTGGGAATGCAAAGCCTGGAAACGTACAGAAATAGCCACTGCGGGCAGTGCATTCCCTGCTGTCAGAGGTAAAACCTCCGCGCTGTGAGAACCGCAGACCTGTAGTTCATCAGGACAAGCCTACAGGGGCCTGGCACCAGTTATGCATCGCAGACATAACTGCTGTTTGAATATGAATATGCATGGCTAGGACCATGGAGGGATCCGTACAGAGGAAAAAAAGTTAATCTATTTATATAAAAAAGATTTTTAATAGGATTTAAACTTATTTTAACATCTAAATATAGATGAAACTCGTGTTTGCTGTTTAAAAAGTTGCGTGTGGGTTAAAAAAATACATTTTATCTATATAGAAAAAAATAAAAACGGGTAAAGACGGTATAAGTGCAAACATACTGTGCAGGTATTTGATTTATTGATAAATATAGATTAGAAAAATAATGACCTGCTGAGTTCAAAATATATCGACTATTATTTATTTTTGTAGCTACTTATGCAATCATTCACTGCAAGCTACTTTTGTTTCTTTGTGTGCAGACTTTATTTACCTATATATTCATTTACCCCTTCATATACGTTCTATTTAGGTGTACATTATATATTTGTAAAACCCATCACCCTTTTACTCTAGACCACTTTGAGTTCTTCAGGTTCAGGCTTTACTTATTCTATTAATATTTCTAACCATCGTTTCATTTCCGACGATTTCAGTTGTTTAGATGCAGATTCTGTCTATTAGGCTATTTTTTTCTTCAGCTGTAGAATTTATTTATGTATATAAACAATTCTAGGTTACATTGATTTCTTTATTTTTTGCTTCAGGTGCAGATTTATTTAATATTTTGAAGAAGACTATACATGTAACTGTAACGCAAAGAAACGTCATAATAAGCCTCATAATTCGTCCTGTTTTGACTTCGTTATCAGTCATCAAGACCAAGATTCCTCCATACAAAGACTATTTCGAAAGGGTCTGAATCCCACAATGCTCCTCGGGCTATTTTGCACCTATGAAACTATGACTTTAGTTTGGAACTACTGCCACACAGCCACAGAGATGTGACTCTTTTCTTTAAAAAACGTTGGAAAAGAAGAGTGGAACCCTTTAATTCCTTGATCACTCACAAAATATAAACACCTGCCCTTAAAAAAGCAATATTTGACCACCAGACGATGATTGTTGCCCACATTGCAGCTTCCAGCAGTTCGCTGATGGGAAATCAGCTGCATTCAATTAGCCTTCATCTAATTTAGTCGAGGCCTTAATTGCGCTCAGGGTGGTAGCTGTTTGCGCTAAGCTCCGTTTGAGGCTTCTGTAGAGAAAAGAAGAAGAAAGAACAATCCCAATTCAAATGAGATTTATCTACGCCACACCGATCAGACGGATTAAGACTTATTAAAACCTATAAATGGCTAAAAGCAGAAGATTCAGCAGCAACAAAGTCCGCAGCGTGGCGACTCCAGAGGATTTATCTGTAATCACAATCAAATCACGGCCAAAACAAATAAAAGTAAATTATATAGACATCATCTACCTGCAGTGCGATGTGTAAGGAATAAATTAGAGAGTAAATGATTCGTGTAAATGCGAATATTTAGTAAAAAAAAAAGTGAATATTTTAATTTGGGCATTTTGGAGAGCCTGCAAGAAGATCCGAGCATTACTTGCTTTTCAAAACAATCAGGGTTCGGTTTCTTTTGAGATTTTTCCTTTTGCCTTCAGATCTCCTCTGCTCTTTATACATGGGCGGAAATCTCACCTTAAAAACGTGTCTCATTCAGTTACCGACTGACTTTGTTTTTTTTCGTAACATTTCCCACTCAGGCCTTTCTTTTAATCTTTTCTAATTCGTCTGCCAGAGGCGACCCAGGAAAAGAAAAAAAAAAACATCAGGGAACAGCCGGCTTCCAGACCTAAAAAAAAGTGTAAACGGAGGGAAAAAATCATACAGAAGAGACGTGCTTTCAGGTTTTTGAAAGGCACAGGAAGCTGGAGGATTTGGTGCGACCCCTGCGATGGTGACAGAGCCGATATCTTAGGGGACCCCCATTCATCTGGAGGCATGGATGATGGCCGGGAATAAGGAGGGTGGAGAGGGGGGACGGTGGGACCTTCTGCAGATGCGGCCCCACCGTCCTCTGATCAGTGAGCTGGCACACATCACGGCGTCCATTCACAAATCCTCCTCCTGCGCGTCACCTTTTGTAGTAGCTACTCCATAGTACTGACGTATACGACAATCCTACCAGGAGAAAAACAGGGAACGAGGAGGAGGGGGTGAAATAAAATAGGTTATAGGAACTCAAGGACAGGGCACATGCGCACAACGCGCGCGACTGATTTGTAGGCGTAGAGAGGGGTGATGTCCACGTGCGCGCGCGCGTGCGTGAGATGGGAGGAGGGAGGGGGAGTGGAGCTATAAGCGGATGTTGCTGTATACATTCATTGCATGGATACAGAAGTTTAGGCTTTAAAATAAGAAGGAAATGTCAATTATGTGGTAAAGATTCTTCGATTATTCTTGAAACACAAGCAAACAGGGGATAGATAGATAGATAGATAGATAGATAGATAGATAGATAGATAGATAGATAGATAGATAGATAGATAGATAGATAGATAGATAGATAGATAGATAGATGCTACACAGACATGTTTTCTATTTTTGCAAATGAACAGAGCATTACTCAGACATTTTAGTCATATTTGTCTATGTGGAATTTTGATATAGTAGAAAAACCCAAAAATCTCAGTGCAATATTAGCCAATAACCTGCATACTGCAAAAAAATTTAGAAAAAATAAAAATGCATGGGTTTGCTCCATAAGCTGGGATCAAGAAATTCAAGCGGCTGCAGGTCCTCCAAAGATGTGATGTTTGCGTTCAACATGTGAAATGATTGCAGACGCCGAGGTCTGCTTTCCACAAACTGGGTTTCTGCTGCACCACAGCAACAGAGGCATGCGTCTTTGCCAAAGGCGTGAACAGCAAAAACAACAAAAAAATAATAACTTTAAACAAAAACCTGTACCAAAACTGCATGTTCTAACTATTCACTGTGCATTTATGTGGAATGCACATGATAAACGCTGTTCTGCATATATTCGCCCGACTGGAGAAGCAAACGGAGTGATGAAAACAGAGAGCAATTAGAAAAGCACCCAATTAACTATTTACTGGACAATTTTGCAAGAAACCACAAAAATCCTAAATAATCAGGAAAGGCTTGCACCAAAGCACCCAACACAACCAAACAGCCATCAGAAAGCACATTAGCCAAATAATAAGGAAATGCTCAAATATACTCAACCAGTTAATGGCTTAACTGGCGGTAAAGTAAAATAAAAAGATTTGATGTGGCTACTGCAGCCATATTTTGACCCATAGCCAACCAGTAAAGTAGCCATGAAAATATTTTTCACCCAATAGTGAAAAATCGATACGACCATACATGCGCGTCAAAAAGACATTTTCATACACAGATGCAATAATAATGCACATATTATTTTAACTGAAAGTGATGAATGTGTTTAACTAAAAAATAAACATGATATAATGGTTAATTTTCCGTTTTTCTTTTACAGAGCTGCAATGATGAGCGCTTGCACAGCCAAAAATACGCGTATGAAAGACTGATGGCATCACAATGATCACCTTTTACCTGTTTTTCGGTAAAAGATTTTCTAAAATGACCCGAGCTTTAACAATTGTTCCAGACTCGCTTGTTTTCCCAAGTGAAATAAGAAAAAAATCAATTTTTGGAAGTTTATTTTTGCCACCTTTGAGAATACTACGACTTTTACGGGGGGGAGGGGGGCTTAGTTGCAGAATATATAATATGTTGTGGTGCACAAAAGGCCTCCCGATCCTAATTCAGAGCCTGCAGTAGTGTCATTTCCTCCACACGCCCCTGTGTTTTTTGCTGGGGAGGTTAGAGGCCAAGCCCAGGCGGTAGCGGCCTATCTGTTGATCCATTGTTTGCTGCTTATTTAGCGCTCAACATTAATCTGCGCTTCCTCTCACATGTGAGAAACAATCACAGCGTGAGAGTGTGGCCTGTCTAATTACACCTTTCACTCTTAACTCTCCACTGTTTGGACTGGGCGCACAGAAGCGGTGGGTGTTGGTCAGGTACGATTCAGAATTCAAATGTTCAGGCTCAGAAAGAATGAGTCCATTTGTAACCATAAAATGAAGCTCGAATATTCTTTAAAACCCAGCTATTGGGAACATGTAAGTCAGGGCTTTAACCAGGATTATCAACAAAAAAAACCTACAATAGCAAAAACAATGAACCATACCAAGCAGCAATCAAAAGGGTGAAAGCTAATTTGATTTCTAAAAAACTAACCCAAATGTGACGGGGGTAGTCTCATCCGCCAACAATACAAATGGAAATAGTTTGAACGTTGCCCTCAAAGAGAAAACAGCTAATATCAGAAAAAAAGCATTCAAACAAGCTCAGGAAAACAGGGCATGCGCAAGATTACATTTTAGAAAAGCTACATATGTTTCCCACACTTGCAAAAATAAAAAAATATATAATTTTGGAAAACAAATGAGCTCAAAGTCAATCGATCCAATGCTTCTCACTCACTCTCACCGCCGCTCGTTCTGCAGATCCATCCTTATTAACGCCGGCTCCAAAACGCCAGAAGAGCACCGTCCGTCTGCGCCGGCCGGTGGAGAAAACCCCAGGAAACTCGGCTTTGGAGGTGGTCAGCAAAGTTACCCAAAGTTTTGTCTTTGGCGCGACTCTGGATCCCGAGCAGCGCGCACAAAACAGTTTGTATGCATCACTGATTTCTTTTAAAGGGATATGGACCCAGTTCTGGGGCGACCGCAGGCGTCGCGGCAGGAGAACGCCATCATATTTTAAATACCTAAAACGCATCAGCTTTGGCTCTTCTTGGCCATCGCGCTTTAATTATGAAGCCGTTTAGTTGCATGTATTGAAATGAAGTGATGTTATTTTCCAGGAAACAAACGAATATATATAGAAAAGTCTTTAAATTCAATGATCTAGTAAATGTTAGTGTACTTATATAACGGTTTAAAATGTTAACATTATTTTACTCCATCCCCAAATATTCATTTTACGCATACCCTTGTCCAGCTGACTCTATTTAATGACCTTTTATTTTAACCATAAACAGCTCAAATGTATTAAAACTGTCGAAAATGGGTTCAAATTCAACAAACGGCATCTCCCTTCTTCTTGATATGTTGCATTTTGCCCCATAGGTCGTTACCAGCTTTTCATAAAAGTGACCTTAGTTAAACTTCTCATCATTCATATATGTTGTGGAGCTTATTTAACGTGATGGAAATCTGCTTTCCTCCAGTGTTATTGTGAGTGTTGAACCCCGGGGATCCACGCAGCTCACTTTTTGCGAACCAACGCGTCAATCCTCTCTATGTTTTTCCATGCACGAACCAATGCACATTTCCTGAAACTCCTGAGAAAAATAAAGTACAACATGTCATGAAATATTGGGTGTATCTGTGTGCATGCACCGGATTCAAATTAGGCTTTCCTCTTCGTAGATGTTCGGGACTCTTCCCCTTTTACTAGGGCGAGGATGGGGCGTTTGTAGACTGCTCCGGAGTCTGCGTCATGTGACCCGGTTTCTGCCGCCCCATTGGTCAAAGGCACGTGTCTGGGAGGACGGTGGGAGAACGTCACTCGGGGGGCTCGCATTGAAAATAAGAACAAAACTCCAGAGTGAGAGTATTAGAGCATCAGTTTAGGAGCCTCTTTATTTACCCTTAGTTTAGTTTAGTTGTAGGCATTCCCGGGGACGCACAAATCGGATGGTGGTATAAATTGGATGGTGCGCAAATGGAAAGCGCTTTAGCTCTGAGATATCACTTGTAACCAGATTTTAAGGGAATATATGAGACAAATTATGCTTTTCGCAAAGGACACTACGGCAAGGCTTTGCGTGGTGTCCAAGGCACTCACTGGTATTTGAGTTGTTTATTTATTTATTTTACCCGTGCAGTTTTTTGGGGGTAATTTCCCTTAAAGTTGTTCGCAAAAATTCTTGCTGCAGAGGGAGCGACAAAGGGGTTAAACAGCGTAAAGCGAGGGAAAGTGAATCAGGATGGAAGAAAATGATCACGGCAAAAGAGATGCGGTGGAGAGGCAGGAGTCGCCGGATGAATCCAACAGAGCCATCCTCCCTCTATTACAGGCGCCGGGGAACCTGCAGATCCCGCACCGGGTCACCAATTTCTTCATCGACAACATCCTGCGGCCGGACTTCGGACGGAAAAAGGATGTGGCCGCGCACCGCAACGAGAGCAGCCCGGCGTCGCGGGAGAGCCGTGGCAGCCCCGCCGCCCCTCAGACCGAGCCGGTGGGAAGCACGGTGCCGGCGGAGGGGACCTCAACTCCGCACACGGTCACCGGGCCAAAGAAGCCCGCGAAAGCCGCCGATGAGTCCCTGAAACCCGGCGTGGAGAACGGAGACCAGTGCCTAAGCTCAGACTCAGACAGTTCCCAAGCCAGCTCGAACCCATCTATGTCGCAGCCCATGCTGTGGCCAGCCTGGGTCTACTGCACCAGATACTCGGACAGGCCCTCTTCAGGTTGGTGGCATGCCGTTTTACTACATCCCCGAATATTCTCTGTAACCTGAAATACCCCGTAACACTGACCCTGGATGGCTTGACCGAGTTTTAGCTGCAGTAGGGAGAACGATCGATGTGCAGCGCACACAGCAAATATCACTTTTCAGCTACAAACACATATATATGAAGATATATATTTAAACCAGGAAAAGCAATTCAGGCGTGGAGTTTACGCAAAAACGTGCCATCGCCCCTAAATAAAACTAAATAATTGATCTCATTAATATTAAACTTAATATATTCTCGAACGAAGAGAGCAGGCCTTCTCAGAAAACGAAAACAATATAGGAAAAATATTGAATGCTTACGGGCAGCATTTTTACATCTTTTTAATTTTTAGCACGCAACAGTATAAACAATATCGACACATTTTTACAACTTTACGCACAGATTTCTCCCTTGTACATTAGTCTAATTTCTCGATTCTAATAGTAAATCCTTTCAGGTAAACACAAGCGTGCTAAGCTACGCCTCTTCCAGGCAGCATGGAAAACTTCAAAACTTACATTTTGGTGCACTTGTAGAGCCTAGTTTTGCTTTCTAAAAGTTATGTTTGGGATTATATCAAACCTGCTTGTGATTTCATAACAGTTGCAGCAGTGAGCTTGTTGGTATATTCATAAACTAACTCATAAACTCCCTGAATTTCCTCGTCTCCCTGCAAAGTAGTTAAGTCTTTAAATATTTCTTGGCGTGCATATAAAAAGTAGAGTACAACTTGTTCTCATGCATTATGTAACGTTATACTATAGAGTTGCGTGGGCGACTACTACGAGTTACAGAGCTTCTGTTTTCACTCAGCGTATAGGGTTGATTCTGGGTTTGTTTCATTAATGTTTTCGCGCACTGTTTCGGATGAGGGGACCTAGAAGGCCGTCTTTCCAGATGGAAAATGATTGTGGCTCTAATGTGTGCTGCTCAGATCCCACATTCTGTTCACGTACGTCCACCAAGGAGTTTTTCAAGTGGCCTACAAAAAGTGAGGGCGGGAAGAGAGAGGCAAAGCAGCAGCAGCGCAATTCATCGTAAATCTTAACTAAACAGAAGAAAATAAACACTGATTCTGCTTTTCCTGCTGCCATCTGATAATATTTGTGTCTACAGACTAGACAGTGTCACTACATGCTCACTGTGTGTGTGTGTGTGTGTGTGTGTGTCTGATGCGTGTCTGTGTTTGAAAGAGAGGGAGAGAGACAGCAACAGGAAGGCATGACTGCTTTTGGAAGCTTGGAGCAGTTTTCAGCTATTATTTGCCCGTTTTTCCTGCTATTTGTCAATGATAAACATACATACATTTAAATTACTCATATAATTTTACTTTGCGCCTTTTTGGCTTTCCAAAAGCACAAACCGAACCGAGCACGCACGTAGATATTCATTTGTTTACATGTATTTCAGGGGGATTGGAATAAATAGTCGGAAAACGAGTCCATTTGTTGTAAAGTGTGCATTACGCACGGGTTTTGGTTACACTAGGAGATAATTTTCGCAACGCAAGGGAAATAATAGAATCAGATTCGCGTTTTAGTGAAGTAGTTTAGGAAAACATGAAAATATGGGTCATTGCTCTTGTCTATCAAGCTGTTTTGGTCAATATTTTACCATGGGTCGCCACCTTGACAAATCGTCAAGTTGCCATTTCGTAGTTGCAAAACAATGTTGTTACTTAAACCATTCTATAATGCTAATTAATCTTTGTGGTGAAGTATTTTATCCAATACTGGTGATAAATACCAAAAAAAAAACACTCAAATCTCGCTTAAAGGTAGTTTATCAGAGATTATCTGAAATCTTGGTATTATGCCCTATTTCCATTTAATTTAAATCTGATTCTTGTTTGAGCCCGTTGATTGTCTTTTAATATGCGCGATTAAACTAACTCCTATCGACCTCCTGGTGGTAAACGTGATTTATTTGAGTCTTAAAACATTTCCTTATATATAGACTATGAGTAAAATATAGCAAATACTTTAAATTTTGGGTTTTCGGGTACGAAATGTAACTTTCCACATGACATTTCGGAAGATAGTTAAATTTCGGTAGGTTTGCCACTGAACATTTCGTACCGATCATGAATAACTTGACTTCGGGGGCTTTTCTGGCTACAAGACGACCAAAACTACAAAAGTACGAAATGGCAAATGGTCGAAAATTGTCCAGCAGCCCCTTTATGATAATTCTGTCACCAACGATCGTTGTTTAATACTGACAAGCAATTGCGTGTATCTCTGAACCCCCTCCACCTCTCCCCACGCTACACAGGGCCAAGATCTCGCAAACCAAAGAAGAAATCGACCAGCAAAGAGGACAAGCGACCACGGACGGCCTTCACAGCGGAGCAGCTGCAGAGACTAAAGTCGGAGTTCCAGACCAACCGGTACCTGACGGAGCAGAGGCGACAGAACCTGGCGCAGGAGCTGGGTCTGAACGAATCCCAGATAAAGATCTGGTTTCAGAACAAGCGGGCCAAGATCAAGAAGGCCACTGGCACCAAGAACAGTCTGGCCTTGCACCTGATGGCGCAGGGACTGTACAATCACGCCACCGTCACGTCGAAGGACGAGAAATCAGACAGCGATTGATTCCCTGAGAAGTAAACAGCAGCCTCCTGACGAAAAAGAACCTATAGTAATCCTATGATAGATTTATATGGAGATTAAAAACTCTACTTACAGGAATATTTAATGTTACCACTGCAGATACTTTTAACTATCACTCACTATGGATGTACACAATGGCTCCAAGACACCACAACAAATAAATAGTCCCTACAAGAATGTCTAACTCCACCATAGGCCTCCGTAGGTTCCTATGGGAATATTATAGTGATTTTTTCGTTATATAGGAGGTGTAATCAAGCCTACAATGCAATAATATGATCGAATAAAGGGCCAGTGTATAGCCTATACCAGCATAAATTGTTTTAAAAGAAACAGAGAGATATTTCTGCAATATCACGTCTATAAAAGATGTATAAAGGTACGTTTTCATTGTTTTTGTCGTCCCCGCCCCCTTCCTGGGGCTACAAATGCTTACACTCTCCATTTTTATAAGCCGTATAAGGATTACTGTCCATGATTGTCATCCCGTTACATTTTAACTAACTGGCACTTGACGTTTTTATCTGTCAGTAAAGTCGGAAATTAATAAAAAGAAAAAAAGAAAAACTGAAGTCCAAAGAATATTTTTCTGCTGCATCCAGGCTACTGTGAATTTAAATATGCTAACAAGGTTTTTCTAATGCCATGCTCGCTTGGTTTTCTTGGTTGTTTTCTGCGTGTAAAACGGACAGTGAAATTTGTTAGGGCTAATTGGGCACTGCGTTATTTTTGTATTAAATGTTTTTCCCCAAGCATTGTTGTTGTAATGCGGTTTGTTGAAAGTGACCAGTGGCAGTTCTTGCACGAATGGCACCCTGGGCGAGCTCCTACTTTGGCCACCCCATGCACACAAAATAAATCAACATTCTGCAAAAGAGCTTTTTTTATTATTATGTGAAACATTTAGAGCTAAAAATATTGATCAAATAACAATTGATCCTGATAAATAGTTTTTGCAATATTTTTTAGAAGATTTAGAGCGAGGGATGCAACGATTGATTGGCTGTAGATCGGAATCAGACAATTTTTTTCTGGAACAGCTCTGATCGGGGATTTGCCTTTTCAGGTCTATGAACACATCAACAGCATGTACTCTGCTGCACTTTTTCTTAGTTTAACAAAAATCTAATTAGGGACGTTAGGGATATATTCTTTGATGCAAAAATTGTGATAATCTTGTAATTTCTACATTTTCTGTTTGAATCAAAACTACATTTAACACAAAAAACTTCAGAACATTTTTTTTTCCCTTTAATTTTTTTTAATCGCTAACATAAAAATATCTGAATTCATCAGTGTTGGAATTGGCATCTTAGACCTCGTAGGAAACTGGATACTGGCCAGGAAAAGTGCCGCCCTGGGGAGATAGCCATAAATCAAAAACTGCCACTGGAAGTGACAGAGAGAGAATAGGTTTTCTTTTTCTTTTGTCTTTTTTAACCAACACGCAAAGGTAGGCCTTGCTTATATGATTATGGTCATCTTACAGCCTTTAAACAAATGTGCGTGCTCTCTGCGTTATATGCCAATGCATCAGTGCAGCTATCATAGTTTTAAATAGCAATATAAATAATTTTTTGTAGCTAAGCAAAGGCTATGATGCTGCCTTTTGAGTCACAGAAAGAACTCTGTAGCATAAAGACAATGATGACAACCATTTGTGCGCACTCTTTAGACCTTTACATGCAGGTTGTTGGATGTTCTTGGTAAATTTTTCTCTATTTACATTTTTATTACATATCCATATATCATAAAAAGAAGGGAACTCCGTCAGTGACTGTATTACAAATGTTGGAAATCTCTTATCGTTGTTGAAAGGACTTCATATGTGTATTTATATAGATTATATTGAGAAAAAAATCTATCCAATGAACAGTGTTGCTTTAGAGTAGATATCTGAGGTGTTTACACTGCTTGTTTATCTTGCAATAACTTCTTTTCTTTTTCCTTTTTTGTTTGCTTTTCTTTGTGAATGAAAAAAAAAACATTTATGGGGCCTTTTTTGCATGAAAGCTGCAATTTGTTGTACTTTGGGCAACTGTGTTTAATAACCTTGGTCTTTATCAACAAAAAGTATGATCGAGTTTTAGACTGTATCCATACCAAATTGTGGACTTTTTTGCCTTTTTTCAATGTGTTTTCTTTCTTTTGTTGTGCATCTGCAAAAAGTGTGTGTGAATTAAAAAAAAGAAAGAAAATCCACCAAACAGAAACACACTTTGCCTTAAAAAGTTCAAGTGGGAACTTTTTTTCCTGAAACAGAACTGTGCCGAATCAGAGAAGCAGTGTTACTTCAAATGCAGACCTACTCAAGTTTTAATGCCTTTATGAGAACTGCTGGTACGACATTATGAATTTACTCATCAGCGTATATCTATCTATATATGAACATGTTTAAATGAAATTACAACACAGAGTTGTAGAATACAATGCTATTTTTTATTTTATGTTGGAAGTATTCTTTGGTATAAATGTACATAATTTGTATCATGTATTAATTGTGTAATTAACTGCCTCCTGAAAAGCCGCAAAAGAAGAGTAAATAAAACCTTGGAGAATATACATGAGCAGGTTTCTGGTTCCTTTTGTATTCATCTGGTGAAATATGTACATAAAACCTTTATTCAGATGGTTAACTTGCTAAAAAACACATTATAGGCTCACAAATTCATTCTTAAACATAAGAAATATCCATGAAATCCATGCTAGATCACATTCATTGATTTCCAGATTAAAACATTTGCAAAAAAAAACATCCAAACATCATGCAAGAGAAAGCCTTGAACAATTCCCAGGCATGTTTCCCCAACAATGCCTCATCTGCATTTCCATACTTGCACCGCTAGTCTTTGAACGCCATGTCTAACGGCCAGCGACTAGCGTTGGAGCAGATCAGGGGGCTGCTCCCAGCGCTGTCTTCGAGACGGTCAGTCTTCTCCGCCACCTCTGACAGGAGCCTGAGCTATCGCGAGGCAGAAATGGGAAGCATAGAGGGGGAGAAAGGGAGGGGGTGGAGGGGGAGGGGGAGGGGAAAAGAGAGCAATGAAGGTCAAAGCCCGTCATGGCTGCAGGTGGCTGTCCCCCCACGCCCTCCCTCCTTCCTCCACCCTACCCCACCTCCGCCTCTCTTAGGAACCCATTCTCCACACACAGTTTTCTCACTCTCTAAACTCATGCACTAAGTCAGCCTTACACACACACATACACACACACACACACTTATCACTGTATTTCATTTTATTCTCCCACACATTCCCCAGACTCCATTCATTTCTGTTAGTCCCCTCTCTCTCACACACACACATACATTCACACTCAACTGTTGTTTTGATCCTTCATTCAACCAATAGGAATCTTCATCTGCATGTTCACAGGAAGAGGAGCTGCGGGAAGTTCAGATGGGGACACCAATGCGTGAACAGAAGCTAAAGCTGTTGAGCAATATGAGCGCATTGTCCTGGAAATTAAGAGAAAATACGTTATGTGTACATAGCTCGGAAGTGGAGATTAAAGATTATTTCTCAAATGAAGTTCTGGCAAAAGATACAAGCAGTTAATATTTTTCCTGCACCAGATAACGTTACTGGTGTATTTCTTTAGTATAATTTCAGATGTAATGATTCAGAAAAGACAATAAAGAGTCCAAGACCGGGTCAAAAAGGAAGTGGATGTCCACCGTTTTAAAAGAACTCCATTCTTAAAACATCGTTGGCGCTGTATGTTATGAACCTTTAATCCCTCTTCACATTTGCATTGGGTGGTTATCTACAGAGAAGCTGATAATTGTTTAAACAGGAAATGAAGACATGAGGTTGTGCACTATGAATGATCTTCCTGTTTGAAATGCATACTGAGGATGGAACACATAAAGTATGTCATAGTATACTTTAAGTTACTATGACTCTAGTCATAGTAATCCCCTGATATAAAATTAAGGCGGTGTTAAAGCACAAAATCTAAAATTTGTTCAAGCATTATTTCATAGATTTTTACACTGCCGTACTTTCTCATTAATAAATGCGCTACAGTTTTACAGTCTGGATTTTACAGTAACACAGTACTGTCCCTCTGCCTCTTGTTGCTGCAAACTGCCGGACACCTGGCTGAAACAATGCTACTAAACCCTCCCCTTGATTACAACAAAGAAAAATGAGGCTATATGAAAACATTATCAGTCATGAAAAACAAGAACAGTCAATAAACATTAAGAAAAATACTAGAACATGCTTAATAATCAGTTATGTTTTGTTAATATACCACGGTAGGAATAATAATTTTCCATTTGAAATAAACAGTTACATCATGTTGTGCAGTTTTTGTTTCAAATGTTTTGTTAGTAAAAAAAAAGGCTGCAATTAACAAAAACAACTGCAAGTTTTAAAAAAGCTCCAAGCTCGCTCCACAAAACGGAAGTGCACCAGACCACTAGGGGGAGTGCAAGTAAAGACATTAACGGGATGCCCAGAAGAAAGTTGGAGTGAAGAAAGAGAAGGTATATTTTTCCTTCATTTCCTTTTTAAACACGTGGTCGTAATCTTTTACAATATTATAGAACTGCAACATATGTATGTTGAGAATATTAGCGTGCTTCTAGTGGTCTGGTGCACCTCTTTTTTTTTTGCTGCGAGCTTGCAGCTTTTTTTTTTTACTTGCTGTTGTTTTTGCTATTTGCAGCATTTTTTGCAGTCTTTTTTATGGGATTTCAGAATTTTTCTTTTGCAGCGTTTTTTCTATTGCATTAGTTTTTTGTGTTTGTGTGTTTTGGAGTTTCCATCAATCATGTGTTTGCAGCGCATTTGTTGCGTTTTTAGCCGTTTGCACCTGTCGGCCACCCCCTTGCCATGCTGTCTACGGTAGTGAACCGTATAGCACAAAGGTGGTGCACTACCACTTCAATGGCAAACATGATTACAGTTTCAATTTAATGAAGTAGCAACTTCATACACTTGTATAAGGCTATATATATTTTTAGACTGGAGTTGTGTGAAAACCAATTAGCTTATGACCTGTTAAACCAGTCTCTGATTTCTCACAAAACGAAAACATCTTGAATCTGTCACAAGAAGAGATGTAGAAGAACAAACCTTAGATAAAAATGAGTATAGTCTGTGTACCTCAAGTAAGATTAGCACCATGTTAAAAATATGCATTTTAACACAAAAAAATACAATCAAAACTGTAAACCACATTGCATTAGGTTTTATTTAAAGCAGAAAAGCAACAACTCATTCTGCTGTTAAAAGAATCCATGTTGATTTAGTAGCAGTTTTTAAGTGCTTATTGCTCCTCCTAGTAGCACAAGTATTACATGCTGATATTTCCTTGTTTATTGGTCAGATTACCTGCTCAGGTCGCCAGCCTGCAGCCAGCTCCTTGACAGACTGTAGTTTTTTATTTTTTTTTATTTATTTGGCAGGGACAATATACATTAATTGACGTTGCTGTAAATGCACCAGAATCAGCCAATAGCCTATTTTTTATCCGTTGTCCCTGGACAAATTAAAAATTGGTCTCACTAAAAACAAACAAAAAGGTTGCACAATAACAATACAAAGATTAAATGAACATACTATAACAATTCTGTCAATAAATACAAATACAATAAATACAATAGTCAAAGAAAACCACAAGTACTATATATAAAGGTCTAAACAGTCATCAAAACAGATTTAATCTTAATCATACCAGCGGTGACTGTTTATGCTTCTTTAATTTTTAAACCAAAAATGTCTATTGGAACTTTTTTTCTTGAACTCAAGGGAAATATGTAGTAGTCTTCTTTCAGCTAGCTGACCAGCAGTGCACAGCACCATGTGGGGGAGGTGCAGTGCTGCTTTACTACATAAAGCTATGATCACTTGGTCACTTTCTCTGTCATCTAATTACAGATTTTAAACCGTAATAACAGTATGAAATTTTTAAACTGTTATTTTATAAAACCTTGGTGTGCACCACTATCTATAACACATAGTTTGGGCTGAGAAGAACTGCAGAAACGTAACCTTTCTGAAGTGAGTGTGGGATGCATCAAGTAAAGTATCAGTGTATATATCTCTGCACACAAAAGGGCCCCATCCTGCTATGACCTCTCCTACCATCCTCCCCCTCCCCTACTGTGTCATTTACCCACAGTTTCTGAATGCTTCCTACAGCCAGAGTGGAATCTGCTCAGAGGTGCCCGGGCTTTGTGGCGGAAACATAATTAAAGTGGTGAAAGATGTAAAAGGTGAAGAATAGGGATGACATCAGGCCAATTTCACACTTGGCACTCGAATGGCTAGGTCCAAGCCAGGACTCTTGCCTCGCAACACAGATCAAAGCCCACTGTCAACGCACCAGTGCAGGGGAAAAAAAAGAGGCAAAAGGACACCTAACTATGCTAATCCCCAGGACGAATATATTTTAATCTTGTTAGAATACAAGTTAATGCCGTGGCTCAGTGGCTGAACTTTTTTTTTTGCAAGAATGAGAGGTGGAAGGAACTACTTTTACCTTTTCTACACAAGGTGCCTCTGTCTGGTACCACAGAATAAACAGCCAGAGTCTGAACAAACTTTCTTTTGGGCATACTCGCCGTATTATCGAGCTGCATACTGTACAGGCGGCAGATACTGTAGCGGTCCCAAGTTGTTGAAAAGGGAAGCAACATTTTCATTAAGAACAACGATGGGAGGGGGAAAAACAGTGTCAGTGACCCTATTTGAATTCCCACTAGGGCATCTAACATGCAAAGGAAATGAGTATTTTGTGGACCAGTTTGTCCCCTCTCACACTGAGCCCTCCTTTCTCAAAAGCACCTTGGTAACCCTTGATCTCTCATGTATGGAAGTCAGGGCACTGGGGCCTGCAGAAGTTGACTGGGCAGACAATAGCAAGTGGATGCATTCTGGTAAAAGTCACACCCAAGCAACTCTCATTTCACACATCGTGTCTGAGTGACCCTTGAAGAAGAATGCAGAACTTTTAAGCTCAAATTCTTTTGGGTCACTTAGAAAACACACCTGTGGACTATTTTCTATGTTATCAAAAAATCAGATCTAGGATGGGGTTTTTGAGTTTGTTTTCTACCCAATAAGAAGTGGGACTACTGTAATTAATTCCAGAGCACTGTGTATAATATACATCAGATCCACATTCTCTGATTTGTGGACCTATTTTCGACAAAATTAAGAGTCAGGAGAAAACACTGAAGTCAACTATACTTGGTAAAGAAAAAAAAAACGTTTCCTTTGATAAATTGTACAGGTTAAACTGACTGTTTTGAGTAGAAAATTAAACCTTTGTTCTCAACCAGTGACCGCTGGAGTTATTCACCGTACCCCCTGTGACCCTACACAGATAAGCATGTGAAGAAAATGAATGGATGGAACAAACCATTTAGATCATCTAAACACAATGTTATGTCCTGACTTAAGTATTAAATGTAAAACAAAGAAAACATTTGTTAATGTTGGAGCAAAGGCAATCACTATAACGGTAAAGATGGGTGAAAATACTTCTAATTTCCTAAAGATATTTTTTCCATCAATTCATTCATCCATCGTCTATAACCGCTTATCCATGCAGGGTCATGGGGAAGCTGGTGCCTATCTCCAGCAGTCTACGGGTGAGAGGTGGGGTACACCCTGGACAGGTCTCCTGTCCATCGCAGGGAAACACAGAGACATACAGGACAAACAACCGTGCACACACACATTCTAAGGGGAGTTAAGCTATCATGTTTTTGAACTGTGGGTGGAAGCCAGAGTACCTGGAGAGAACCCTCGCATGCACGTGGAGAACATGCAAACTCTATGCAGAAAGACCCCAGGCCTGGATCTGAACTCAGGACCTTCTTGCTACAAGACAACAGTTCTACCAACTGAGACACTGCAGCCAAGATATATATTGGTGCCTATAGCTATAGCTATTGGTAGCTATATAAATAACAAGATAGTAATACAAAGTATATACAAGTTAATACAAGTATAATACAAGTTATAATTTTACCAATATATTTTGTCACTTTTATTGAGATTACACTATAAGTCACAATAAGGTAATACAAACTAGGGATGGACAACATAGTTACAATTTTAGCAATATGTTTTCTGGTAATTATGTTGATCGTGATAAACGTGACTAGTAAAGTGATATGGGGATACAATTTTATCAAGATATATTGTGGCATTTATGGCGATTACAACATATGTCACAAAAAAGTTAATATCAACTAGCGATGGCAGATATTTTGTGATGTCTAGATGATGATAATGTAAGTAATAAAAAAACAGTTGTACAAATTTGAGATGGGTGAACTGGACTTAATATGTTATCAAGATATTTTGAGGTAACTGCGGCAATGGCTTTAAAAGTAATATAAAACTAGGGATGAGCAATGTAGAGTTAAAACTTTGTGTTATTTGTCGTTATGATGATGTAAAGCAACAGTAAAAGTTTAACTCGGGATGAGTTAAACTTGCTTAAATTATATCAAGATATTTTGTGGCAATTAAGATATAAGTCATATAACAACTACTACCGACAGGCTAGAAACAGGCTACATTTTGTGATATTTAGAGCACTTACATTATAAGTCACTATAAAAGTAATCCACACTAGAAATGACCAAAATTGTTTATAAATTTAGCAAGATATTCTGTTGTTTCTATAGTGAATAAATTATACAAATTAGGGATGGGCGATATGGACCTAAACTTTTATCAAGATATTTTATATTTATGGCAAAGTCATGAGAAAAGTTGTAAAATCTACAGATAGGCAAAATTAACTTAAAAGCTTTGTGGCATTTATAGCGATTACCATAAAAATCTGAATCAAAGTGATACAAATTACGGATGGGTGATACAAGCCATAAGAAAATTAATACAAACTTGGAATACATGTTATGGACTTAAAATTTAGTGGTATTTATGTTGATGCCGATGTAAATTACAATAAAAGTAATGCAAACTAAGATGGGTGAAAACAATTAAAAATTTTATCAAGATATTTCATGATATTTATGGTAAGGACAATAAAAATAAAAACATATTTTAAAATGTGTCTTTGGAAAACGTCTGAGTTAGCATGCAGTCAGAGCCCCACTAAAACTATTTCTGTTCTAAAAATAAAAGTTATCGCTTATCATATAGGCAACTTCACAGTTACATGCAGTATAGCTACTGTGCTGCTGCATGCTACATAACTGCAATCAGTCATATTTTGAACCATAAGCACAACATTAGTTGATGCTCTCATGGAACCAATGGTAAAAATAATTTAAATAGCGCGGTTAAGTAATTAATTATCAACAGTTTATTATTATCCTAAAATGACTAATTGTTATCACAAAGATTTAACAATACTAAACAATCTGATCATTCCCAGCATACCGTCTAGAACCTAACAACCATAAATTTTGCCTTTAAAATAAAGCTTTACCATTATCATATAGGTTGCTCCAGTACACTAGTTACATTAAGAAGTTCAAATGTGATACTGAACAGTGCATATTCAGGTTCTGAAACATAATGTTAGCATTATAGCATAATTGCCTAAGTCATATGACTTAGACAATTATGCTATGAGGTTAACGATAAATCAAATTTGATTTAATTCAGTTCAGTTTAGCTTATTTATGTAGCCCAAATGTACAACTGTCATCTCAAGAAACTTTGCAAGACAAACGGTTCCAATTCATTTCCCGTTATTTACAGTTCAAATCAATTAAATGCCTTCCAACATATTTATATAGTCACATTTAATTGTTTGTACACGCAATCCTATTCACTCCTAACTAATACCTGACAATCCCTGCATACTGTAAATGATACTATATAGCCCATCCCTAATTAATATCTCATTATTTTTGTCAGTTTATGATTATACTGATTGATGAGGTAAAAATAAAATGGGTTATTTAGTCCAAATTATCAATATTTAATTTGTGAATACACAGGCAAGAGATGAGATGCTTAAAATGTTTAAATAATTCATAAAGTCTTTTAAAATTTTAGATTTTTTTTGTTGAGGTTAGTTTTTGTTGAGGTCTGAATTGTTAAACGAAGAAACACCCCAGAGCAGATTAGATTTTTAAAAACTTTTTCATCTCATCAGGATTTTTGCAGAAATTAGACCACCTTTATGCATGAGTTTGGCCACGCATCATTTTCCGCAGTATACAAATGTTCCAGTTTCTATTTCTTATTTGTTAGGCATCGTCTGATATGTGATTGTAATGGTATGGTAACATGGAATAAAATATCAATGCATCTGAGTATTTACATATTTAAAACATAAATTATTATACTGTTATTGAACTGCGCATTTTAAAACAGAAAAGAAAACAGCAATCAGCCCTACTGCTGCTGAAATGATGTACCATGTTGATTTTTAAATAATAATGTATCATAATGTTACCTGAAGCATTTATTTCATGTTATTTTGATTTTGATACAATGGTCATTGTAGAAATATAAAATAAACACCTACTAAAGTGAACTAAACATATCTAGATTAAAAATGTTAATCAGACCTTTACAGTTCTGCTCTTTATAGAGTAACACATGTATACAAAAGGATAATTAGTCAGGCTTTCAGCTCAGGTTGCGCCTGCAGTCAGCTACTTGACAAACAAGCAGCTTGCCAAGTATTGTTTTAAAACACGTATTTTTTCCTTTATAACTTCCTATGTAGTAGCCTTCTTTCAGCCAGCTGAATGACAGTGTGCAGTAACAGTGTGGGAGGGGCCTTGTCACATTACTCTGTGCAGCAAACAGCCAAAGAAAACATTCTCTGACAACTCACTAAAGGAGTTGTAAACTGTAGCAACTGTGTGTCAGAAATGTTTTGCAGTATTTTTAGCACCGCTTTATACATTCATACTGGTAACTGGCCTTTTCTTACTAGTACCTAAAAATATGTTCAACATTTTAGTCATAGCCTCCTTGGTGTGTATCCCTGAACGTAGGTCTAGAGTGATTACACACCTCAAAACACCAACTCTAATATTTATTACTTTCAAAACTATCCCAAATCGCTCACAAATCGGACATTTTTTCATCAATCCAAGCCCATGTTTGGCTGTTCTGTTCTGTATTTAAGGAAAATAATATCTATTCAGGTAGGTTTTTAAATCATAGTCCTCGTGAGGGACCAAGGTGCAAACAAGGCAATGAAAAATATTAGTATGTTGTGTTATGAGGTGCATTACAGTTTCATAAGTCTAGGGAGTCTTGGCAACAGAAAAAGCAGATCTCTTGAGCAGATTGGTTGCTTCTTACATTACATTCTGCTTACACATACGAAATAAAGATGTACAATGTACAGTAATGCCAGTTCAGACCCTTTTTTTTTACTGAGTTCATGTTGCTTACTGACACACAGCTAGACAGGGTCAAGGATACATCTGACTCACCTCAGACCTCTGCTTTCCCCCCGGAGAATGGCCTGTCACTCACTTTATGGTTACGGATCATAGCTGACAGAGGCACAAAGTGAGAGCTCGATGCTGCATCAACAGCACCAACATCATCGCCAAAAAACCCCATCCTTAGAGTGACATCTTCCTCCTAGTCCACTAACACAGCTCTCTCTGCACTGAGGAAAGAAAAAAACAACATTCACACACCAAGAGCTAATAATAAAGTGTCATTCAGCGAGAGCAGGGAAGACCTAAAAATAATGAAATATAGACATTTACCTTTAAATTCAGCACACTGATGCTAGGATATAGGACGTCTAGCAATAGAGTTGTTAGGAAGTGGCAGCCAGTGCTACAAAGCTTTAAAATGACAGGGTATATTTCTTAATTCAAGCTTTTTTTGCACAGGCTGGGTGTAAAAAATATTCTGTATTGAGCTTAGTGAAACCGCATCAGGTTGCTGTAGAAGATAGACTTTTATAGGTATTAGATAGATGACAAAATAATCACATCCATAGAGATGTTTTCCTAAGAGCAAAGGGTTTTGCCAGTCTGTGATCGTGGCGCTTTGTTCTTTTTTCCTGATTTAAAATAATGTGGATTTTAAAATTACTTTAGAAGCTTTAACTAAGACATCAAGCACATAAATATTCCAAAAAAAGTCAGATACTTCCCTTTACAAAATGATACGTAGCGGAAAAATGTGATAAGCAGCAGGTATATAAAAGATAATGCAACAACCTGCATTTAATCATTAAAAAATAAAACAATATTCCCAATAAGCTGAACAAAGAGCAGTAGTGTTGTTGTGCAGTAAGACTGAACACTGAAATTATTATATTAGCATTGTTTTTAACTGCTTTTTGAAACTAATGGATCAAATTTCCCCTTCTTTTAGTTTTCTATTAGTTTAAAGGAAAAACATACAGTTACCTTTTGGTATTTTGTAGAGACCTAGAGCAAAAACTGGTGTGAGTGTACGACCCTACTACCCTAAACCTCTTGGAGCCTGTGATAACATCATTATCAAGCCAGAATTACAGTGAAATTTAGTAACAGACATGTATAAAAGTCTACTGATGCACCAAAAACCAGACTGGAAAAAAATTTAAAAATTAAGGTCACAAACATTTTTATCATGTTCAGTTTGAGCTTGCACATATTTCAGAGAAGTGCAGTTGACAAATAAATTAAAACTGTTTCAATAATTTAGCTCAACCACAACTTTAAAATAGAAAAAATTTGGTTTAAAGGAACTCGACACAGCCCCAAACTGCAGCCGGAGCACAATAAAAATCAGCTGGTGTTTCAGTTAAAAAGATTTTTTAAGGTCTGGTGTTTTTGGCAGCGTTATATACACTGAGCACTGTCAGATTAATACAAATATATAGTAAAATTTTATTAATTCATATTGAAATAGACCATGGCTTCATCACAAATTCAGATGCTACTCATTTGGACTGAACTGTGGACCCAGACAGACGCATTTTAACCAAAAATAACATTCCCGTTTTTGAGTTTGCATTCGAGGTGAGCTCCAGCTCAGCCGATCGTGCCTTAGCTGACAGAGGTGGGCGTCTCCCTGTTTTTGTTTTTTTTTTCTTTTACCCTCTAACTCATTTTGGTGCATGCTGCCATTTTAACTCACTCCTGAGTGGCAGGCGAGAAGGCGTGGCTGGTGTTGGCGGCGGCCATGACGGTGGAATCATCACCGCAGCTCCTGTGGAGAAGCTTCCTCATCAGTCAGGTCCTGCATTACCGCTACATTATGGTTTAGATCCAAACTTAGGGACCTTGTAGGCCAGGAGTTGCATGTGATGACACTGAGGACATGGCGTAAGATTTCTATCAGAGAACAAACTTAAACCTGAACATTTGCTTGCTGAAGTTCAGAATTTAAACATTTTTAAAACTAATTTTAGGTTTCCGCTTTAGTTCTGTCTTTTAGAGCTTGCACTTTAAATCTTTTAGTAGATGATAGCAAGCGTCTGCTACGTTTGGTGTCTTATACTTTGACCAACTGACGGGGGTTAATCAGATCATTATCTAGATAAAAACAGCTATTCACAGTAAAAGGTCAGTCTTGCGTCTTATTGAGTAAGGCAGAAAGTAAATGAACACAGAGATATTTTCTCAAAACAAATAGATTTTTTTTACTTTATATTAACAAGAAAAGTGTAAAGGTCACTTACAAAAGGTAAAAATAAAACCCAACTAATTTAATATCTTGCAAGCTAACTAAGGTAATCACGATACTACTGTTTTAAAAAAAGAAGTTTTAGGCAGTAAATAATGCCTATGTTGTTTCTGAGGAGCAGAAGTGTTTAATGTTTCAGCTTTCACACAGAAGCATAATCTCACACTGAAAATTTTAGAAAAATCCAACCTTCATTTTAAGGACATTCATTCAATAGTGAAAACAAAACGTTTTGAGTAATAATAGATTTTTAACACAGTGATTCTTCAAAATGAAAAAGAAAAAACATGCTATTCAAGTCTTGTAATTGTTTTTTGTTAAAAACATCACTGGGGCTATAGTTTTAAATAAATGTAACTGTACCACTCATGCAATTTATACTTTTCTATTCTAAGCTGGTCACAGACCTCTTATTAATTATTAATCTATAACTTCCTGTTTCTCTTGGGTATAAATATGGCATGATGCAGAGGCCAACTTCTCTTACCCACTCCTCATAATATGAGTAATAGATAAAATAAGAAAGAATTAAATAGATGAAATTAAAAAATATATCTTTTCTTGCAGTAGCATCATCTCACGTTGAAAAAATATAGGAAAAAATCGTCCTTTATTTTAGGAAATTTATTGAGTAGAAAAAACATTAAGAAATTTCTGTTTTTAACAAAACAAATCTACAGAATTGGAAAGACAAGAGAACATGGCTGTCCAAAACTCTGTTTTTAACTAAATCACAAATTCCACCATAGTGGCAACCCTGACTATTCTTACAAAATAAATGTAACCAAAACCTTTAAAATGTATACTTCACAGATATATAATGTACTATTCTAAGTTGGTCACAGTATTGAAGTCTGATAAATTAGTAATTCATGACGTCCTGTTTCCTTATGGTATAAAAATAATGTGACACAGAGTTAGTTGCTCTTCAAAGGGGGTAATAAAATACATTTTGATCAAATAAAGCATCTTTCCCTTTAGTAGCATAATTTAACACTAAAAACTCAACATGTCCAAACTTTAATTTGAGCGCATATATTCAGTGGGCAAAAGTCTACATAAAGAAAATTTTAATTTAGTTTTAATCAAAATGGCTCTTCAAAATAGGAAAGACAAGAAAACATGGCATTAAAATGAGGAAAATGTGTATGGATTTGCATGTGTCAGAAAATAAAAACAAGAAGCTATTGGCCTAAATTAGCCCATTACAACAGTCATGAATGAGAAAAGTTTAAAACAGCTAGAACTGTGACACACAAGCCGGAACATGAACCAAAGTTTATCTTTCCACCATGCACAGTGAACAGGATAGCAAAGGAGATCTCTATTAAGGAACTGCAGGAACTACAGCAAGGAGTGAGACCTTAGAGCCACCAAGTCTCCATAGCAACTATCTATTTTAATTTATTTTGAAATGATACAAACTGTAGAGGCTACTTACTGCAAATAGGAAAATTAAACTCCACAAGTGCATCCAGGTAGCAGTCCAATAAAACTGTTTTCAAATTGTCTGCATTAACATAGTTTATCATGATGGAAAGCTATACATTTGTTTTAAAGTTTAAGGCACTAAATTCATGCCTGTGGTCTTTCTAAGCAGCGTGTGTTTAATGCGGGTTGCATCCATATGCAGCCCTACTTTCCCACCTCCAACTCTGAAAATTATAAAGAAGAAAAAACTGTCTTCCTTGACTGACCACAGCATCTCCTAACCAACTATGTTTGAGGTCAAAGTTCATTATATCCCCTTGGCAACATCACGGCAACAAGAAACAACGGTGTCTAGACAGGTCATGGTGCCCCCTCCCTTTCCCCAGCAGTGCCAACACCCCCCCTTACCCTCCCATTCCTGGCTCCTTCCGGAAGGAGGTGTCAGTGGAAGCCAAGTACAGGGTAAACAGGGCATGGTGTTGGGGGGGTGGCCTTTGGCCCGCATGGGGTCAAATTTGCAACTCCACCCTCCATTGATCAAAGATGAGGATCCTCCACACCAGGACCTCGGTCAAAAGAGGGCAGGGTCGGGAGATGAACCCTGCGTTTCTGTAATCTAGACGTGTCCAGGCCCAATTGTCTTCTTTCACGGCCCAAAATGTACCCTTCCGGTGCTGCTGATTACATTAGGGAGGACAACCTTTTTTTTCCACAGGGGCCTCCAGACAAAGAGGCTCTTCCGTGCTCTTGCCATCTGGTCCCCGAAATAACAGAAAAGGTCCCAGGAAAGAAAAAGGAAAAAAAAGAAGAGCCCACAAAGCACACAGCTTTAAATGAAAGAAACACTGTTTGAATAGATGGGATGGCTGGACAGATAAGCAAACATACAGTAAAGCCTCATGTTTAAGCCGAGATTGGAAGCCAATCTACATCGGCAAATAAAGCAGCATACATGGGCTCCCCTAAGTAGGTCTGTAAACAAAGAGATGTGCCACAGATACACACTAATACCCCTGCCATGAAGGTAGAAAGAGTCTTCATCAGGTTACAGTGAGCTATGGAGTCAGTGTTGGCTCTTGCATAAGTGGCGCCCTGGGCGAAGCATCCTGTGCTACAATATTGAGACCAGATAAGATTTTATCAAAATTTGTTAGAAACTTTTTGTTTCCACAAACAGAGTTCTGGTTTCACAAATTACAAACTGTGTTGTCAAGAATCTGTAATCAGTGTAAAATCATCAAGGGCAGGTTTAAATGGTCTAAACATTGCAGGTTCTAGTCAGAAAGCCCTTTAGATTAGGAACAAATTATTCATCAAATACAAACTTCAGCATCATTAACCAGCCGAAACGTGTGGCCATATTTTCTTACTGTCCAGTCCACAACTACGCGGGGGTCACATGTATGTTGTACTGTATGTTGTATGTACAACATACACTGTATGTTGTACAAACCTAAACAATACTGATATTTCTAAGATAGAAAATATGTTAAATGTACTAACTTATGTACTAAACTATGTACAGTATGTTTTAAAATGTTTGAGACAAGAAAATCAAGCAAGACTCAAAGTGTTGAACAAACCAAATCAAAACATGAAACAGCCAACAGCCAACAGTAACAAAATCTATGATGTTTTAACACGTACAAACCTGAGCAACACCATCTCATACAGTCATATTCGGTAAGTTAGAATATGCGTTCTGATGATGCTCGTTTGTCAGATTAAAAGTACTTTTTGAAAATAACCTTAAAGGAGGCATTGAACATACTTTTCAAGCCTACATTTCTCCATTTTTTATTGTTTTGATGTAACTTTTTAATCTTAAATGTTGAGTTTTCATTAGCTATAAGTGAAAATCCATATAATTAATAGAAATATAGGCTTGATAACATCAGTCTGTGTGTTATTAATCTATATGATGGGTTTTACTTAGTGAATTGAGCTACTGAAATAAATAAACTTTTCAATAAAATGCTAATTTATTGAATATGACTGTATAGAATAGAAATTATGTCAGAAGCAATAAAATATAGGATGTTTAAGATTTGCCTCAGTAATTGGTTGCCCCCTGACAGCATGGCACACTCAAAAGCTGTATCTTACAAACCTGAACAATACTAGTAGATTTAAGATGTAAATGATTTTAAAAGCACTGAGATATGGAATTATGAAAAAAAGACAGGGAAAAGCAAATAAATTAATATGATTCAAGATTTTGAAAAGTTTAAGGATTTTCAACACATTGATTACTAATTGATTTGCAACATTAATTACGCACTCTATGGCCATTAATTTGTAATTTGTACACCTGTTTATGCTTTGTGGGACATTAAATACTTTTCCTGTAGGTGCAGCACCTTCAACCTGATTTCTATCCCCATGTGTCCTCTACTATTTGACCACTGAGACATTTTAATCCAAGTTGGGATTAAAATGAATTTCAAGATAAAGGAAATTCATAATTTCTCCATCTATACTCTAAGACTTATTTCAGTTTCAGTTTTTGCAATTCTAACATGAGATCTTCTGAAGCACCTACATTTGTTAACAACAGTTTAAGAATGATTCATCTTTTAAAACGACACACTGATGACTCCCCACTGCCGTCTTTTGAAGATTATATCCAATTTAAAATCCTGCACATCTTTATTGAGAGTGTAATAATGTGCTCTTCTCACTTCACTAACTTCCTTAAAAAGGTTTTGGTGTTCAACATGCAGTCACTGCAGGTGTGATACCCTGTGTTTTATTGTCACACAAATATATAACCTGGGATTTCTGAAGCTTTATTTAGCTAATGCTTGATTATGTGCTCTGCTGTGCGTGGCCTGTGTTTTTTTTCTCTCAGTTTAAGCTCAGAAGAAAATATGCTGAACAAACAACCTCATTAGTGGCAGAGGTGACTTTAGCAAGTCATGCTATATATAACTGTATTGATATTTTTAAAACATGTTTTTCTAAAAGCAATAATTCTTTGGATTCCAAAAAAAATGCATAATTCAAAGTCCACTGGCCAACAGCCAGTCCTAAGATTGTTTATTTCTGTCATATTTACACCTGCACCCAGCAGTATTACCGCTATAATTTATCACCAACTCAGAAACAATTTTTTAAATGGATGAACATGTTCAAGGTTTTAGATTTCAAAAGGAGAGGAATATTTAAAGAAATCCGCTATGCTAGAACAAAATACTTAAATTAATGATAACATATTTCCATGTTTTTGGCAGATAAAAAACTGAATATCTGTGGTGGAAAAAAGACAAAACTTTGACAAGGTTTCTTGTTAGTTTTATCAGCCATTCAGACATTCAGTAAAAATGGATGAAAGTGAGCAATCCTAACAAAACAGCATGCAAATTTATAACCCACGCTTGTTAATACCTTACATATTATAACACCTTTTTTTAAATTCTTGTTTTACTTTTATCTAAAAAGTAAAATGTAATAATTAAAGCACCCTTCACATTTATTGACATTCCCAGTAAAGATGTACAAGAAGCCTTTAAATAAATATAGTTTGTATTGCAAAAGCATAATCTTACACAGAAAAAAATAAGAAAAAGCCAATCTTTAATTTCAGTATACTGAGTCCTACTCTGGAATAAATCAAAAATCCTTGTTTTAAAATAATATTTTTCAACCAAATCAATCACTTTTTTGTGCCTCTAACAACTGCTATAGAGTAAATGTAACCAAAGCATTTTTCTAACTTATGGTATTTTAAGGTAATCAGTGTTCAGAAACTTCTCCTCAGTAACCAATGACTTTGTGCTTCCCTAGAGCATAAATATGATGTCACACAGGGTCCCATTCCTTCAAAATGGGAAAGACAAGAGCACATGCCTTTTAAGTAGGGCAGATGGGTGTTGATCTTCATGAAAATTTGTTCAACAAAAATAGCAACTCTTCTAATCTTTCTCACATTTACAGTCAGAATTATAACTAAAACATTTTAAATAACTGGAAAAAAACAAGGTGAGGAAGGACCCAAGTTTATCTTGCCACTACACAGAATGAGAAAGACGGTGACAGAGATAAAAACTGTAGCAAAGAGTGACACCTTAGGGTCACAAAGCCTCTTTACATAAAACTTCTCCATCAACAAATTTAAAAATTAAAAGCTGTGAATCTGAAAAAAAAGGCAAGAAAACATGAAACGCTCTTTAAGAAAATCTGTTTCATGCTGTGTTATCAACACACAGCCCAAAATGATCAGACGGCATAATTCTTCAAGGCAATTGGAGAAAAGGGACAGAAACCAACTGACTTTATGCTGGTGGGTTTTCTTGACAGCTGTATCCTGGGTGCAACGGAAATTACCGTCAGTGTCTTAAAAGACCTGCTTGAATACATGACAACAAGCTCCACTCATCCCTGCTGTACCTGCGGCAGCATCCTGATGTGTTCATCTGTTTCCAGAGGAAGCAGTTTATAGCTCAACGATATGCAAAAAATGAACAAAAGAGGGTTTGCTTCAGAGGATTGGCTTCTGTGTAATGAAATAAACAACCAAACCAAACCAAAACATGGCTGTACGGACTTCCATTCAGGCTGCAATTTTATCTGCGTAAGCATAGCTTGGACATGCTTTGATGCTGCACATTTTCGCTTACTTTTGTACCCTGGTTGTTAAAAATTAAACCTCTTTCACATTTATTCAAGTGGTTTATTGTTTTGTGTTGCAATTACTGCTAAAAACAGCAAGACGAAAAGGGCCATAGAGCAACCATGTGCACAGAATGATTGACTAGCAAGGGTGAAAATATTTACTTGCGCCATCCATATTTATTGGCACAACTGGTCAATGTGCACAAAAAGCCTTAAAATCTTGTATTGCAAGTTCATAAACTGACAAAGACAAAATTCCCTATATCAGTAACTGTGAGCTTTGGAGATTTTGTTTTAACCTCCCTCACCATCCTTCTTTACAGCTTGTTGGTAGGATGAACTTGGGTCCTTGTCCAGCCGGGTTTGAAACAGCTCCACTTGTTTTAACCTGTTTATTATTGCTCTCACTGTAGATAAGTGTAGGTGAGTACATTTTTCTTATGGTGCTATTCTGATCTACAAAAAATAAATAAATTAACACACATCCACCTTGCTTGAGTGGTATGCTCTCTTGTCTTACCCAGTTTGAAAAGTGGCTAAAAGAATATTTACACCCCAGAGAAACAGGATGTGACGTATAACTAATTAAAGTCATGGATTACTAATTCAATTCAATTCAATTCAATTCAGTTTATTTATATAGCGCCAATTCACAACACATGTCGTCTCAAGGCACTTCACAAAAGTCAGGTACATACTTACATACAGGTACATACATAATTGAAAGTTATTCCACACAGCAACCAATTCAGAATAGTAAAATATAAATTACATAAATACTTCTGATTCTGATTTTATAGGAATAGTTAGGGTTGCCACAAATTATTTCATAAAGATTATTTCATATTAAGGTATTTGATACAGTATCCCAGGAGCAGCCCAAGGCTGGTTACCTTTAACAAAGCATATTGAGGTTTTAAAAAAGTTTACATTGTCTGTCATACTTTTCCAAGAGTTCCAGAACCTTTTAATGACTTCTAATGAAAGGTGCCAGAGACATTGTGTATGGATCATAGAGTAGCGTAGCACTGGAGACCTGTCCAGGGTGCATCCTGCCTCTCGATCAATGACTGCTGGAGACAGACACCAACACCGCCACGACCAAACAGGGACAGGCGGGTATAGACAATGGATGAATGGATGGATAGATATATTTCCTGTCACAAACACGCAGACAGACAGCCCTGTGGAAATTCCAACCCACCAGTCTTCACTCATATTAAGGAGGGGCTGCTGTCAAATTACAGTTGCATGTTAGCATGTTTGTTAAGCAGCTGACTCCAGGCTGGCTGTACAAGCAGATATGCTTCTGTTACTCTATAAAAAGCAGAATGACATAAAGGTATGATGTTCTTAGCAATTTTATTCTATTTTATTTTAACAGCAGCTGAAATAATTATTGCTATTTTCAGTTTTAGAGAAGAAAAGCAACTATTTTTATTGAAGGTTACACAAAAAGGCTCTCAAACCAGCTGATGCCTAAAAAGGCTGCTAACAAACAGTGGTGCTGTGTACTGTTTAAAACATAACATATATCATATTATGAGAAAAAAATGTTGGGGCTTCCTGTGCCCTTGCACCATTTGGAAGTTAAACATTGTTCTCTATGCACTCATGTGACTTTACTGTTTTGAAATTCATGAACTGTTTTGCATGTTTTTCCTCTGTTCAAATAAGACAAAGTGACAGTGTAAACACATCTGGTGCAGTCACAGCCACAAATGAAGCAAACTCAAGCACAGGCATACAGTACTTACACAACAATACATCTGGGGTCTAGTCCCACACCCTTCCAAAAGACAAAAAAACAAAAAAACTCCCACACATTTTTAATTTGCAGAAAAAATAGTTACAAGAAGCACAAAAGCTTCTCGTGCAGATCGGAATGAAACACCTGACGATTACCTTCCTGTTAATCACACATGTAGAATAAAATCTGCAAAACAAATATCCTTTCCAAACAGTTCTATCTTTGCTGTCATCTCACTGAAGAGAGTTCCCCCACTTTTACTGTCAATGCATCATTCTTCAGCCAATCTCTCAGTCCTTTCCTTTCTGCGTTTGATCCTTTTAGTTAAAGCTAATCTAATGAACAATAAGCACCTGAAGTCTAACCCACCAAGGAGTCATTGCACATATGTCTGGTGGGGGTTGCAGACACCAGCTCAGCGTCACAGACGTACTGAAGTGAGTGCGACACATAAAGAGGGCAGGTGGTGCCAGTCAAGTGAAGTACATGAACGCAGTCCCAGTCTGTAATGTCTGAACTACATAATTAGATATTTTTCCTTGGCGATCTTCAAATTATGTCATCAGGACTTATGGAGAACTCATTAGTCAGTGCAGCAAACAAACTAGAAATAGCTCTCAATCCTTTGGAGACATGCAAAACGTGTTCCAGGGAGGAACTGGAATCGCTGTGTGAAACCAACAAGAACCAACATGACACCTGGCGTTTTACAGCTCAGAGTGGGTTGTTGCACGCTGCTAAGCACAGTAGTGACAAATGCTTTTTAATTGTACGGTTTTGAGTGTGCCCACAGAAATCACATATGGTTGTCCAGAAAATGCTACAACTCTGAATGTTTTTTTTTTATTTGCTAAAAAATAAACAAATGAAAGAAAAAAAATTGCTTTCTTAAAATAAATTTTATTGTATGTACATTTCTTTAAAGAAAGTAACAAAATAGACAAAAGAAATTCTCTTACTGATTATTCTGCAGTATGGCAAACAGTAATCATCGTATTTAATGTCAAACTGTGAGAAAAAAAGGTATGTATCTTTTTATACAGTGTTTATAAACATCTAGCGTCAACTAAATCATGTGCATTATCTTTGAAGATAACAGCTGAAGCTAGTAGGAGAGTGTCATTATCCACAGTGAAACTAGTCTTGTACCGACATGAGCTGAAAAGCCACTCAGAGTTGAAGACCCCAATAATCAAAAAGCATCATAAAAAGCTAGACTACAGTCTGCAAATGCATCAGAAACAAAGGCTTAATTTTTTTAAGACATGTCCTGTGGTCTGATGAAACTGAACTGAAACGGGGTTGGACAATGAAACTGAAACACCTGGTTTTAGACCACAATAATTTATTAGTATGGTGTAGGGCCTCCTTTTGCGGCCAATACAGCGTCAATTCGTCTTGGGAATGACATATACAAGTCCTGCACAGTGGTCAGAGGGATTTTAAGCCATTCTTCTTGCAGGATAGTGGCCAGGTCACTACGTGATACTGGTGGAGGAAAACGTTTCCTGACTCGCTCCTCCAAAACACCCAAAGTGGCTCAATAATATTTAGATCTGGTGACTGTGCAGGCCATGGGAGATGTTCAACTTCACTTTCATGTTCATCAAACCAATCTTTCACCAGTCTTGCTGTGTGTATTGGTGCATTGTCATCCTGATACACGGCACCGCCTTCAGGATACAATGTTTGAACCATTGGATGCACATGGTCCTCAAGAATGCTTCGGTAGTCCTTGGCAGTGACGCGCCCATCCAGCACAAGTATTGGGCCAAGGGAATGCCATGATATGGCAGCCCAAACCATCTCTGATCCCCCCCCATGCTTCACTCTGGGCATTCAACAGTCTGGGTGGTGCGCTTCTTTGGGGCTTCTCCACACCGTAACTCTCCCAGATGTGGCGAAAACAGTAAAGGTGGACTCATCAGAGAACAATATATGCTTCACATTGTCCACAGCCCACGATTTGCGCTACTTGCACCATTGAAACCGACGTTTGGCATTGGCATGAGTGACCAAAGGTTTGGCTATAGCAGCCCGGCCGTGTGTATATTGACCCTGTGGAGCTCCCGACGGACAGTTCTGGTGGAAACAGGAGAGTTGAGGTGCACATTTAATTCTGCCGTGATTTGGGTAGCCGTGGTTTTATGTTTTTTGGATACAATCCGGGTTAGCACCCGAACATCCCTTTCAGACAGCTTCCTCTTGCATCCACAGTTAATCCTGTTGGATGTGGTTCGTCCTTCTTGGTGGTATACTGACATTACCCTGGATACCGTGGCTCTTGATACATCACAAAGACTTGCTGTCTTGGTCACAGATGCGCCAGCAAGACGTGCACCAACAATTTGCCCTCTTTTGAACTCTGGTATGTCACCCATAATGTTGTGTGCATTTCAATATTTTGGGCAAAACTGTGCTCTTACCTTGCTAATTGAACCTTCACACTCTGCTCTTACTGGTGCAATGTGCAATCAATGAAGACTGGCTACCAGGCTGGTCCAATTTAGCCATGAAACCTCCCACACTACAATGACAGGTGTTTCAGATTCATTGTCCAACCACTTTAAGCATTTGGTCATAATGACCACTTTTACGTTTGGAGAAAAGGAGCTTGCAGGCCTAAGAACACAATCCCGACTGTGGAGTACAGTAAACTCTTCTAGGTTTAAGAATGTCCCCAGTTTGATTCCTGGCCTTGCATCTTTCTGCATGTGTGGTTTCTCTCTGGCTACTCCAGCTTCCTCTCACAGTCAAAAAACATGACAGTTAGGTTGATTGCTCTCTGAATGGCTCTATGTTGCCCTGCGATGGACTGTCCTCCAGCCCAATGACTGTCGGAGTTAGGCACCAAACCTCCCCAGGACCCAGCAAGGATAAGCGGGTATGGACGAAGGAGGGATGAGTAAATTATTCGTAAGACTTGATCATTTTTATGGTTATCTCCTTAATTGATAATTATTAACTACAAAGAAAAAGAGCAATTATCATGCAGTGGATGCCAAAAGGTGTAGGAAATGTTTTGTTTTTGGTTATGAAATGGCAATGCAGAGATATGCAGTAGGGTTATGAAACTGACACAGAAGTCAGCATACAAAGAATTATTCTGTGAAAAACATTTCACATTTATATTGAAGAAAGTTCAAGCATTTTCTGTCTGGCACACACACTGTGGAGCTGGATGTCACACTGTTGAGCTAAGATCCTGAGCTGAAGGCAAACAGATGACTAAACCCAAATATGATTTCAAAGTGTAATATGTAATAAAAGGAGGAGCAGGGAAGGAAAAAATAGAAAAGAAAAGGAAAATCCAAATTCTGTTTAGTGGTTTGGTCACAATGTGATATATGGCTGGACTTTGTCATGCAACATATTATCGTGCAGAAAGCATTTCTCTGAGTTGAAGATTTGAAAAATATATTAGGAAGGGACTCGAGATCTTGTTGTGAGCCATTGATAGGAACCTAATGATGTTGCTTCTGCGTTAGTTTTTCATCATTTTACAAAGAAAACTGTTCCCCTTAGCGACCACAAAGCAGCATTTTGACTGCCTTCATCTAGGTTAGAGCTTCATCTAGGTGTGAGCTTTTCCAAAAATGCAAAGCCTACCTCCTTCCAAAAAGTTTCTTCAAACTGTAGTACAGCTTCCATTAGACTCCAGTCTTTTAATGTTTCTGTTTAGCCACCTTGCACCCTGCAGTGGCTGTCTTTGATTAAATCTAACTTAATATTGTGATCAGATTCTCGAGAATATTTCTCAATGCCAGCAAAGCATCACTAATAGCAATTATTACCCCAAAGAGAACAAAGTTTTATCAGACTTGCATCAGGTTAGCATCGCTTTAAACAGTTTGGGCATATCACATACAACTCACAGCCCAGATCTCACCACCGTGCACCCCTGTCCAACTTGTTGTGTATTTTTTGACTCTGTAATATGCTTCTGGCACTGGTTGAACAGTTGGTCCACTGGTTTTGTTAAAGAAAACTGATGTAGTGACAGCATAACATGATTTGAAGTTTGTGGAGGCCTGATGACATTGCAGGACGGCTACACGTCTAAAAAAGGCTTGACTAGACCATTAAAAATCCATAAAACAGTTTCAATTATTACCCAAATACTAATGTGAAATACTATTAAAATAAAATAATTTGAGTGGTCTGTATGACTGGAAAGGTGCTATATAAGTTCAGTCCATTTACCATTTACAGACCCCAGTTCTGACAGATGATGTGTACCATGCTTGTATTTTCCTGTGAAAAGATGAACTTCAAATGTTAGACAGTAATGTTTGTGTACCGTGGGATGTTAATGGCTCATAACAGTCTTTTCATGATAGCTGATGCCTCCTGTCCTATTATCACAGGACTGCCTCTCCAACTGAACTATTAAATGACTTCAGGTGGATTCAGACTAAAATATACTTAACTTGCGTTCAACATCTTATTCTCTCGCTTAAGCAATCTGCGTCATTACAAAGAGACTATTCGATATTCTTATTTATTCACCACACTACTCCTTCCTCTTTATGTTCTAATTTACAACATTAATTGAAGTAAGTTTACTGTTTGCACTAGACATAAATGCAGATTTGGAACATGGTTTAATAATGTTAAAGAATCCAACCAACTTAGAGTGAGGATAAAGGCCTCTAAAACCCATCTAGTACATAATATAGTGAAGGACTGGGCAACATGAACACAGGGATTAAGAAGTGTTAACAAAGTAATTGCAAAGACAAAATAAAAAAGCACTTTTATCCACTGAGAAATATGGCGTCAACCGATGTTAATCTCTTTCTATTATTTTCTCTAGAACATCAATATATATAATAATGTTTACAGAGGGGTAAATGTTACACTTTATCAATTTCAAACTAACATAAAACAGCACATAACAGCTCGTTGAATGTTGAATTAAATTAAAAGATAATTGTTCGTGTTCTGTGTTAAATTAGGCCTGAGAACAAACAGCAACAAAAATATTTGTCAGTTATTAGAAGCTTGAGACTAGACTTGGACTTGGAAAAAATGACTGGTGAACATCTCTGCCTGTTTTTGGCTTGTGCTGGGTTTAAATAGGGTCCTGTGATCTAAGTAAGGTCCTGCTTTTTTCCCAAATTCAGCGTTTTTATTTCCTGAATTTCACTTTTTCCATTCCAGCCATATTTATGAACCAAAAAGTGTTATTATGGAGGGAATGAAAAATAATGCAAAAATTCAACAGCCAAAGACTTCCACATTTATTCAGCTTTTATTAATATATCAAAGTGCTAAAGTTCAGCAGAACATTGAGTGTTTTTGCATGGTATTTCGAGGAATTTCCACTATATTTTTTTTAAAGAACGAAAAGCATGTCCAAAACAAAAACTTTATTATATTTCACATTTAAAAAAGAAAAATGCTTTAGTTTTTTTGTGTTTAGCTCTCATGTTCTCCCCAAACAAAGAAAGCTTTTTTTACTTTTTTCTGAGTGAATATCTGATTGAACACAAAGCAACAAATCTTCAACAAAGTCGTGCCTCGCTCCCGCTGATTTAGCTGAATGTTGGCTGACTCGTGCTAGTACGATCGTGACAAAACTTACCGAAAAGTTGTTGTCCCAATTCCTAAAAAAATCGCTGTATTGTTCTGTCCTAAACTCTGCGCTAAGCTAAACCCAGCTTTTTAATTTAGAATGGCGTCAGTGTTTCAGGGAGCCTTTTCGCCATTGCAGACCAATTTTTTTCTGTCAGTGTGGAGAGGAGAGCCGAGCCGATCTCCGGCTAACCAGATGCATGCAAATTTCAAGAATGTTTGTGTTATGGTGGAGGAAGTTTGGAATTGGAACTCCCACCTGGAAAATGAATACTAAAGAAAAATCCTGAAAGCATTTTCCTTTTTTGCAATATTAGCCTTTTTATTTCAAGTGAACTGTCACTGCAGATGAGACTTCTATTAGGCAGGAAAGCAAAAATTCAAAAGCTGGTTTTAACAATAACGTACAACAAAAGCAGTATGATTTAAACTTGAGAATCAGAAGAGATAAAGACAGGAATCCAAAAAAAAAAATCTGGTTCAGGTCAGGACATGGAAAATACATTTCTCAAAGAAATCCAGACAACTCAGTAAATCAGATATTTTCATCCCTTGGGGAGCCAGAATAAAGACTTGGGTTGTATAAGACCTGACCCCATTGTGGGACATGAAAGACCAAGTGACAGTCTCAAGAAAACAAATAAAATGTAAAAACTTGTGCTAATGTACTTCTTTTCATAATATTCAGTATGCAGTTATACATAGGTAAATATAGCTGTTTAGGGTCTAGTGTTGTAACTGCAGCTTAGTTTTATAGGTTTATATATTTCAACTGGCATTAATAGAGGTCACGAGGCTATAACTGTTAATTTGTTGACCAGAAACGTAAAAGTATTGGAACAATTTTTCTCAGGCACAGAAAACATGTTTGCTCTGTATAAAAATGACAATTTTGACAAACTGAACAAGTCAAAGTATTGATTCAAATCTTTTTAGATAAGAAGGGTCTTCTTCTGACATTATTTTACAGTATATAGTTAACTTAAACAATAACTGGGTAATAAAATAAAAGATTGGTCTTAAATTATTCCAAGTCTAAATAAGCCAGCTTGTGGCTAACAACCACTGTCACAACAGTTTAAAGATTTAGGCTTTAAATTAAATGTGAGCAACAAATATCCAAAACAAATTTACAAACAAGTTTAAGAATGTTTTTAAATTTGTTATTTACAAAAAAGCCTCAACACCTTTAGCTAGATAAACTATACCAAAAAACATCAACTGCTAACATGAAATGGAAAGGTTTGTTCATTGTTTCTAGGGGAAACAGCACTTTTAAAGTAGGGAATTTAAGCCATAAACATTATGCAAGAACTCAAGTTCGTACTGACCAGGAAATGTTTACACTTCATAAAAAACTCATGGGAAGTTCCATGACAACAAAAAAGCAAAAATGACCAAATTTTTCTGTTTCCAGGATTAACTTTACCCCATTAAAATTTCTAAACAATCAAATGTCATTGGACACAACATCAGAACAAACTTCAAGATCTCCCAACCCAGAGCTACCAAAAAGGAATGCGATCATTGTTTTTCTGCAGCCCAGGGAGACAAAACAAATTTCTCAGCTCTTGCAGCGTATGTACAGGCCTTAAGAGTGTGATTATCAAAACAAACAAAAGAACAAAAGGAAGAAATATAGCTATACTGTTAACTTCTTTAAAAAAAATAAATCCAGTTAGATGCAATTAGCAACAAAAACAAACTTCTTTATGACTACTTCTACTATCTGTCTGGAAGTTGCACTCGCAAACAGCAACACTGCCAGAAATAAGGTGGATGGTGTTTAACATCGGGTACTTCCGGCCCAAACCTTCTGATCAGATTTTAAATAAAGATGTTGGTTCAGTCAGGCATTATTCTTATTCGTCGTGTGTAGCGTCCAACAGAAAACTGTAAGGTTGACATGTTGATATGGGTTGTAAAATGAATGAATGTCTCAACTAAGTAAAAATAAAAGCTAACTGTGGTTGAGCAAGAATGTAAGTTTGCATCTAGTTTCAATATGTTTAGCAACATCGTTAATGTTAAATTAAAACTTGCAAGCAAGCTAAGCCTCTGGGAATCTGGTTATTTCACTCCTTCGACATTTTGTACTTTGCAGTTTTGGTTGATCCATAAACAACCTCGATGGGCATAAAATTGAGCCAACTACTGCGGGACATTTAGTCCCGACCTTGCCCATAAGAGAGACATTTCAGGCTCACATTGACATGTGACGATTTAAAGAAATTTTCTATAAACAATGAATACTCTATTGCAAGGAAATGCAATCTTTATTTTATACCTGTAGGAGGTGACTTAGAGATGTTTTTGTAAATCTTTCATATTTCATATGGGTCAACTGGCCCAAACATTGATCTGAACCAAAATTAATTGAAATGGAGCATAATACAAATCTTTCAGAAATGCTATACAATTGCAATAAATTATACATGATATTTGAGTAGACTCTTTCTCTATAATTTGTGAAAATACTCGACTAGAAAGAAAACAAAACTGATATGCCATGGTTTAAGTGATGAGTATTAACTGTTATTAAATGGGTACAAAATGGGAGCAGTAGGGAATAAAATCGCCATGTCTGGAAATTAAATGGGAATATAACAAAGGGGTGAACTGACCTGGAGTCGATCTTCTACATCTATAAAACTTTGCTTGGGCAAACTAATGACTCCACCTGTCAAACTGTATCCTTATAAATCGTTTGCATCTAACATAAACTGACACAAACTCGTTGCTTTTAAATATACAGTATACTGATGCACATACTGGGTCTGGACTGGGAAGCTTTTCGATAAACGCTGGTGTTAATTAACTGTCGATGTTTTCAATCTAACATTTGATAAATAAAACATAAATTGACAAATAATCCCAATTCTGACAAACGTTTACGTAAACTAACTTAAGTGATTTACTTATCTTTAATTTAATTTAAAAATCCACCCAAAAAGGGTATGGAAAATGTTACATAAGTTTTGTAGGTTAAATTCTATCTGTTTGCTATATTACCATATTATTGGATAAATGTGGTCTGTTAAAGCCTGTGAGAACTGGTATAACATTTGCACTCTGGAATTCACACCATGTCTTCACTTTCAAACCAACATGTGCTCTGCCCTAAAAGTCTAAGAAAACATTTTAAAGAGGGTCATTAGTTACCAGTTAAAGGCAATAATCACCTATTGATAAAGATGAAAGGGCTGAAAGGAAAACAATGTGGAAATGGGCTGCTACCATTCACATCACAGCTGGATTCCTGAGGTTAGAAGCTAAGTCCTGTTAATAGTCTCAAAGGGCAAAACGCTGAGCACTGAGAACTTCAGTGTGACTGTTTGGAAGCATAGCCAGAGTTTAGGCACACAAACATGAAAAATATCAATTTCACATTTGGTTTAACGCTTTCACACTTTGTGTCACTGACACCAAGAGGGACGGACTGCGGAAGACAAAACATAGCTCCTGGATAAGGATCATGTTAATGCCTATCAATTAGGATCAAAAAGGGATTAACTGGCATGGCTGCAGCAGTGGGATGGAAGCCCATGCGAAGTCGCTGAATGCTAGGGGTCGCACCCCCGACTTCATTAGGCCTGACCTTTCCACGCCATTGTGTGACAGCAGAGACCTTGCAGTCGGTGGGTGCAGCTTCAGCCACCTTAAAGGGCTTTCAGAGTCGAATATGAGACATGCAGAAAAGGCTGTTTGAGATCAGTGAAATATGAAATATTCCCTTTCAAAGTCCAGGGAGACTTATTAGGTTACTGCAACTTAGTGCAGGTGGATATTTACTCATGAACCCCCCAAGCTTCCTACAAAGAAAATCATTTTCTTTTCTCACCTTGGAGAGAAGTGAGACTTACTAATTAGTCATGGTGCAGCCTGCCCTCGACTATGATGTACCGCAGGGATGACGAGCTCAACTCTGCCGTGCTGTCTTAATTCACAAAAAAAGGTCAAATGGCCAAAGTGAAAGCAGGTATTCAAGGTGTGTTGGAATAAGCCCCAATTAAGCAAAAATGCAAGCAACACTGCCAATTCTCACATGTCTGATGGTAACTTTGAACAAATCCCCTGAACTGGGAAGAGGGGTGATCCTTCATGTTAGGACCGCTTTTCGAAACTATTCTTTAGATATGTAAAGGTTATATAGAGAAAACGTTTTAAACTATTGCTTTAAGCATTGGCAGCAATGCAGCGAATAGGTCAGTTTTCACAGATTCATTGATTTGTGTCTTTTTAACGAATCTGGCTGATTTTCACGATTTCCAATAACAGCAGAATGTGTTGTTGTCTTTAAACCATAAATGTTAGTCCTTCGGTATGATTGTAGTCAACCTACAGCACATTCCTTTTGCCCTACATGCACTTTGGTTTGGCCTGATCTTCATGTGTAGAAAACTGGAAGAAAACAATGTATGCCAATGTATGTTTAGGCAGCCAATGTATGTTTAGGCAGCAGTATTGATATTTTACAGTCAATACTACTACAGCCAATACTGAGGTATGAAAAATGTTTTAAAGTTACGGTTTTAATACTGAGGATGGTATTCCAAACCAAACTAATAGGATATTTTTATAGTTTTTAATATATTATTTAAATACTTTAATGTGGACATTGGCAGATTTGAGGGTATTGAGGTACACTGAGAAATGAAAAGCCTCTAAAGGTTTCCCTTGCACTGTTCTTAAGAATGTGCTGAGCAATGCAGTGAAGCTCCTTCCCCACTTGATCATGTGCACTGTCTGTCAGCTAGCTGAAAGGAGGTTATTACAATTTTAGATGCAGGACAGACAAATGTAGCTGTCTGGACATATTTCTAGTTGCAAATAACACAGGCAGTCTTGGTGCATGGTGCAAGCTGCATGTCTGAAGAAGCAGAATGCAGCAGATAGCCTGACTAATTACCCCACTAATATCAGCTTGTTATACTCCAATGATTACTTGATAAAACTCAGAATGAAAAAAAGGAAAATATTCTGCACAATAAGCATGTTCACTTTAAAGCTTCTACTACAGTCATGTTTCTTTTTTTAATAAGAGCTGTTAAACCATGGTGTGCTATCTTTAAAGTTCTTGTATTAATACCATGACACTGTAAGAATGTGGTATTTTACTAATGTTAGTCTCACCATTAGAATCTCATGTTTTTTTTTTAGTTATGAGAGAAATTATATAATGTTTAATACAAACCTGCTTTAGGCTTGTGGTATTCACACCAAATTAGTGCTAATGTCAAGACTTGACTGTGAACCAGATCCTAAGGATCTTTTTAGAAGTGTTTTTACAGAATTAACTTTTCGTGTTTTTTTTTATTGAAAAAATCTGATGATTTCTAACCAGAATAGAATGTGTTATTTTGTTGACTAAAGTATCGATCTGATGATACGACATATCATGGGTAATTATTTAGCATTTGTATTCTTCAAACTTGACATATTTTTCAAAACTTTAACATCATGTGTAGAAATGAGGTAGAGCAAGAAATCTAGATTTATAGAATCTATTCCAACCAAAACAGATGGAATCGTTTTTTCATTATTTTTGTTTTTTGAGAGTTTTTTTTTTCTGTCAACTTTTTTAATCCATCTTTTAGTTGACAATGCAAACTATTCATGCATAGCATGCATGTTTTCAGATTACTATGCTTAAAAGCGATACATTCCCCATTAAACAATATCGGTCTTATGTCAATGTCTTGATCAATATCTTTCTTATGTTAGACTCCATGTCAGTGGCAGTTGTAGACCAAATTTACCAGGGGGGCCAGCGTTTTTTCATTGGGGCACAGAACAAAAGAATAATATTTTTTTTAAAACTGCAACATTTCATCGTTCATATATTAGGTAAGCCACAGAGAGACTTGTGGCTCTGGAGCTGCAGGTTGCAGACCCCTGATCTAGCAGATAAAACCTGTGATCCTATCTCAATATGGCTGAAGCTGAAAGTGGAACGCCTTAATTTTTTATTCATTGTTAAAGTAAAACTGTAAAGTTAAAAAATAAAATTGGTCCAATCGGTACCAATCAGTTACGGTGTCTGTGCCGTCGCATATCATCAAAGAAATTGATTTAGTATTATGTCTTCAGTACAGGGATCATAACAGGGGCCTGGACCAGTTTTAAAGGGGCACTGGCCCCTGTTGGCCCCTGTCTAGAACCACCCATGGTCCATGTTGCTGGAAAATTGTATGCTGTGTACAGGTCTTCATTTGCAAGGCTGCATTCCAGTTCCAGTTTTTTTTTTACATAGTAAGTACAAAGAATGCAGTTAAACCTAAAAACGTTTTAAAGATAGCAGAAGCTTGTCTGAGAAGAGGTAAAGATCACTGCAGTGAACAGTGGTCTTCCGGACCCCGCCAGCCCTCCTCGGGCCGTTTACAACACTTGTAGATGAGCACGCTCAGTGTTAAAGTCAGGTCAGATTTGCAGGAAAATGAGAACAGGAAGCATTCTGCTGAAGCTGTCACTGCGGCGGCTGCTGGCAGGGGGGAGCGGACACGCAACATGTGCACATTTAAAGACTGGCAGGATGACAAACAGCGGCAACAACAACAAGGCAAATACACAACATTTAGACTGCTGACAGCAAAATCACTTACCTTTCAATAAAGCTCAAAAATAGCAATCAGCGTTTACAATATAGTCAAAAAGTTTAAGGCCGACACGCCCATTTTAATGTGGACCTAATATTCATGAATTGTTGTGGCTTCAGCAGAAATTCAGAACCTTCAGCCAAACAGCAGTGAGATGTTGGCTGAAGACGGACTTAAGAAGCGGAAATTTTATCTAGAGAAAACCCACCTGATGAAAAACATTTTTAAAATATTAACTGTAGGAAACGCTAAACACCAATAATACAAAAATAAGAAGAAAAAAACAATGAAAAGAACAGCAACGATTTATTATCTGTATATTTTTGTCCTCCAAAGAAATCTAAATCATAAATCGCAATAATTCAACATAAACAAACTAAACTGAAACTGTTAAATTTCAATATTGTGTGCATGAACTGAAATAAATGTGGTGAAGTTATCTCCACTTGTTACAAAAGCAAATAAGTTGAACATTAAAAGAAAAGAAAATTAGATTCAGTCTGACATTAAGCTATAGGTTAGGCTCATGGCAGCGCTGCATATGCATGATCCCTAAAAAAGAGTCTTTTCTCTCACCACAGAGCGGAGGCTGAAGCTAACGTTACTGACAGCCACTGTTGTGTTACGTGACATCAGAACTCAGTCTGGCTTTCATATGAAGTCTTAACATTGGACGAAAACAAGAACTAACAAGGAGGGTCGCCTAAACCTTTGCATCAAACAAACTAGCAGGACTAAATCACCGTTTTTTACTGTACTTAATAATCTTTTTTTAACGTACATTCCCAAAACAATACAACCTCATTATCGTTCACATCTTCATTTTTAATTACTGCAGCCTAACACCCAGATCATGTAGTCGTTGTTTTCTTTCATTTTTAAAATAGTAAAATGTGGATGAAATATTTTCTAAATTAAACGACTGAATTGTTTAAAAATAAACGCATAAATATGAGTGCAAAAATCTGTAAACAAAAAAAAAAAGATTTAAACCGTATAAAAACGAACATAACATGTTTTATCATTTAATACTGGAATATTGAACGGTAAAATAATGCAACGTTTATTTTTGCGTTATACCATGTTTCGATCCATGACCCGCCGCACAAATAAAAATCTATTTTATTTATCGTGGAAATAATTATTTTTGATTTCAGTTTTTATATATTGTAAAATAAAATTTAGCTACATCTAAATTAGTTTTTTTTTTCTAGAAAATTAAAGAAATTTTAAAAAAACACGCCAAGTACTTTTTTAAATCTTTAAATTACTTATTTAAAAGAAAAACATTTCACTTAATTAGCTTACAGCTTGTGTAATTTCTGTAATGTAATGACTATAAAAGGTGCATTGCATATGGCATAGAGCACGCCGTTCCGTATTATATTAATATGTAATTCCAGTTTATGTTAGAATTTAAATACGGCTTTAAATTTTAAATGAAACTTTTATTTCTACGTTCTCGAATTAAAATTTGAACTAGCTTGTGTTAAGACCATTTTGAAAATTTTGAAAATTTACAAAGGTTTAAACTACAATGAAATAAAATAAACATTATTCGTGCTGCAGTCAATAAAAATTAAACCTATTACTATTAACCACAATTTTTTAAATTATGCATCCGTTTCTGCATAATTGTTTTTCAATGAAAAGTTTGCGTAGTGCATAAAAGTTGTAGGATTTTCTTCAAGGACTTAGATTGTAGGTTCAAATTTTTCTTTCTACAAGCTATATAACCGTTTATCTCCTCTGCCATGAACTAAAATGGACGCTGATGGCTTTGCTTTGAGATGAAGGCTGCGACCAGCCCAGGGTCTCAGCTGTGCAGTTGTGGACCCAAGCAAATGGACCCAAGTAAAGCCAGACTGCCAAAAGACATTATGAAATACACTGAAGCTATTCATTTCAAATGTCCCACGACAATGTCAGAGAAGACTGCGTCATCATGCAGCAAGAACCGCTGAGATAAACACACCACCATTTCACCTGGCGGCAACTGCTTCTGCGGATGCTTTTCCAGAGGGCCGTGCTTTGAAACGTGCTCAGATTTGACTCTGTTCACACTCAGAAATAGACCCAGAAAAATCTTTTCATTAAACCTCAGGAAGCATTAGAGCCCAGATGAAAGGCCGTTTTTCGACAGAGATCGTCACGATGTCAGACCACGTGACCTCACTGTGGGTGGAGACAGGGAGCCAACAGAAAACCAGGGCGGATGCTTCAGAGTGCTTCTTGCATCGGTGTTTTCCAGTCAAGCCTCAAGTGAAAGTTACAAGTTTCATTTCCATGATTTTGTTATGAAGAGATCAAAAAAAATCAGCCTTGATAAAACCAATCGCCACTGAGAGTGAGAGACAGCATCAGGCACTGATTAGTCAAATTTGCAGCCTGCAGCGTGCAGAACTGGCTTTGCAGTCCAAGAGACCAGCCTCTGCAAACACCGCCGCGTACCGTGGAGTGATATTTCCCCCAGGCACTCACATTCAGTAACTGCAGCACCTAAACGCCTTCCTAGAATTGCTTTACTCCACTTTAATTGAGCACAAATATGCTTTAATGAAAAGGTCAATGCAGATCTTACCATTCGTGGACATGAAGTCATGACTGTCAATGTCAAAGGCTGCAAAACAAAAACAAAATCATGAGTCACCTGTGAGAATGAAGTAATACCAAACAAGTTTGAGCCTTTTCGAGATTTGGCTGTAAACACAAAAACACAAACATTTTTAAACAGCATATATTTGGCTGTCTTTATAAGCAGTCTAAACTATATCTACAGTCAAACTGCGAAAATAGAAAAACAAATTCACATTTTCTGTTAGCTGCTTGTTTTGCTATGATAAATTAAGAGTCTAATTTAACTTTTAACATTTACATCGAAAAAAAGTTTGCAAATGATTGTTGAAGTTTGTAAAAATGTTTATAGCACACGAAAGATTAATCATTTTAATTTATAGTGCCGTAAGGAGATGCATTTCTATTATTCATCAACTTAACAGCAGCCGCATTGATCAGAGAAATTTTTACTTATTTATAAAGTAGTTGTAGGTTTAGTTATAAATGTAGTTATAAGTTTCGCAAAAACTATCTCCTGTGCATAATTCATTTCTGCGAAAGTTTTTTAATAATCCACGTTTGCCAATTTATCGCTGAGAACACAAAATTAATCGACGAGCCTAAAAATACATTTACTTTTATTTAACTCCGGACCTGTAAAAACTTCTGCATGTTTTCAAAAGCGGCTTCATGCCTCAGTAAACAACACAATCAGCAGGCACTCAGAAACCATTAAAGCAACCAGGACAAGAAGAGATTAAAGGAGCTCCTCTGACGGCAGATGAGAATGCACTAAGTAGATGATAATGAAGAGATCTGTCCAGGCTGGTCAATGATATGGCAAACAGATAAACATCACAGACTCAGTGAGTGGATGTAACTTGTACTGTCAGATGGACGCTCGGAGCACTTTTTAAGCCGAAGGTAATTTCAGCTACTTGCATTACTCCCTCAGAAAAGAAAGCTGTAAAGAAAAAAAAAGCTTCGACTGCAGATTAGGTGGGGTTTTTTTTATTTCAAGTATTATATGGGCCAAAAAGAACATCACATATTGTATTATATCACTTTTTACAGTGCATCAAAGTTTATATTTACTTTCATGAAACCTACTGGTTTACTCTTCTTGAAAGAAAAAAACAGACTTGCAGAGTAAATAAAGTAAAGTTTATATTTAATCCTGTCATGTACCTTCAGATAACTGTGGTTTTCAGCGGCAAATTACTTCAAATTTAACCAAAATTTGCAAAAACATCATGAAGTAAATTCTGTCCTTCTACATATTGGAACCTATACTCTTTAATAACCTTTAGCTATAACTCTAAAAAACGACAGTTAAATATTCAGAAAGATGCTTGAACTGTAAATTTATCAGTTCCTGTTAACGTTAAATTATTTTTATTTACACACTCATTTTGCCCAAGGCAAGTATAAGTAAATAAAATATTGAACATTCCTATTTAATGTCTTAAAATGCTACATTTATGTGTCATCCCCTGATATTTAGACATGTCTTTCAAAATCCAAAGTAAAGAGGATAACATGCAGAAGTTTTTTTTTTGTGTTTTTGATAGTTTTTTTTTCCCGCAAGCCCCTTTGCAGTCCTGTAGCAGAAAAAAATGGCTACCCCCCCCCAGGTCGCAGACTAAACAAGCGAAAAAGAAAGTGAAGGAAAATTAAACTAATGTTCTGAGAACCAGATCAAAATATTAAAATGGTCGAGAGTTCAGTTAACGCGTGCATGCAAACTGTTGAGAAGAGTAAGAAACGTCTAAATGAAAATATTTCAGTCAGAAATGTCCGTACAACAGCGTTCCCTATACTTTCTGGATGCAGACATGGATTTGATTCTAGAGCAATCTAAATATACTGATTCGCTGCCAGTCTCAGGTTTTTATTGTTTTTCCTTTTTTTTAATCCTATCTCTGATTGTGTACGTCACGGATGAAGCATTAGAGCTTCAGCAGCCATCTTGGCCAAACAGAGCAGAAACGAGAAGGAGGGAGGAACTGGCTCTCCGACTGAGTCATATGACTGCTGAGTCTGCAGTGACTGGGCAAAAGTGTCTAGACGGGTCTGAGCCCATCAGTCTGAGCCCATCAAAGATTAGGTATACTGGCAGCATCACACAGATAAGTTGCGATTGTTTCAAAATATGGAATATGTGTATATAATTAAATAATTATAAATATATAAAACAATTTCAGCATCAAATTCAGATGTTCTCTTTTTATTTTGGATACTGTATGAGATTTGCCTGAGTTAACCAGGCTCATGCATTCTAGGGTTGCCAGGTCTCAGCAAAATCTGAAGAATTTTACATTTGGTTTAATGCTTCCTGATTTGAGTTTTAGTTTTCAATGTAGGTTTTGAATTGTTTATTTAATCTAACTCTGTTGTACCTTGACGCTACACAAGTTAAAGCTTGAGATAAATAAGAGAACATTTAGGCTTGGAAGGACAAGAAGCAAGTTTTTGCCAGATAAACAATACATACATTTATGAAGAATAAACATTTTATCACAGGCTCCTTTTATGCAATTTTTGGTAAGGCTATTATATTTTAAATACAACAAATTCATGCTCCCCATGCTAGTGATACATTTGACCAGTTGGAGGGAGCTTCATTGCCACTGATATCGTTCAAAGGTAATATGAAATATAATGAATCAGATCCTATTCAACAATAACAACCAACTGCATTCTTTCATAATATCTATCTATCTATCTATCTATCTATCTATCTATCTATCTATCTATCTATCTATCTATCTATCTATCGTCATTAACTAAAAGTGAGCAAAATATCTATCCCAACCTAAAATTTCTGCTAAAAACAAACCTTTCTGTGCTTTTGCAGGCTGCCTTGCAAATGATGCACTCATCTTGAACTCCATGGCTGAGGAATAATTCTCTGCAGAGCATAAACAGACACAATAGAGGGAAAGATTTTTATAAAGAGTTTATAATCCATCAAAATGCAACAAATTAGGTGCATGTTGCGTTAGATACATAGATTACAGATTTTTCTTGGGAAAATAAAAACATATTGCCCATTTCTTGGTGCTGTGGCCGAAAGGGTTAAAATAAACGCTCTGAATCCAGGTTTTGGCCCTCAGGTGACTGCTGAGTAAACAGATAGCTCGAGCGCGTGTGGAGTTAATCAAAAAGCCTCGCGTCAGCAAAGGTGCGTCACCTGCGCATCTTCCTGAAGTAGTGTGTGAATGAGGTCAAGTTCCCACAACAAAATATCTATTGTCTGGCATGAATTGCACAAAATATAACGCGAATCTGGTGCAAATTCTTTTTTAACAGCACTAATGAACGGGACTATCTTATCTTCCGGTCTTTTTCGCATGTCAACAAAGGGATATGTTGGGGTGAAAAGCGTTAAAAACACGAAAAGGAGTGCTGTAACGCTGCAGCATCCGCTCTGTGTAAGGTTGTTGGCACTCCAGGGCTTGCCTTAAACCTACCTGTGCACGAGGAGCTGTCTGTCCGCTGATGGACTGCAGAAGGGGAAAAAAAAAACTTTCGTTTTTTTGTTTTCTAAAGAGGAAAAATAAACATTTCGTCAATGCCTGGCGACTCAAGGCGAAGAGACGTCTATGGAGGAGCTCAAAGATCCCCAATTTCCCACCAGGCGGCTTCCTTGTAGATGCGCAGAGACGGGTAAAACTACATTTCCAATTTTATCAATTTGAGACAGACTCCAGACAGTCTCCTAACGGTTGCGTGCCTGGTCCCCCCTCACGCGCGTGCACGCCGAATGGCGCGGGAAGCGGCGGCGATGACACATTCCGGAAAGGACAGCGCCCGCGTCCAATGGCGATGAGGGTAATGAGACGGAGAGCCAATCAGGATGGGACGATAGCGTGTCGTCCCGCCCCTCCATCCTCTATCTCACCCGTCTGTTGACAGTGAGTGCACTGAATAAAACAACAGTCTGAGTCAAGCAGTTCATTGCAGCGAGATTTGGGTCACTGACTGCAGCTTATTCACTCTGGGAATAGAGGAGAATGTGCATGGCCGAACGTGGTAAAAAGAAATGATATCATGCTTAATTACCACAGCCATTTTCATACAATTAAGTCTATCACTAGATACAGAAAGACAGATGCAGGGCCTTGAGAAAATATTCACAACCCCAGAACTATATCACAGGTTGTCCCCTTACAAAGCTCAGTGTATTTTGTTGGACTTTTACATGATAGACCAACATCTATTAGTATATTGCATATGGACAGGAAATTTTTTTTTTTTTTTTTAAAGAAAGTCTGAAAAGTGTGGCATGCGCAAGTGTTTTTGAGCATGTATCTCTAGCAGCTTTGTATACCTATAGTCTGATGTTTGTGGGGATTCTTCTTTGAAAGTGAGCTCAGCATCAGTCAGACTGGATAGAAAGCATCTGTGAACAGCTACTTTCTTCCCACAGATTCTCAACTGGATTTAGATCTGGACTTTGACTGCGCCATTTTAGCATATAAATATACTTAGATCCAAACTATTCTAGTCGCTTTACTCCCAAAGGTAAACCTCCACACCAGTCTGCTGAAGTAAAGAATCCCCCCAGCATGATGTTGCCACCACCGTGCTTGAACATGGGGATAAAATGTTCACAGTTATGTGCAGTGTAAGTTTTCTGCCAAACTAAGCGCTTTGTATGTAGGAGAAAAAAAAAAATTCAGTTATGGTCTCATCAGACCAGTTTGCTGTGTTTCTTGTAGCAAACGGCAGGCACAGCTTCTTATGACAATCCATTAACAATGTTTTTTCTTTCTTGCCACTCTTCCATAAAAGCCAGATTTGTGGAGAGCACACCTCATAGCTGTTGTGTTGATTGATTTTCCCATCTGAGCTGTGGATCTCTGCAGGTCCTTCAGAGTTACCATGGTCCTTGTTGTGGTAGGTTTCCAGTTGTGCTAAACTTTACTTGATTTTTATTTGTTAAAAAAAAAAAAAAAAAAACAGAAAACTTTGTATCATTTACTTTTCACCTAACAAGTATGCAATACTTTGTATGTGTCTGTCACAAAAAATACAAGTTATACCAATTTGATGTTTGTGGTTGTTATGCAACTAAAACATCAATACGTTCAAAAGGAGTGCCGAGCTCTTTCTGAGGCTAAAATATATTAGCCACAGTGGCTAACTGTCAGTGATTTCAATAACCACATACAAAGCTCATTAGTCACAACCTAATTACAGGTCAAAAAAGAAACTTACATAGTTAAACTGAACTCAAATCTAAAAGAAGCATACATTGTTTAAACTAAACTCAAGTCTAATTTATTGCAAGCTTTGACAAAGAGTTAATTCTGTAGATTAAAACGAACTGTAGTACTGGTTGTACAATGTAAGTCCTACCTCTCACCGACCACCACTGCTCTCCAAAAACCATTGGTTGGTTCTCTGCGGTTGTCTTGATAGATTTGTTGTTGTGCCATAGTCCAGAGGATGTTCAAAGCTTTCAAAGCTATTGTTTTAGAAACTTACCCTACTTTAAATTTTTCCACAACTTTATCCCTGACCTTCTTTGGTTTTCATGATGCTGTCGTATCTTTAATGTCCTCTAACAAACTCCAGAAAAGCTGGATTTATACCAAGATTTAATTAACCTTTTAACTAATTAGGTGACTCTGAAGGCACTTGGTTTTATTTGTGGGGTATCAGATTAGAGGCTAAATACAAATTCACACCACATCTTTCAGATTTGTATTTGTTACACACTATTTTCTGTCTATCACATAAAATCCCAATGAAATGCACTGAAATAAGATAAGATGAGATAAGATTTACGCTAAGCAAGACATTGATATTTTCTAGTAGAGTTCATAGAGTTCATATCTTCCATTTTTGCCAGTGGCGGTAACCTTTAACTTCTACTCATTTAGATAAGCTGCTCTCCAAAGTGTTTCATTCACAAAATTAAGCTCTTGCAGGGACATTCTGGTTCCATTCCACAACGCTAGTACCACTTTTTCTCAGGAAAGCTGCTGATCCTTAAGAACTGACATCAAAAACTTTTCTTTTTTTTTTGTTCACACAAAACAACTTCCAAGTCGGCATAAAAATTCTGTCAAAGTCTACACAAGGCATACAGACAAGTTTGTTGTAAAGAAACCTCTGTCCTTTGGATGGGAAATAACAAGTCTTGTCTCCTTCAGCTCTGCACCCTTTAATTTGCATTGTTATGGAAAACCACTGGATTTGGACAGAGCACGAAATCATTGAGGTCACCATAATAGAGAGTGACAGCTCCCCCCTTTTCAAATCTATTTGGAAGTAAAATCAAAATTCCTGGGAAAGAAAATCCAGGGGGCATAGAAATATCTTTTACTGCTTTGGAAACAGATGTTTTGGGAGACCATAAATATGATGTGCAATATGAATTGCACCTGCAGAATCTGAAGTAGTAAGAGATGGAAAATGTTTAAAATTTTTTAATTTTTAAGGCCACAAAAATGAAACAACTCCTGGCCTCTTGTCGCTTTAGTTATTGTTGGAAGTTAGAAACAATAATGTTTGTTGAATTCATTATTTCTAATGCTGCAGAAAATATGTATGTGTGTGGAATAACTGCACCTCAATGTTTAAAATGTTGTTCTATTGAAATTCAAAGACTGCTTTTTTTCAGGGAACTTTATGCCTTCTCAAATTAAACGTTTGCGTCTGATCCTCTCCATCTCCCTGCCTTTTTAGATACTGACCTTGTGGCCCGACAAAACAGCCTCTTCCTCACCGCGGGACCCCATAATGAGCCAATACAATGAGGCTTCAGTTCAAGTTCACTGCTCACCTCTCTTTGGTGTTTCTCGGGGTCTTTGTTGACGTTTGTCAGCCCCAGAAGAATTAGGGGGGTTAGAATTCAGCTCTATAAGCCAACGGCGGTCTCAGACCACAACTTTGACTCCCACACTGGAGCACAAAAGGCAAAACATTTGCTGATTGACGAACAGGCTTCAACCTGTCAGACAAGAAGAGACTTGGGGAAAAAAAGTTGGCATGTTTAAGTGCTGCAGTGTAAATGACAATATGGAAAATTACATTTTTACACTTGGGGCCAATGTTCAGGGTTTATTATTAATACAGTTCAAACCATTTCTTTACATAAATTGTATGAAAGACATTATATTTTTATGTCACTGTGTGACAGTAAAGCTTTACTTTCTTCAATTTCAAGTTTACACACATTTCGTCAGTAGTTGGTAAAATTGCATTTAAACTGTATGACTTGGATAAAATATTTTGGGTATTCTTCAGCAAGCTTATCCCAATAGCTTGCTGTGATTCTGGCCCATTCTTCCTGACACAAATGGTTTAACTGAGTCAGGACAGAGAGCTGGGCTTTGTAATGACTTCTTAACACTGGCTTTGTTTACCTAAAGCCACTTTGCAGCTAATTCGCGGTATAACTCAGTCATTGTCCATTTGAAAGAGCCATTTGGCCCAAAGCTTCAAAATCCTGGCTTATGTCATGAGATGTTGCTTCAATATTTCAACATTATACATTTTCAAAAAATACCATCTATTTTGTAAAGTGCACTAGTTCCTTCTGAACCAAAACACTCTCACAGGAGTATGCTGCAACCCCCGTACTTCACAGTTCTGAAGTTATTCTAAGGTGTGCAAGTTTCCCGTGTCCATAAATCTTATCTAGATATTTTGATTGATTTATTTTGATTTCATCGCGATGTCACTCAATGAAGCAGTGTGTTTGAGATGTTGGCTTAAAATACATCTACATGTACACATGTATTTCACTGAGCTGTTGTGAATTAACCTATCAGAAGCCTACAATGCCTTCAGATCATCATGAAGGCTTTTCCAATTTTAATTGACCTAAACAGAAAAAGTTGTCTGATTTTATGTCTGATAGTGAGAAAAAAAACAGAAATATTTGGTTTTAACTATATGATGTTTCTTTTACCTTGTGTTTACCTTGTGTTCTTATCTTCTGCAGGCTTCTGCAACCTCTAGGGTGTTTATTCATTTAATATTTAAAGTCTGAGCAGCTTTCCTGATCCTGCTAAAAGAATCCTCACAGCATGGTGCTGCCACCATTTTCCACTGTGGGAATAATGTTTTCATGGTGGTGTATAGTGTTAGTTTTCTGTGGCAAATAGTGTCTTGCGTGTGTTTTGCACACTTAGTGAACTTTGATGGCATTCCCTCTTTGTGCTCCAAAGTTTGCTGAGAGACATGAAAAAAGATGTTACTTTTAATGAGAGAAATGAATCTGAAAATTGAGAAAATTACATTTTTACACTTAAGGGTGATTTTCAAGGTTTATTATATATATATGTTTTGCTGTGAATCCAGTCACCTGTTATAGTGTTAATATCGTCTCACATTTAATTCAATTTTAGTCAATTTTATTTCTCACATAAACAAATAACTTTTTTTATTAAAATGTTTTTCTTTCATTAAAAACCGAACTGCCAGTTACCTTGTGCAATACACTTTAACAAACATCCTAGGACCAAGGCTTTGACATACCTCCCTGGATCCATGGCCGAGATCTGCTTGGACCTCATGGACAAGTAAGCCCCCCTATTCATATTATTATTAGCTCAGCTGAACAGCATGTTTCACTCAGGGGTGTACATTTTTTTTATTAAAGCCTCATAGTGGACAATAATGCACTGGTTTAAACACCATACCCAGAGAAAGAGATAAATAAAAAAAGTTAAAAGAAAGAACAAAGTTATTTTTCATCAAAACAGTTTTTTTTATCCTTGTTAATCCTGAGACAAATTAGCCACATATTTTTCTTCTTCTGCTTGTGATCTGACTTTCTTTTCTTTATTTGTTATGTATTTGGCGCCACCCTCTGACTGGGAGTATTACTGTCCTCATCAGTCAGCACAGTCAACCCAGTCACCAACATTTGAGCTATTGGTTTTGTTTGGCCCTATTTTTAGCCCATTATCCTCCTCTAGTTGGAGTGAACGTTTCAAGTCAGCTACTCAATGCAATCTGCTGGGTTTCCTTGAATAGAAAACTTTTTTTTTTTTGCGGCACTAGTGGCCTCATTTTTGTTATCTCTCCAAAGTAGGTAGATAGGATGTGGGGTGGAGAGAGGGGAAAGACATGTAGCATAGGTCTCCAGGGTTGGGAATCAAACCCAGGACTGCTGCGTCAAGGATTGAGGAATCTGTCTGTATTATTGGATTAAATTTACTTTTTTTGGTAAAGCATTATGTAAACAACCCCCATTGAATCACCAACTTAACATAGTGGAGGGTTCGTGTACTCCTGTGATCCTGAGGGCTATGTTGTCCAGAGCTTCAGTTCCTGGTAGGGTCTCCCATGGCAAATTGGCCTCAGGGGAGGGGCCAGATTAAGAGCGATTCAATGATATGGCCGACCACAAAAAAGGCGAACCTTGCCCGGATTAGGTAGACATGGGCACCCTCCTGTAGCCCAGTTGGGGAACGCCTGCTGGTCCAGTTTTAACTCCTGGGGCTAGGCCGGGCTCAGCCCAAAGAAGCTACATGAAGCGCCGCTCTATGTGTGCCCACCACCTGGAGAGGCGCTGGACTCTCTCCTACTCCGAGGTTGTCCAAGTTGTCCAAGTCATAAAGGTACGTTTGTCATACCCCAATGGAGGTTGGGGACATGGAATCTGAATGGACCATGTGCACTGTAGATGAGGCTTCCATGAGCTGTGGCCAAAAGATTATTGGTGCCTGATGCAGTGGCAAATCAAAATACCCACTGGTGGGCACTAGAGGTGGTGGAAGCTTTCAGGCTGCAGAAGGAGGCCTTTAAGAAAGCGAGTTTTTTACAGAGTTTTTGCCCTACCAGTCCTGAGTTTGTCTGCAAAAACATGGGCATATGCAATGTGTATGCAATGAAATCGACCTGGTAAGGCTTACTTTACTTTCACTTTTCAATATTTTAAGACTTGAATGAAATTTAGATTTATTATGAGTAAAAGATTTTTACAGATTTTTATATATATTACTACGCAACCCTGTTTTAAGTCACTAAATGCTTATATATTCTGTGTCATGGCTTGATTATTGCTTCCAGCCTGTAATTATCATTCCTGTTGTGCATGACACAAGAGGCATTAGAGAGGTCAAATGGAAAGGCTTCAGGCAAAATGTTTTGGTCTTAGCTCTACACCAAATGTAAATGTAGAGCTCTTGGAGATGTTTTTGGCTTTCTGTCATAAAGACCATTTACAGTGTCCTGCAAAAGTATCACATTTTGTCCCATTACAGCCACAAACTTCAAAAATATATTAGTAATGGTTATTGTTACAGACCAGCACAAAGTAGTTCCACCTGTTAGGTAAAATTAAAATGATGAATGTTTTTGAAATTCTTTTTAAAATAAAAATCTGAAAAGTGTGGCATGCATTTGTACTGTTAAATCTATCCATCTAAAAATGGAAAGAGTATGGCATATCTGCAAACCTACCAATAGATGCCCATCCATGTAAACTGAGAGCATTAATCAGAGAAGCAGCCAAGAGGGCTGTGGTAACTCTGAAGGTGCTGCAGAGAGCTCAAGTGGGAGAATCTGTTGACTGGGCAAGTTTTAGCCGTGCGCAAATCTGGTCTTACTAAAGAAGCAACAAAGTGATTGTTGAAAAAAGCAGTTAGATGTCTTGTTTGTTGTTTGCCACAAGCCATGAAGGGGAAACAACATGTGGAAGAGGGGGCCCTGGTGAGATGAGACCAAAATTGACATTTTTGCCCCACATGCAAAAAAGCTAATACTGCAAATCTTCCTAAATGCCCTGTCTCCATACTGAAAAATTGGTGGCATTGTCATACTTTGGAGATGCCTTTCTTTAGCAGGGAAAGAGAAGCTAGTCAGAGTTGATGAAAAATTGACTGAGCTAAACTCATGGCAACCTGGAACAAAACCAGTTAGAGGCTCCAAAAAGACTGGGGCAGAGGTTCACCATTCAGCAGGACAATCCCCCAAAACATACAGCCAGAGCTACAATGGCTTAGATCAAAGTTGTTTCATGTATTAGAATAGCAAAGTTAAAGTTCAGAGCTAAATCCTATTGAGAATCTGTGGCAAGACTTTAAAAATGACGAGCACAGACATTTTCCATCCAATCTGAGCTGTTTTGCAAAGCAGAATGGGCAAATAATTGCAATCTCTAGATGATAGAGGGATGCCCCAAAATACTCGTACTCATACTCGTACTCGTACTCGTACTCGTACTCGTACTCGTACTCGTACTCGTACTCGTACTCGTTGTTTTCTGCTTCCCTCTCCCCAGATACCTCCTCCAACTCCTCCGGGGGGAGCCCAAGGCGTTCCCAGGCCAGCTGAGAGACATAGTCCCTCCAGCGTGTACTGGGTCGTCCCCTGGCTCTCCTCCTGGTGGGACGTGCCTGGAACACCTCCCGAGGAAGGCGTCCAGGAGGCATCCGGTATTGATGCCCGAGCCACCTTAACTGGCTCCTCTCAATGTGGAGGAGCAGCGGCTCTACTCCGAGCTCCTCCTGGATGGCCGAGCTCCTCACCCTATCTCTAAGGGGGTGCCCGGCCACCCTACGGTGGAAGCATATTTCAGCCGCTCGTATTCGGGATCTCGTTCTTTCGGTCATGACCCAAAGTTCATGGCCATAGGTTTACCGACCGGTAAATTGAGAGCTTCGCTTTTCTGCTCAGCTCTCTCTTCACCACAACGGACCGGCACAGCGTCCCCATTACTGCGACAGCCGCACCGATCCGTCTCTCGATCTCCCGATCCATTCTTCCTTCACTCGTGAACAAGACCCCAAGATACTTGAACTCCTCCACTTGAGGCAGGAACTCCCCTCCAACCTGAAGAGGACAAGCCACCCTTTTCCGGTCAAGAACCATGGCCTCAGACTTAGAAGAGCTGATCTTCATTCACACTCGGTTGCAAACCGCCCCAGCGCATGCTGTAGGTCTTGGCAAGAGGGGGCCAGCAGGACCACGTCATCTGCAAAAAGAAGAGACGAAATCCACTGGTCCCCAAACCAGACCCCCTCCGGCCCTTGGCTGCGTCTAGAAATCCTGTCCATAAAAGTTATGAACAGGACCGGTGACAAAGGGCAGCCATGCCAGAGTCCAACATGCACCAGGAACAGGTCCGAGTTAGTGCCGGCAATGCGGACCAAACTCCTGCTCAGCTTGTACAGAGACCAGATGGCCCCTAATAAAGGGCCCTCGGCTCCTTACTCCTGGAGCACCCCCCTCTAGATGATAAAGGGATGCCCCAAAATACTTGCAGCTGTAATTGCAGTGAGGCAGTGAGAGAGTGAATACAAATACACACCACACATTTCAAAATTTTTATTTGGAGCTAATGGTGTAGACCAAGTACCATTTTTTTTACACTTTACAATGATGCATTTCTTTTTGCTGGTCTATCACACAAAACCCCAAAAGCACACTGAGATTGTGGATGTAACATGACAAAGTTTGGTAAAGGTTCAAGGCAATGAATACTTTAACAGGGCCTGTAAGTTGAACAAAGGTTGCAAATAAAAAATTGCTTCTTTTCTGATCTCGATTATAATATGACTTTTTTTTATTGTTTCTCTTCGTTCAGCTTCTCTAAGTATGTTCTTGTCCTTCAGTGTAAAGATACCATCATAAAACAAGGTAGCCCCAAAAGCCTTCTCTCTTGACAAAATCCCCAAGTGTTCACTCATGTAAATTATTTAGGAAAACTCAAATGTTTGTGGAGGAAAAAAAGATGAGCATACTGATGCAACTCTTTTAAATTGTGAGGTAGCAAGACAAGACCCCATCTTTTCACTAATTCTGGTAGAGGTGTTGCGTTTATATCTACAGGAGTTAAGGGTAATTTAATTTCTTTTCTCTTTTTGGCTCCTAATGAAATCAGAATTGTAAGCCTTTCTCATTTCTGCTATGGACAGCAATTTCTTTTCTAAATACAAAGAAAAAACAATCCTGAAGCATACCAAATCCAATCTCCTGCCATGAAAATATTGTATCTTTTTTTCTGGTTATGTGATTCTTTTTAAAAAACAGATTATCTCAGTCTGATTTATTTGCTGGAATAAGGTGCATGCATCATTCATAGTGTGAGTTGGAGTGTATTATCACCTGCTGGATTTGTTTGTGTATTTCATATATTATTTTGAGAATAATAAAAACATGCAAAAAAGTCTGTAGGGGATAAAATGTGGGTGATAATGTATAAGAGATTTTCTTTGATCACTTAACTGAGATAAGAATAAAGGCAAACTTTTACTTCGATTTGTTGGTTTTCATCCAATTTCTTTTACTAATCCGAAGTTGGGTTGCAGAGGTAACAGGTCCAGAAGGAAAACCCTGAAATCTCTTTACACAGCAACACCCTCCAGCTCGCTTTGCTGGATTCCAAGGTGTTTTCAGGCCAGCAGGAATTATACAGTCCCTCCAGCAAGTTATTGGTCAGCTCAGGATTCTTCTCCCTGTGGGACATGCCTAGAAAACCTTTACAGGGGAGGCGTCGAGGCATCTATCTTGTTCAGAAACCCACCACTAGGTCATGAAACCATTTTAGTTGACTCCTTTTAAAGCAGAGGAGCTGTGCCTCTACTCCAATGTCCCCCCAGATGATGGAGCTTCTCTTCTTATGTCTAAAGCTGAACACAAGGGCAAGGAAGAAGTTCAGTTCAGCCACTGGCTGGTGACTGTAGATGGGGCCTGGAACATGGATGGTCCAATAAATCAAGACCTTTGGCTTTCAGCTAAGCTTTTTCTACATGATGCCAGATTGAAGCTGTGCGAGAATTACTCAAAACAATTTCCAATCCATCCATCCATCCATCCATCCATCCATCCATCCATCCATCCATCCATCCTTCCATCCCTCACTCACTCACTCACTCACTCACTCACTCACTCACTCACTCACTCACTCACTCACTCACTCACTCACTCACTCACTCACTCACTCACTCACTCACTCACAAACAAACAAGACATCAATATATCTAAATTCCTCTTCTTGAGGTACAGACTTGTCTCCAACCTGGAAGGAGCAATCCACCTTTTTCAGCAGAGATATAGCATCAGTTTTAGAAGAATAGCCTATTGAAGTGTTTTATCAATGTTAAAAAAAAACTCTTTTAGAATGTGTTGAATGTTGAATGGAAACTGCCATTCATGAAGAGATGAGCTGCAGACATATCATCTATAATGCTACAACCTGTGAGGAAATATAGTTAGATTTTATTACCATTTTGTCTTTTTCATGCCTGGGTACTTACTGTTTAGTAGCTATGAACTTGCAGGTGGTTATCTTTCTAATTCTCCTGCAAAAGCGTTGATAACTTATGAATTTTTATCAATTTTGTCACTTTACAACCAAAATATGAATTTCATCAGGATTATATGTGATTGAACAACACAAAATAAAACATAGATACTCAACGGTTTTAGTTTCAAGTCTTTTGAGGACTCTAACAGGTTTTGCTCGAGATTACCAGGTATTTAGCTCCAGACATCTTCCCATTAACTTTGACCTGATTCCCTGGCCCTGGATAAGAGAACCAGCCTCACAGCATGATACAGCCACCACTATGTGTCACTGTGCAGATGGTGTGTTCAGGATGATGCATAGTGTGAGTTTTCTACTGCACTTATTGGTTTGCATTAATGCACAAAAAAGTTACCTTTTGGTCTTATCTTATGAGCACACCATATTTGAGATGTTTGCTGTTTTCTCTACATGGTGAAAAACTTTAAACTGATGGTCTCAAACTCCTCTGAAAGTCCTCAGGGGCAGGTGTCCTGCAATTTACAGATGTGTTTATGTTTATAGACAACTGAATCAAATAATAAGATCATTAGCAGAAGTCTAAAGAACTTTACTGCATGCTGAGGAGGTAATCAAGTTATTTCATTCAGATGTGCAGGACCTGGGTTGCATTTAAAAGCTGCAGGTCACCTGTCCCTGAGGACTGGAGTTGAGAGCCCTACTTTAATTAAAACGTCTTAAGGCGTTCTTCAAAACTGACTTTCTTCTTCCCACTCTTGTATAGTGTGCTAATGAAAGTTGAGCTTTCCATCAGATTGTTCCACCTGAGCTGTGGATCCCTGCAGTTCTTCCAGAGTTATCAAGGACCTCTTAGCTGCTTTTCTGATTAACTCTCTGCTTGCCTAGTCTGTCAGTTTAGGTGGACAGCCATGTTTTGATAGATTTGCAGTTACCATATTCATTCCATTTTTATATAGTGGATTGAACAGTACTCAGTGACATATTCAAAGCTTGTCATATTGTTTTAAAACCTAACCCTGCTGCAAACTTCTCCACAACCTTATACCTAATCTATCTGGTGTTCTCCTCAATCTTCATGATGCTGTTTGTTCACTTATGTTTTCTAGGAAACCTCTGAGGCCTTCACAGAACATCCATACACGCATCTATTATCTATATCCACTTATCCTTACAGGACGGCAGAGGGGCTGGTGCCTGTCTCTAGTGGCTATTGGGGCAAGGCAAGGCAAGGCAAGGCAAGGCAAGGCAAGGCAAGGCAAGGCCAGGCACGCTTTTCAGTAACAAGACACTCAAAGCGCTGTACATGAGGAAGAACAATTACAATACAATCACAAAGAAAATAAACACAGATACAGACACAGAAAAACAAATCAAATGACACTTATAATTCTTGGGAGCAATAATAATTAATAATCCTTCCAAGTTTACTGGTAGATATTGGTTCCAAGCCACTCTTAATAATAAAGCATCTTATACATCTGGTACAAAACAGCTTTAATCCACATTTTCAGGTGCTAATAATATATTGCTTTTACTGGTACTGAAGTTGAACTAAGTAATAACAGTCCATTGTAGTCTAATTAAGAAAGCTGGGTCATTGGTGTAAGAGCAGCTAAAGTCCAAATTACTAATAGAGTCTGAAATAGTACAAAAAACCTCAGCAGGGGTAAGAAACACACACATAAGTAAAGATTTAGCAAAGGTACGGTGGAATTTTGAGGGTGCGAATATATATAAGTCTGAGTGTGTTTGCAAGAATTAGACTGTCAACACTGATAGAAGCGCCATTGTCCTTGAGAAGAAAGGTGGAAGTTTTATCAATCGGCCACATAGTCCTTTCAGCACACAGCTGGTAGGGGAGTGCTGGGGAAGAGCGTCGTGTTTGTATAACATCCAGGAGATATTTTGTCGATAGCTAGTTAGCAGAAGTTGCCAAGGTCACATTGGGGCGACAGATTTAGAAAAACAATAAATGTTGTGGTTCAGGCAGTTGTGAATTTCCAACTACCTTAAGAGTTTTACTGGTATGTCTCAATTGCGAATCCAAATAGCCAAATTTCTGGTACTTTCCGCAGATCTCGAACGTACAACTTCTCCAAGATTATATCCTTTAACCTCTGAGTCCAACCGCTGCCAGGCTGCGATTCTGTTCAAGAATCGTGTCCAGCTTGCGATTCTGTTCTCTTAACGTTCCAGTCTGAGTGTTAATCGCTCTAAAAACTCCTTCTAACATCGCAGGAAGCTTTTGAATGCTTTGAACAGCCACCCACGTTTTGCGAATCACTCGATAAGCCAGGTAACCACCAAGTCCAAAAAGCAGAAATCCTGTTATCAAAAGTCCAAATATGTACACATCTTCTATGTCCTCGACCGACATCGTAGTCAGGCACACAATCTTCCACTGCTGACAAGAATCCATTGTGTATCCAGAGAAGAACGTCCCGTCTGGACAAGAGGGTCTTCTTTACCCTGTCTTCCCGTTGAAAAATTTGATCAATTACGTTGAGAGTCCAGCTAACCAAATCCATAATTTAAAGGTTTGGAGGATATGCAAAGCGAGGCTCTGAGAAAAATACAGACAAAAGCAGAAACAGGGAACAGCAGGGAGGGAGGGATAGAGAGAAAACGCGTGAAAACCTGTCTAGGGTACAACCTAGACAGGTCATCAGTCCATCACAGGCTAACATAGAGGGAATCGCGATAAAGAACTCACCCCTAAGGGCAATTTAGATTAACCAGGTAAATTAACAGTGATCTTTTTGGACTGTGAGAACAAGCCAGAGTCATCACAGAGTAGCTTTATTTATACTGAGATTAAATTATTGATGGACTCTTTTTACTGGTTAGGGGAATGCTGACGGCGATTGGCTGTTCTGGATTTTATTTAGAGGTATCAAATTAAAGGGGTCTAAATACATATGCACACCACACTTTTCAGATTTTTATTGTTATCAAAAACCTATTATCATTTTCTTTCACTTCACTGTTATGTGTTTTGCACAAACAAATAATACCCCAGTGAGCATTATAACTATTCATACCTATTTAAAAGGTTAAAGGGGTATGAATACTTTTGCAATGGATAATAAATGACTTTAAAATTAGGCAAATAGCAGTCGTATAAATAACTGAACACATTTCTGAGGTGGCGTGCGCAGCCAGTTACCTAATATCCTAGGAACCCCTCTTAGTTTGCTGATTATTCAAGACAATTCATACATATGGGCTTTTCATAGCGAATTCATAATGAGCTGCGCATCTATTCTAACACATTAGAGCAATGTTTTCTTGTTGATACAGATAGATATGGATCCAGTGGGTCTACCTCGCCTGTCAGTGCAGATGCAGCAAACAGATTGAAGGACCTTGCTTGTTTCTCCACCGCCAATGCATCATCGCCGCTGATCTCTGGCTGCCATGTTTGTATCCTCGTCGTGGGAAGAGACAGCTACTGCATAGAAGCTGTTCCTTACTACTCCCTTATTAAGCTATCATAATGTCGACGTTGTGAACATTAAGTGCAGCCCCCAGTTGTGTAGTATTTAAGTGGACGGGCTTTGCACAATGGCAGCCGACGCTCAGGGTGAGTTTTTTTTTCTTTTCTTGACCTAAAAATGCTAAGTTAGCTCTAACGCGGCTAGCAAAAGCTAACGTTAGCTTATAAAGAGGCTGCAGCCAAGGTTGTAGGCCGTTTTGTAGACATCGGCACAGCGAAAAATGTAAACACCAAAATGTAAACAGCGATAATAAAAAGAAATAGCACAGCTAATTTTGCAAACGTGATATCAATCTATATAATAAACGACTTCGATCTATGTTGATCTTCGATCACGACGAAACAAGTAAAGACAGCGTTAGCACGAAAGCTAGCTTCTAAACTGGTGAACAACTGATAAGAAAAATGTGTCAATTTTCGGAATTGCTAATAATCCCAACATAACTTATTATTGTCCTATGGTTTCACAGTTATATTATTGTGTTATTTATTGGTAAGTAGTGTCTAGCGCCTGTTTCCGTTAAATGCGTGACCGCTTTTAATGCCGTCAGCCCTCTATCTTTATTTGCACGTTGTTTACAAGAACAACTCACTTTTGACGTCTAGCGGGACTAATAATTTTGACACTTTGAGCTTTTGCTTCATTATTTCATTGTCTTGTAATTAAAGTCTGACTGAGCTTAAAACCTCGTGTGTGCAAGTGGGCACCATCTGTGACGCAGTTAACGGTGTGTTGTTCCTCTTCATTGCTCTTTACATGGTTGTTGTGTTTAGTTAATATTGGGTTGTTGAGGCAATCAGAAGCCTCGAAGCACCTTAGATTTAATGAAAGGCGTGTAGGTCAAATAAGCTTACCTAAAATGACATGTGCACATGTTAACGCATTTACTACAGATACAGTTAGATTAAACAACATATAAAAGAAAAAAAAAGATGAATGAAGAACATTTAATGTATCAAGCTTGGTGTTTAAAAGCTATATATATGCAAAATAATTACATAAATGTTCAAATGTTTATGATTGGTGAAATACTAGACATAGGGATCAGCATTAATATTGGTACCGGCCAATGTTTGTCATTTTTTAACATATCAGAATCTATCCCATAAGGAAAATGGGTTGATATTAACAGCTGATGTTTATTTCAGTCTTGTTGCAGTTTGTGTGTGTGTTTCTGGAGGAGAGGAGATGGGGTTGGCCATGTGGTATTTGTTTGGCCATGTGATGTTGATGCAGCACAATCCTGCACACACATTACTGTCACCAGCCAAATATCACTAGCCTGTGTGGTGTATGGTGGGTTCATGTTGCCGATGTGAGGATGCCCCAGGAAAAAGACTGAGACTGTATTAAACAGAGGAGGATGTTATGTTTTGCCATATATCCCTCAGCATATGCCTCTCTCTTTCTTTAAACAGAGTCAGGCGTTTAGACGGTACATGTTTTGCCATAGATGGTAACCCTCTGGATGTGGCTCTGACTTGAGAGCGGTTTATCAGAAAGAATTGTGTCTTCTAAGCCCAGTCCAGCATCTGTTTTTCCCTTCAGTCAAACACTCCCTGTTCAAGTTTCAGCTGAAGTCGTGATGAGCCATATGGGAAAATGAACGTCAGTTCAGCATCTGCATAAACTCCGGACACCACACCTGTCTTAATTCAGGAAAAATACTATGACATTTACCTTAGGGCTCCTTGACAATGTAAACATTTATAATCACCATTTTTTCAGTTATTAAAATCACAATTATTTAAAGGGCTATTCATTGAGATGGGAAAACAATGCATTCATTTTTCTTTTAGAATAGTGAGTTGCCTTGAACTTCAAATGTTCTGGTTAATTTAAAAAAATGTATCATTTGGAGCCAAAATCGACATTGAAAAATGAATTTGATTAATTGCACAGCTCTACACGCAGCGGACTGAGTATTTACTAATTGACAAGAAGTGTCATGGTGGCAATGAAACAAAGTAAAAACAGGACAAAAATGACGCAGTTCTCAGTCAGAAATGTCAAATCAAGCCGTGATAATAAGGAAGAGACGATAAACTTTACTTTTTCCTGTGATTCGCCTTAAACAAGAGAGATGTCAACTCATCGCCTTTCAAAATGTTTCTTACAAAGGAAGGACGAAAAGTTTGTAAACCTGTGCAACCTGAAAGCTGGTTGTGGTTTTCTGCATTGCTGAAGTTAACAAAAGCATAGAGAGATAAAGATAACGTACGCTACTGTTGTGTAACTGATAAATGATGAGCAGAGTTGGTCTTTAGTTTTATAGCAAAGAAATAAATGAACTAATGGGTCAGATGATTAACTTTATTATTGTTTGATGCAGTCAAATTTGTTTGCTGTTTTTTTTTATTCTGGTCTATGTGCTGCTGTCTTCCACTCTGTGTCAGAGTTTATTTGGAACAGTTGTTAAATGACTCGTATTTCTCTAAATATTCATTGCTTATCAATGTCCCCGGTGACATTGTACCTTTTATGTACTTTCAACATAAAAAATAAGCCTGTAATTAGTACAGTGGGTGGCTCTTCAAATCGCTGGTAACTTTGTGTGATATATCTGTGCTTGGCTCATATTTCTGTTGTGATACTGTGTGAACTGTGGTCATTTAGTTGGCCTTCTTGTACTTTTTGGTAAAAGAGTTTGTGCTCTGCGGTCACAGCGGCGTCTGTGATCTCAGAAAATGATCAAAAGGATTTGTCTTTTCCTCAAAACTTTATTTTTTGCTTGTTTTTTGTAAATGTGTATTATGTTTTATAATAATAAATTTCATAATAATATCATCATGATATAATAGGCAGCCAAACAGTGCTTGAATGTTTTTTTTTTACAATTTGACTGGTTATAAACGTTTTTTCTGCTCTTAGAATATGTGGAAGGACAGCGGTAAGGTTTGTTGTTTATTTTATCCTGCTGTTGTACTCGTACTCGTTCTTGTCGTCTTCCGCTTATCCGGAACCGGGTCGGGGGCAGCAGACTCAGCAGAGACACCCAGACGTCCCTCTCACCAGACACCTCCTCCAGCTCCTCGGGGGGAGCCCAAGGCGTTCCCAGCCAGCTGAGAGACATAGTCCCCCCCACGTGTCCTGGGCCGCCCTGGGCCCCCCCCGGTGGGACGTGCCTGGAACACCTCCCGAGGAAGGCAGGCATCCGATTTAAGCCCGAGCCACCTCAACTGTCTCCTCTGATGTGGAGGAGCAGCGGCTCTACTCCGAGCTCCTCACCCTATCTCTAAAGGGGGTGCCCGGCCACCCTTCGGGGGAAGCTCATTTCAGCCCCTTCTATCCGGATCTCGTTCTTTCGGTCATGACCAAAGTTCATGGCCGTAAGGGGGGGGGGGAACGTAGACCCCCGGTAAATCGAGAGCTTCGCTTTTCAGCTCAGCTCTCTCTTCACCACAACGGACCCGGCACAGCGCCCCCTTACTGCGGCAGCCGCACCGATCCGTCTGTCGATCTCCCGCTACATTCTTCCCTCACTCGTGGGAAAAAGACCCCGAGATACTTGGGAAACCCTCCACTTGAGGGCAGGAAAATCCCCCCCAAACCTGAAGATGGCCACCCCACCCTTTTCCGGGTTTGAGTACCATGGCCTCTGACTTTTTGAGGCTGATCTTCCCTCCCAGCCGGGCTTCACACTCGGCTGCGAAACCCGCCCCAGGGGCCAAGCTGTAAGGTCTTGGCTAGAGGGGGGGCCCCGCAGGAAACCCCTTTATCTGCAAAATTTAAAAAGAAACGGGGGGGAAATCCACTGGTCCCCCAACCAAACCCCTTTTCCCGGGCCCCTTTGGCTGCGTCTAGAAATCCTGTCCATAAAAAGTTATGAACAGGACTGGTGACAAAGGGCAGCCCTGCCAGCTGTTGTATCATGATTAATCCCAAATACTTTCAAGTTTTTTTTTAGGTTATATGGCACAGCTCTATGTATATCTGATTGCGTGAACCAAACGTTGCCGCCCATGAAAGTTCTGGAAGAACATAGGTACTGTTACATCTCTAATAGGCAATGATTTTAATTGTCTTTTAAGTTTCGCTTTAGTGCCACACCAGTTTCATTAATACCGCTGAGATCTTTGCCCTTTGAACAGCCTTGTAAAAAAAAAACTAAAAAACCTTCTGCTGTCAATGAAAAAAAATAGTTTATTTTGGTGTTTTGTTCTGCTTATTTGGGGATGTACACAAATATGAATTTTATTTAAAAAAATACTAAGTGCTCTAAACCTCAGAAATTTTTCTGATAGCTTTACATAGCAATAGATAATGATAAAATATACCTTTTTAAAAGCACATCTTTACAATATGTGCTTCCCTGTTTTATTTGAACTGCATCTTGTTTGGTGCTTAAACTGTTTGGTCCTTGTTGGTCCTGATTAGTTGCAGAACACCAGCCTAATGTGTAAGAAACTTTGCTAAGAACTATCTTCTCCATTTGTGTGGTCCAAAAAGCTTCTAATTACTTTTTGATTTTCCTCCAACTAATTCAGCTGACGGCACATAGTTCATGTAAACTAACTTTGTGTCTGAGGGATTATTTTTCACGTAAGCGCAGCCAGAATCAAAGCAGAACCACTCGCTGTTGGGATTTTTTTGTTAGGCATTATTACCGTTCTGTAAAAAGATGATTATAAAATAAATTACTTAGTGTTTTCTGTTGACAAGTGACAGCTGTTTTGTTGCGGCTACGTTTGTTGTCAGTGGGCCAGGTGCTCAGGACGGTGGGCAGATACACACTTTTCCCCCAGACTCAGATGAAAACTTACTTACTTACTTCATTATTTTGTGTATCTACATCTTTTACGCTGAAACAAAAACCTAATAGCTAGACAGTGTACCGAGACAAAAAAGGTGGCTAAATGTCAGGGTGCAACAGCTAATGCTGCTTTTTCTGTTAAAATAATGCTAAAATAAAAATGTATCAGTACATATTAGAAATACATAGTCTGTTGAGAAACGGCAAAGCAAAAGCAAATAAAGATCATTCAGACAAATTGATTTCGTTTTAGGTTTGCTTTAAAGGATGAAACCTTTGCTCAGCTTACAGTGGGGAAAATAAGTATTTGATCCACTGCCCATTTTGCAAGTTGTCCCACTTCCAAAGAATGGAGAGGTCTGTAATTTTCATTGTAGGCACACTTCAACTGTGAGAGACGGAACAAAAAAATCCAGAAAATCACATTGTATGATATTTAAATAATTACATAGCATTTTATTGGGTGAAATAAATGTTTGATCACTGTCCAACCAGCAAGAATGTTGGCTCTCAGAGACCTGGTAGTTCATCTTTAAGAAGCCCTCCTATCTTCCACTTGTTACCTGTATTAATTCAGTTTAACAAGCAATACAGTCCACACTATCCAAATGATATCACTTGTGGGTTAAACATATTTTAAATTGCATCTAAATCGATTTATGTCCGAATTCTGAGACTATCTTGTATTACCGCCACCTATTGGTATGTTTGTTCCTTTAAACCGTTGCCCTTGTTTGTTGCGCTAAGTTGGCTTTAGTTGGTCTGAAATATTCTGTAGTCTGTGATCCCTCAGCAGGTGCAGTTGTTAAGTGTGTGATAGCTCAGTCTTTCAGTCGTGAAACAAAAATCAGTCTGTTGATTTGAACACCTCCTATTTTTAATATCTGTGACAACTATGAAAGCCTTATAGTGTGTCCCCAGTTTATTGGGAGATGCTGCAAATGCAGGGGGAGCTTGTTACCCTCTGCAGCAGGTAGAACAAGTTCGCAGCTTGTGCTCTGCAGTTCAAATGTTGGGAAGTCTCACGGCATTGTTGTACATGGATCTGCATTGTACTGCATTCGGCACCTCTGCCTTTGTTTGAACATTTTTAAACAATTCTGCTTTGAATATATGTGGAGATTTTTTTGGGTTACAAGTAATGAATTTGCATAGTTTTATGTGCACATGATCTGTACTTGTAATCAGTGGGGGTCACAGCTAACCAAAAAGATAGCTTCGCTAGCCCAAATTCCGCTGACTAAAATATTAGCTTTGCTAACTCTAAACCGCTAAACAGATTAAAAATATTTGCAGAAGCTAACCGCTAAGATGACTGTCACTCAATCACCTTCAAAAACTTGTAAAAAAAACCGAACACTTCGTAACTGCGATTGAAATCTGCCTTCATCTGGCTGCTGCTACTTCGCACAATGACTTCTTGTCATGTGTCCACAGAGTAAGCCAATAGCGAGACTAACGGATCCTTCAAGACACGCCCGAAAAACAGGGCACAAAATTGTACATTTTGTTAGTGGAAGTTGACAAAACATAACTTAAAACTAACGATTACTAAAGCTAGCAAAAACTAAAATGAAAAATGTTTTTCTCTGATAGCTTTTAGTGGATTAGAGGAACCGTGCCTACCCCTGCTCGAAATTTTCAGTCTGGAGGTCAGAGTTCTAATATTATGGGACATCAATCCTGTTATTGGTCAATGAAAAAAATCTGTCGGTGATTAAAATATGTGATTGACAGCAGGGGTGCGCCGATTGCAGTTTTCTGGTCGATCGCCTATTACAGATCTTTAAAAAGCCTGACCTGCTGACCTTCAAAGTTCCAATCTTATTTAATTTAGAAAACATTGAACAATACCTGTGAAACAATACATGAGGCAGTGCTCTCAAATATAAATGAAACGTTTAGAGCATTGCAGTTCCTTTAGTCTTTATTTTTTCACATTTTAAAAAGAAACAAAAATTGCACATTAGGTTAGACAAGTAGATAAGATCGGTGGATAAGATTGGTTTCACATGCAAGGAACTAGTTTGGTTGACACCTCTGCTGGGTATAATGAGAGACCACTACATATCAAGCCATTTCATACCAAGTAATGGTATTATATTCAGATTCTTATAACAATCCATTGTAACATGCATACTGGTTGATTACATTAAAATAACCTTTTGTACAACAACATTTAAATCCATGGCTTCAGTGGTAACCCATGTAAGAAAGCCTAAAGGTGCTAAAATGGACTTAAAACCATCCTCAATGACTTAATGTACAGCTCAGTAAGTTTTGATATCAAAAATTATTCTCTAAATTTAATATATCTGCATCACCCGGTGTCTGTCCAACATTTTGTACTTTAACCCTCAGCAATGCAGCTGGTCACCATGTACCTTTACTGTAGGAACTATAGTTATTAAGATATATTTAGAGGAGAATTTGTCTTTCTGTTGCAGATTTTGACTTCGATGAGTATAACAAACCTGGTGCTGAGCGTTCCCGCAGAAGAAGAGGTGGAAATGATGCTCTAGAGAGGTAAAACGCATGAAAATGATCCTGCTTTCAGAGCTGGGATATTATGTCTATATGAGGCTTTGAATACCGTCAATTAAATTTGCTGCAAATGTACTGTTGGTTGATCAAAGATGACTTAATAAACATTATATAAGTTTGTGTTGCGAGTATACTTCCTGTTAAATATTCTTTACCTGCCATTCCTGCTTTGTAGCTATTATCCCCCCTGCAGCAACGCCTTGTGTTTAGCAGAGTGACTCCAGAGATTACTATTCACAGATGTAAACAGCCTCTCTGCTATGGTGACAGCTTGCTGCATTTACCAATGCACATCTACATGCACCATTAACCTGTTTATTGTTTAGTGAAAAGACGCAACTGTGCTTTTAATTTAGGAAACTAATGGTAAAAACCTGTAAGAAAGTCTCAATATGATGATGCATTAAATGCAGCTGTTATACAGAACCAGAACCCCGTCTGTGCAGATTGTAAATTTACTTATTTATTGTCAGGAAGGCTTAGCAGTATTACATTTTTTAAATTATTTTTTTTATTTACAGAAATAATGCTACTGAGCATTTATTATAGTGTTTTAGTCTGCTGACTTTATCATTAATAGCATCAGCTGAATAATGTAAAAAAGGCTCACATTCCTGTAAAGGTCCTGTTAAAGGTCCTGTAGAACATCTCAAAAATGTTTTGAACAAACTATAAGCTTGCTAAATAACAGTTCAAGATATTTAAAAAAAACATATCACCTTTTAAACTCTAGTTTTATCTGAAAAGCTTGAATACAGCTGTCAACATTCATCGTATTTATGTTCTGGAATGTTTTCGTATATTAATGCAAAAGTCACTTATCCATTTAATATAAAATAATTGAAAATGCAAACAGAGAAACTGTAAGCATGCAGAGCTGGGATTCTCCTGCTAAAAAACACAAATATTAAAGAATGGCTAATGGAAAAAAGGACATTGTGCATAGACTTTAACCCTATCGTATCTATTAGTTTATTTGACCCTACTCTCATTTTCTTGCTTGTGTTTGTGTTGTCCAGTGATTTGGAAGAGGATTTGTTGGAGGAGGATTGGCTGTCTGCTAAAAAGGTAAGAGTAAAAAATGTTAGCTGCCAGTTATTGTTTATTTTGTTCTCCACAAAACAACGTACTTTGAAGCACGGCATTTCTGCTTACAGCAGCAATGTAAATGTCTAACACATTAGGTGATATTATTGTTGAAACCCCCGAATAGTCGTGAGGGTTGGACATGGAGCAGGTGGCTCCTCTGCAGGGGGAACTGTTGATGTGAAACAGGAGGAAACATGGTGGACAAAAAAGTCCGGTGTTGACCTGCCCAGATTGCCTTCACCACATGGGAATAAAGCATCCTAAGGGGTTGGAGGTGATCTGCCCCCACGCCTTCAACACACACACACACACACACACACACATCCACGTTTTACTATCTTTATCAGGACTTTTCAGTTACTTCCATTCATTTTCCCTGATTTCTAGTGCCTAATCCTGACCCTAACCAGTTCATACCTAACCCTAACCATAACTCAATTGATAGCCGAGGGCTCAACCCTAACCCCTATCCCAAAAACGGAATTTGGAAAAGTGAGGACCAGGAAAATGTCGTGTCTCACTTTGCGATTAAAAATACGAAATATGGTCCTCACTCAGCAGCAAGTACAAGAACACAAACACACCAAAAAGAATCGGTAGCTAAGATTTAATACGGTAAATTTTCACACTAGAATGTTTTCTTGGTTTTTTTACATTTGTTTTAGAATCCTTCAGAAGTGTCTGATGAAGAGTTGAACGACGACCTCCTTCAGAGTGATGATGAAGATCTGAATATGAGGTAAATTTCTATAAAATAAAGTTTCCAGTTATTTTTTAGCTCATGTTTATCGTCTGCTTCCGTTTCTCTAACACCCTGTAGTGGTTTCTAACGTTTCCTAGGGCTGCCGCTAGCAACTTTATTTTATTAATCTATTGCCCATTTGTTATTTGATGTATGAACTAATTTAAACAACTGATTTCCCTTCAGATATTAAAAGCTTTTTTTATTTCAGTTTATTTTCTTTAAAAGCGAAATTTGGCCTTTACCGCACAATCTAAAACAAAATGTAAATGAAGACAAAGATGCGTTAAAGTACAGAATATGGGTATAAAGTCCCAACAGAAGTTCATCAAAAATATGTACATGACGCTCCCTATTATTTTAAGTATTTAAACTTAAAAAAGCCTGAATATTCATGTTGAGACTGAATAGAATTAAAGAAAACTTGCCTTGCATCTCTAAAGGAAAAATAATCTGTTCCCTTTGCTTAAAATGAAATATTTAGACTGTAACATATCAACTTTATTTACCTGGGTGTATTATGTATGAGTTTGTTTTGTTTAAAATGTATTATTTCGTGTATTAAAGTTGCCTCGACAAATGTGCTTAAAGCAGCCAGAAACAGAACTGATCTGTATGACGGTGTTTCCCCGTCTTTCCTAGACGTTCGGCTAATTAGCTGCCTGCGTTGATGTGAAGAAGATAAATGTACATAAACGCGTTATCATCTGAAATGTATGCTGATATCTGCGTTGGACCTGTCTGACATGATTTTGCTGTAACAAGTTCTGTTGCGGTTCTGGCATCTTCTATCATACAGTGTGGCAGGAGTTGGATTTTATAGGTTCACACGTGTTAAAGTCCTGTAAAAATTTTTTGAAATTGCACATTGTGCCGTAATTTAAACAACTTTAGCTTTTGGAAACTCTGTTTCCCACATCGGCAGACTGCAGCCAGCAGTTTCTCCTCACATACAGAGATGTGGAGGAAACATGTAATTTTCATCATTTAAAAAAATTAGGAAAACCCTAAATTCATAACAAATGAGGTGGACAAATTATTACAGTTGAGGTCATTAATCATCACGACGAGTCACAGAAGTTCTAATGTTTGTTTTTTTTTGCTCTTAGTGGACAGGATGCTACATACAGCATGGTCGCTTCCTATAACCAGCAGGACAACTTGCAGGAAGCATACTACACAGATGATGTCGTGAACCTGGGTGCAGAGGGCTGCGAAGAGGGGGAGGAGGGGTACCACCAGGAGGAGGAAGAGGCGTATGCAGCAGAATTCAGCCAGGAGGACAACACAGAGATGTCTGAAGACCAAATTGGTTACACCGGAGAGCCAGCTGAGGGCGATGATGGCTACCAGTATGAAGTGCTGGACATCGAAATCAACGAGCCCATAGATGGTGAATTTCAAGTGAGTTCTAGCGTTTGCTTATTATTGTTGATGTAAAGGTGTGTGCGCACACACTTCACACCCACACGTTCCCCCACTCACCTTTTCTCCCCACCTCTATTGTGTCCCAGAGATAATGTCTCGTCTCGCTTCGAGAGAAGTCAGGGTGAAAAAAAAAATCTATTCAGGAGAAGGAGACATCTGTTTGGCGTTTTTGGGCAGAAGACCATTAAAATCATTATCACCTCCTGCCCGCACATTTCTCCATCTTGCTGACAAAGTTTTGTTGACGGCTTGTTTGGCGCGAGGTAACGCTCCGCGGTCGCCTTGGAATCCCGCTGCCATTGTGACCTTGGGCCCTGTATCTTTAGAGCAGCGAGGAGCGTCTTTGTGTCGGGGAGATGTGCTGCCAATCGCCTGAGGTTAATGTGGGAGGCTTTTTTCCCACCCTTCTGTCTTTTTACACTGGATCTGATAAAGTCCCACACAGGTGAAAAGATTATTGACCTTCTTGAGGACACTCCATACAGTTTTCTAATGATTGATGTTAGTTTCTCTTTCATTCGTTTCCCTTTCCTCTTAGGCCGGGCTAAGAGGATCAGAGATAAGGCCAGATCCATGTGCAAATGTCTGTTATGCTCCATTTACCCGTGCTGTGATTGTGTTTGGCACCTGACAGAGATATATTAGCCTGCGTCCCCTTTCAAAGCAAAGATAAGATGTTGACCTTAGTCAAAGTGGCTCTCTATTTTGAATCTTGGGGGTGGATGTGTGGGTATATCTGCTGCCTCCAAGGTCACTAAACTACTTGGCCTTAACATTTTGCTCACCCTGGTATTCATTGAGGGTTACATGGAATGGCTTAAATGATTAAGTTGCTCTCTTCCCTTGGGGTAGTTTGTCCATTTGTTTGCTTGTCTGCACGTTTGTTTTTATGTTTTGCATGTCTGTGTGTTCCAGTTGGCAGGTTAATGTGGTACAACAAGAAAAAACACTATTGTGTGACCTGCACTCTTGCCTTATTTACCAGCTAGTGCTTGTTATTCTGAATCGCTTTACTAGCGCTGTTACTAGGCAAATGGCTTGTAGATTCTTGCCTCAAAGCAAAGTTATTTATTTTGGATTTATAATGATAAATTGCAACGAATCAGAAGCTGATTCAGAAAGTTGTTATGGAAATATAAAGAGAGGGAGAAAAAACAGATTTGTCATCCTGGAATGTTTTGCCTTGTTTGCCACGGAGTCGTGAACTTATAGTTCAGCCAGTAACGGAGTGATTTGTGGGGAGTCAGTCAATGATATTTTCACCATCACTGAAGCGGGGAGGAGTGTTTTTATCTGTGCCTGCATTTCTGTATATCATGTCAAACATTTACATCTCATTGAATTTCAAATGCTGTCAGGAATAGTAATGAAGCCTTGCTCCCACTGTTATGGTAATTCGCCTGGAAAGGGGTGGGGCTCCCTAGTGCCTTCCAGATCCTCACCATAACATTTTGGTCTGCATTCTCTGTTGTTTTTCTTTATTTTTTTTTGTCTCTGTTGACGTTCAAATTTTACACATCTAAAAACAAACCTGTATTTTTATTTACTCATCTACCTATTTTGCCTTTATTTATTTGCTGGTCTAGATGATTTCTGCTAGTTGCTAGTACACTGTGATAATTCACCAAGAATTTCTAAAATACAGTGGTGCTTTGTTGATAATTATCAAAGACCTGACATTTACTTTCTGTATTAACCCTTAAGAATGAGGAATTTCAAAGATCCAACGGTGACGAACCTCTCCATGAAGCTGAAGCCACTCAGGAGGAGGATGCTGAAGAGGCAGGAGGAGAAGAGCAAGAAGAAGAAGAAGACACTACTGAGGAACCTCACATCTATGAGACAGAGGAGGTAGGATTTGACTGAGTGTATTGATTTCTGTTGAAATGCTTCACCTAACACTACATAACACATACAGCTCCTTTTTATGACCCTTTTCTTAATTTTGCCCTAATTTCTTTGAAAAATGTCAAGTTTGTTTGTAATTGTTAGAGATAAACAGAGTAAACCAAAGGGGAATGCAGGAGGTCAGAAATGAGCAACCTTTCTTAACCAAAGAGCCGTTTTGCCCCTCGTTCCTGCAAACTAAAACTGATTTTGTCTTTTTGTTGTTTTTGATATTTTTTTCAGCACTAGAGGCCTTTATTTTTCAGTTTTTCTGACAGTAGGCAGGCAGGAAATAGGGGGAGAGAGGGGGGGGGGGCATTCGGCAAAAGGTCGCCGGGTCCAGAACCGGAACCCGGGACTGCCGCATCGAGGACTTTAGCCTCTATATATGGTCTCGCGATTAACCCCTACACCACCAGCGCTGTATCCTAGTTTTTTGGTTTTGATAATGTTCTGTGGAAAGTCAATGCAGATGTTACTTGAAAACAGTGGAACTGCTGAAACTATGTTTTCTTAATGCATTTGTGTACGAAGGTCATGTAAGGTCATAAAAACTATTGAATTTGATGATCTTTATTTGAGACCTTGAAAGGCCTTAAATTTGGCCAAATATTCTATACTTGGCCATACATTTAGTTATATTTTTCTTTTGTTTCCATCACATTTATGCATATTTTTTTGAGAAATGCAATGGCAGCATTCATTTTTTTCCAGTATTTGAAGCTCTGAATGAAGAACTATGGTTATTATGCTGTGACAGAACTACAAACCCCATCACGTAGGGAAACGGTATCCTCTATGGAAAAATGTTTTTCCCGACATTCAGCGTTCCCATTGACAGAATTCTGCTCCTGCAACTGGCTGACTGTCCTAAAATTTTATGTACAGTTAAAATCCAAACTTTGTCATTCAGGACCAGCCTCTTCATCGTCGTAAATAAAATCCTGTTATAAAAACAGTTGTGAAGCTTACAATAAACTATAGAAAGGCGTTGAAGTTGGGTTATCTCGGTGTAAAAGCACTCAAGTCTCTAGAACTGAAAAAACGCCTATGTAAGTTGACAAAGTCATATTTAACTTGTTTATGCTGTTAAAAATGTTAAATACATGTCAAGTGCTTTGTTATAATAACACTAATAATAACAATATTATTCTTATTCTTAAAAAGTCTAAAATTAAACTTGCTGAGAAGCATTACACAGACAGTGAAGGAATTACATGATTAAACCCATTTATGCATCAAAACGTGTTTGTTTAACCTTTATCTGTTTTTTTATTAGACTCTAAAAACTACAGCAAAGCTCAAGCTGCTGGTTGATGCTTTTCTAGACCGAAAGTGTCCAGAATTGATGCATTAAGTAAAAAAATATTTTTTTTTTTCAGTATTTGACCTATTGACCTCCAATCGGCCAGTTGATTGGTCCACCTCTAGATGTTTCCGCATCATTTGTAGTAAAAGATTTCTCAGTAGCTTCTTTGGCAGGCTTACACAGCCACATGGAGACATGGAGCTTCAGTTTGTAGACCTCTGCTGAAGTATAAGCATGGAATTTGCCAGTTTTTGGTAAATGCAACTCTCTTCTATAAAAAGCCATGATCATTTTTGAGATAAAACTTGACAAAAGCACAAATATTCTGAAATAACTTACAGTAATCGTAGTCAGGGAGCTTGCAGGTGAGGTAATTGTGATTTTAATATTGTGCACGGTCTCCAGGGTGAAAACGAGACTCTTGGTGATGAACAAACACAGGAGGAATCCGAGGAAGAGGATGACGAAGGCGAAGAATCCGGCCGAATACGATTTAAATCCGAGAGGAAGGAAGGTGCTGTTGTGCGACTGGCGGATGCTGGTAGTAAAAGAAGGAACATTCCTGAAACTCTAGGTATATTATTGTTTCTATTTTCTTGGCTATATTTGTGGATAATTCATACTTCATTCCCTGAAAGAGCAAAGCTTGAATTCTATGTTTCCACGTGTCTCCAGAGCTGTCAGAGAAGGCCAAGAAAGATTTGATGGAGTTTGAGGAACAGGAACGGCAGAAGAGACAAAACCGTCACGGAGGTCGAGGCAGAGGAGCAGGAATAGGAGGCGGGGGGCGAGGAGGCAGAGGAAGAGGAGGTTTCCATGGTTTTGGAATGGCAGATTTTAGAGGAGGACAAAGAAGAAGAATGCATGACCAAATGCTCCCCCTGATGGGAAACATTAGCATACAGGTAAACTGGTGTACTTATCTGCCCAAAGCCCTTTTAAAGGAGTCCATTAGTGAAAGTATTTATACCCCATGAAGATTTTCACTGTTTCTCACATGCAACAATTAATGTATTTTCTAGCGATTTCATGCGATGGTCCAAAACAAAGTAGTGTATAATTTTAAAGTGGATTGAAAAAGATGCCAGATTTTCAAAATGAAGTCTTTGGTAAATGTTGTGTTTATTTATTCAACCTGTATTTATACAGGTTGTCACATTGAGATCCAAGATCTCTTTTACAAGAAAGATCCGTTTGATAGACAAAAACAAAACACGAACACAGTAACAATTCAAATAATTAAAACGTTCAACTCAAATTAAATCCGCAAATAAAATCTGATCTAGAAACAAGAGCAAGTTTCATAGGATTCCATGGGATATTCTTTTGTATTAAACCAGTCAGAGTTTTGTAGTACCGCCTTTTTGCTGCAATACAGCTTCAAGTCATTTAGGGTATGTCTCTACCAGCTTTGCACATCTAGAAATACATTTACTAAATACATTTACCATTTTCGAAATAGCTCCAGCTTAGTTCGATTGGTCTGCAAACATCAATTTTCAAGTCTTGCCACAAATAACTTGTCAAAAAAATTGTAATACTGTTAAAAGAAAAGTTTGTTTAATGTTAAAAATGTTAGAATGTAGCTCCCCAGAATGTAATTTCATCAAAAAACGCTTTATTCTTTTTAAAAATCACATGTTTAAACTAGTTAGCAAAGACTAAAGCTAATACTGTGGTCCAAATAAGAAGCCTGTTAGTAGCAATAGTCAGGACACGGCAGGTGTGTTTTTAGTAATTATTTGGTTGCTCTACCTGACATTTTGTAGAAGTTAAAGGATAAAATACATTTACAATCATATGAAACACTTTCAAAAGTCTGATAGCATTTCAATATACATTCAAATCAATACTTTGGTCCCATCTCCAAAAATAAGTATTACATCTATTTACAAGTGCATGTAAAATACCTTTTTAGAAGCCTTATCTGTTTGGCCGCTAACAGGTTTTCATCCAAGATGAACTTGTTTTTAGATCCGTCTTTCCTTAAGCTTTAAACAACTTCCCTGTCCCTGCTGAAGGAAAGCACCCCCACACCATGATGCTTCCACCACCATGTATTACAGTGGGGATGGTCTTTTCAGAATGATCTCCAGTGTTAGTTTTGGATCCAGACCAAATTTGCTCCTATCTGACCCGAGCTCCTCCTGCCATGTTTGCTGAGTCCCCTACAGGGCTTGTGGCAAACTGCAAACAGTTTATAACATTCATGACCGTCTATGGTGGAAAAAGAGGATGGTTTGCATAAAAAGAAACGTGGTTTTAGGATGGTTTTTCTCATTTTAGTTGTACTTATTTCAAGGCATCTTGGCAAAATAGTTCGAGAAGAAAACACCTTTTATATAAATAATTCTGATTGTTATACTGTATGTATTTAGAATACAAATAAAAAAACTGAACTGTTGATGTCATGCTTTTTGTTGGAACCTGAGCTGCTTGATATGCTGCAACAACGTCACATGTAAGGCAAGCCACATATAAACCAAACCTAAATTAGTAGATTTTTCTATGAATTTTTCAACAAAAGCCGTATAGATCTGTGGCGGTTCTTCAGACCTTTGCTCAAGGCTACAGGTAACAAAGCAAACCCATCTAAAGAGAACCCCTAAGGTTAAAAGTATTTCTCAAGGCTGCATGACATTTAAACTCCAGCACCGCGTTTTTTTTAAGGTTATATTAATTAATGATAATAAGCTGTAAAATTCCAAACACAACACCAACACAGGGAATGAAAAATTAATGGCACATGGATGACATGCCAACAACACAAACATTTTGTTGGCTGCAGTTAATGAGGTCGTGCTTTTTGCGACTTACTGCAATTGTCATGTTTTTACCATTTGACTAATTTGGTCAGTGGCATGTTTGTTTGTTTGCTTGACCAATTATCAAAGATCAATTTGAAACACCACCGAGCTGCACTGTGATTACTTTCCCAGCATTGATCAGTTGGTAAGAAGATTATTTTACTTGCAGGTACAGTTCATGTTTGTGATTCATGTTCGCTGTAGCTCACCTTAGAAAAACTGGACTGGGGATCTAAGTTCTTTTAAATGTAAAATTCAGTGGGAAACTCATATACTCTTTAACAGGTAGACTTCATGTTGCAGATGAACTTGAAAGGGTGTCACCTTCTTAAAGGGAGAGCTGTGTTATGACATCTCGTCTTGTTTTCTTTGTTTTTCCAATTAACAGCCATCCTCCCGAATGCCTTCTCCGCATCTGCAGGCCCATCAGCACCACCCTTCACGTCCAAGAGGACCACCTCCCTTCCAGGAGCACGGACGCCCCATTCTCCAGCAGCCTCTCCAGCCCCTGATCCCCCCTCACATGGCTCACCGCTCCCCATCGCTGCGACCCCAGATGGATCAACCACCCCCTCGAATGATGAGTTCCCCACCGCCTAGTTTCTCTCAGCATCACCAGCAACAGCCCCCTCAGCCCAAGAACATCCACATTAACCCCCACTTCAGAGGACCTGCACAGTCCTCTGTACAAGGTAGGTTAGCCCATTAATAGCAGTGTGCCCTTAAATTCACTTTTAATTTTAAAACGACTTCAAGTCCTGCTCTTTTTTTATACGTGAAAAGAGAAAACGAGGGCTTTACATCATTATATATTATTAAAGTAGTTATTACTACACCAGATGAAGAAGAATATTTCTACCTACTTGAACTGTGAACACTGGACGTGGAGAGGGATATTTAGGTCACCGAGCGTGACAACAAATGAATGCAGTCCATTTTGCCATCTCAGAGTCACCCAGACAGAGATTACCCAAGCTGTAAATGGATTTGACCTGTGTGTAATTTAATCTCCGCATAACTGCAGCTGTTCTGTGAAGGCCTCAGAGGTTTATCAGAGAAAATACGTACAAATTTCGAGCATCTCACGGAGCGCTTTTCACCTAATCAGAGAAGGCCCCCGGTGACTCTGGAGGAGCTGCATAGATCCACAGCTCAGGAGGAAAGAAACTGTTGACAGGACATTAATTCTGCACTCCATAAATCTGGTGTATTTGGAAGAGTGGCAAGAAGAAAGCCGTTGTTGAAATAAAACCATAACACATCTTAGTAAAGTCATAGTAAAAAAATAAAACCATAAAAAATGTGCTGGAGATCACAAACTGGGCTTCAAAGACTGTATTCAGTATGACATTCAGTCCAGGTTTGACACATTCATTTCTAGATTTTGATGTAAGATGGCAAAAAAGGGCAGTAAAATAGCCTTTTACCACACGATCGAATGGGAAACCAACATTACCATAGTGTTCATTTTATGATCTGTGTGACATACAGATAACCAAAGCCAACTGGGTCCATGTTCTGTACTCAGAAGTCCAGAATGTTACGAAAACAGCAGGAAAAATCTTGAAAACCGAGTCTTAAAAGTACAGAAGTTTGAAATAAAATAATAGAGGAATCCTTGACAGACATCATAGCACATGCAGAATGATGTTTAGTGCATTAGTGCACGTATTTGTGCATCAGTAGTATTTATTAACACACAATTAGGTGGAAAAGCTCCGATTGAATTTCCAACATACTGTCTCCGACGCCTTTTTTCGTATTCAGAAAGGTAGCTGGATCGAAATTCAGCTTATTGAATTATTTAATGACTAATTTTATGAAACAGCAAATACCTTCTTTACTGTTTTGTAAAATACTCTTATGTATTTAGTATTGCCTTGAGCCGCCTGCTAAGTACCAAGCGGTGTAAAAGAAATGTGTTGAAATTTAACATTTATGCCTAAGAGGCCTTAGCATAGAGATATCGCTGCTTCTCTACCATCATCGCCTCTCTCTGCCAACTGTCTCTGATTTTCATCTTCCACCCCTCCCCCCTTCCTCTCCTTTTGCTCCCTGTTCCTGCCCCTCTCTTCTCATTGCAGTGCCCTTGATGCCTCCTGCTCAGAGCCAGTCCAGACCTGCTGTGGGTCCTCAGAGGTTTCCTGTGAGTAGCAGCTGCTCCTCCACCTTTCATTTGCCTCACTTTCTTTCACCCCCGCCACACGGCCGATGCCCCTTTATGTGAGGGGAAATATCATCGCTTCAATTAGACCGTCTGGCCAAATACGCACTGGCCAAATACAGCTAAAGCGAATCCGTAAACACCGATATGAGCCTGGCTGCACGACTGGAAATGCGTGATAGGAGCTTCAGGCAGAAGACTTTTGGAGGCAGGGCCCGCAGTGACGGGAATTACTTAACAGCTCTTCATGGATGGTCTGGGGCTCAGACAAGCCTGTTTGGTGCATAATGGAATTGGGAATTCAGGATATACTACTGGTTAAAATAACTCCTCAACTTTGTGTCCTAAAGACACAGAAAGGTTCTTAAATGATATCGGAACCACTGAAACATGGTGGTGAGCTGATGCTTTTTTCCCCCTCATCTTATATTCTTAAGGTGGAATTTCACAGCTTACAAATGCATATGACGTTAGTGATTTCCTGGCAGAAAATGTCTCCCATTTCACTCACAAAGAATCCCTCCCAAAAGCGGACAGAAATATCTTTCAGGTCATTACTGCATTGAGGAAGCCTGCTTGCCGTAAAGTCAGCCGAAGTGCCCTAAGTCAGTGCATCCTTCTAGATAATGATGCCCAGGCATCAGGTGGTGCTGCTACTGACTGACATATTTCTGGAAATTACATTTTATATGGATTTATGCAAATTAGCAATCAGAAATTGACTACATCCAATTGCCTTCATGCGGATGTACAAATGAGCCTGGCTGTTTCTCTAGAGATGCTCTTAATGAAAAGCTGTATTTTTATTTACCTCTTTGCCAACCTTCAGTGTCAGAATGATGCTGCTGTTCCCAGATGTCTCACATCATGTTGGACATTGACAGCAGAGTTGCTAAAACACACTTTTGGCTCTTATCAGAGTAGAAGATGTAATGGGAAGAGAATTTAGACAAGTTGGCACATAAACGACACAATGTTGGATTCCCCCCGCTGTCAATCACATTTAGGCTGGCGTTGCCAAGGACGCAATTTGAAATGCAGGTGACACACCAGTCGGCAACTTCCCATTTATCAGTGGACATGTGATTACTCGTGATTATCATACATTATCATCCCATCAAATTTAATTGTTTAAAGGTCAGACTAATGGGGGGTCATAGCCTCCAGTATTAATGTGTTAAATTTTTGCTGGTTGAGACAGGTTTTGAAATATTAATCTTAACACCGATTAAAATCATTGTTAGGAATGTTGTTGTTTTTTCCGCTTCACATTTTAAACCACTACTCCAGCCTCTGATGATCATTTAAATTGTTCAATGAAAGAATTGATCTATTTTAAAAAATCAGCATATGGAGGAAAAAAATGAAAGGCTTAATGGGACGTTATTGTAAAAACTGTAGTAGATGGATTGGCTTTTTCCTTCATATTTATTTGTTTAGTTTTGAAAACACTTCAACATTTTAGAAATGATTATCGTTCTGCTTTATTAGGAAGCTTGGCTTACTGCCATCCCTAACCAGTCATCTTCTGGTGGTGCCTGCTGATGCTGGTGGCTGTAAAGGAGTTGCTAATGAGGTGTGTGAGAAGGAATTAATGTCGCCACAGTGTCTGTGCTGAGGCAGAAAACAAACCCTAGCTAGCCAGTTCATCTTCTTGCTCCCCAGCTGTCTGTTAGTCACTGTTTCAAACACGGTTAGCCTCTACAAAAGAAAATGTGACTGTTAGAACGATGGACTGTAGAACATCACACTGAGGCTTTTTTATAGAGGGGTTTGGAGGAGTTGTGTAATCACTATCTTACCTACTACTGGTAGTCTTGAGGATCCTAACAGTCGAAGTAGGTTAATCAAAGTTGCACCAATTTTCTGTGGATTTCTGCTATCTTAATCAGCTCTATTCTCAAAAATGGCATCACAACCTCTGTAAGTGCCATTTTAAGAACACTATATATAACTATATTTGTTTGCACTATGTTTTATGCAACGCAAGGTGTAATAAAATAGGAACTGCACTTTGCTGTGACTATAAAAATAAAGTAGAATGCTCCAGCACCTATTTAAAACAAGAAATAAAACGGGGAATTACTTGAAGGGCACTACAGGTAACTATAGAGAGAAAGTTTCAAAATGTAAAAAAGCTCAACATTAACTGCAAAAAGTTTATTTGTTATAACCATAAGCTGCAAAAGACATTCAGTGTTGGGTCTTTGGCATGAGATCCCACGATAATAAAACACCACAATGTTTCCTCTCAAAATAAAGCCTGTCTTGCTGTACTGTCTAGTTGCTGTCAACATGTCTTTCTCAAGAGGAGTAAGCCATCATTTTGAGCCGAATATGTAAGGGCTTTAAGCTTGACACACTGGTAAGAAAGGAAGTAGTTCTGGAATTGTTACACTGCTTATGGAGTCGCTTAATATAGTCTGCTAATTAAGCCGACTTTACAGAAGGATTGAAGAAGCCTCCACTTGTCGTAAAATGTTGCTGTGGCAACATTTTGGGTACTCAGTAGAAAAAGTTAATGGTGACAAAGGGACAGATAGACGTATAGTTTGTAAGCACTATGAGAATTGTTAGTAAGTAGATAAGGTTTATTTATAAAGCGCCTTTCACAGACACAAAGTCACAAACGCTGTACAGCATGAGTCGCATTTAAGTTATAAATGGTATAAAAGCCACTAACCAAGCTAGCGTTAGCATCTGCTTTGGAGCAACTTTTTGCAATTGAAATGAAGGGCGGTTTATTTTGAAAGAAAAAAAAAAGCAAATAGAGATTCCTGTAAACAGTTAAGCTCAAAATTATTTATATACCTGGTAGATTTAGGTTTAAAGTAATCTATTTTTATCAACATGTTTCTTCTGACTTCAAGTGCTATTAACATTTCTGGCCCAACCACAGTCCCGACTTGAATCAGATTGAGAGTCTGTGGCTGGAGCTAATGATTAGGGCGATGACAAGGAGGCCCTCCAGCTTCCAAGTCCTGGAGCTCATCACCAAAGATAAATTAGTAAAAACAGCGGAAACATGCAGAAGCCCCACCAGCAATTATAAGAATGGTTTGATTGCTGTAATTCCCGTTAAGGCTTTTCCATTAATAACCGAGAAGAATATAGATAATTGTCAACATGTTAATTTTGAATAAATGTAAATGAAAATAGATACGTTTTCTTCCTAATTGATACTTATTTTTTGGTGTTTCCTTTTTAGAAATAAACATTTGGATCGAACGATAATCATTTTAATTTTGAATGTGCCAGGACTAGGAATAATTTAGGGATCAACTGTAGTTTGACATTTATGAAACCTTCTGTTTGTAAAAGTACAAGAAAGTTGCATTTTCAAAGCTTTTGTTGGCACCATCCTTGCTTGACATGAGCACAGAACTTCAAATATATGAACTAGTCAGACATGGACTGGATTATTTCCCAGAAATAGCAGATTTACAGTAAATCTCAGTAAACCCCAGTGTGTGTCGATCCGGAGTCCGGTGATACTCAATTTACAACTTTTGTAATGTTGCAGTTTTGATTGTTTTTTACTTTTTTTATGCCCAACTGTTGCTCGTATGAATTGGTGCTTTCAAAGTCGGGACGTTTTCTACAAACCATGCAACAGTTCGTACCCAACAGGGGATGTTTTGTACCTGCTTGGATACCCGACAGCTTAAGGATTGCAACCAAAATAACCAATAAAAGCTTTTTGACGATAAAATTCAGTTCAATTAAATTACACATGATGTTTGAGCATCTTTAATAACTGTTTATCCCCCTATTTCACAGTTTAGGTACGTTGCTATGAAATGTTTGCCTCACAGATACAGAATTAAAGTTTGAAGGCACAATATGGCAATGCAAAGGTAGGAAACAGGGGGTATGAGTCAGGGAAGACGTGAAATGACCAACGGCTCCATGGTCTTTAATCATTTATTATGTTTTTCTTCATAGTATTCAAATCTTTAAACATCCGTTAACTTTATTGCTTGCTCTGGCTAAGACATCAATTTGAATTCCCTAAAACATCTTGTTAAAATGAAATGTTCATTATTTATTCGGCCTTCGTCTAACATATTTGCCTACATTATAGCTTCTTAGCTCGGAGCCATACCGGCTTCACTCAAATATTGAGCTTTCCAGACACTGTTTTATCAAGGATTAGAATTGAGAGGATGAGCTGTGGTATTTGAGCGGTGTTATATGGACACCGGAGTCCTCATTGTGCAAACCCGTCTGTCTGACCTTTTAGAATGGTATGATTGTGCCCCCATTGTGATCCCCCTGTCTTTGTAAAGCCCCTTTGATTAACTTTATGTTAAGCAAGTTTTGGGGACTCTGGCCTTGCTTTTTAACACCTCTTCTCACTAAATACCTCCATGCGGTGGTGGAATAAAGATGGATTAGGCCTTGATAGCATCTTAAGTAATTTACAATAGGCTCGAAGAAGGCAAGCAGCCCATTTGTGGAAGTGCCACGTGTTGAATAGGAGGTTAATTTTTCAACAAAGATGGATGTTTAAAGAATAAAGGAGACAGTTATGAGGGGGGATTCAAATTCCAAGGAGGGATTAAATAGTTATCTGGTTTTCTTGGTTAAATTGATTGGATGTAGAGTGTGCAACGAGTAGAAAGCTGTCGACCAGACAAAGTGGTTGAAACAAAGATTTCAACCACCTATTCCCCCCTGAAACACCCTTTCCTTGTTAGAGGCTGGCTCTTCATTTATATCAATAAAGCCCCAAGAAATATTAATGCAGATTTGCTCAAGAATTCATGCTGAAGGGTTGCTCTGATATTGGCATGCATATTGATATTTACAACTAAAGGTTCTACATCTATTTAATGACCCCAGCACCACAATTACTCACACTCCCTGCCCAGTGTAATTCTCCATCAATTCCCTTTAGTTAGATTAGTTTTTCCATGACTGAGTTTCCAGATTGGCAAATGATTCATGAGTTTTGTGTTTTTTTTTTTTTTTTTTCTCAGGGCCTGGGAGACTTCCAGCAGCACATGCCGGGTAATTTTGGTCCACCCCAGCGACCGCCTCATCACATGGAGCCCTTAAGGAACCAACCACCTCAAGGCCCCCAGGAAAGAGAGCCCCTCTTTATGGGAGGTGAGTCTCACGTCTAGCCTTGATGAGTGTTGCAAAGCTTTCTGAGCATATTGAACCCTTTTCATCACCTCTAGCGCTATACCTAGAGGGTATGCTGCCAGCTCTCCGGTGCTGCGGTGTTAGCAGATCTCATGTTAAATGCATGTATGTATATACATGTGAATGAACCTTGGAAATGGCATTAAAAATACATATTTATGATTTTCCATACCCATTGTTAATGTAAGAATGATTACCTATGTTCTTGTTTACCCCTTCGCCCTAATAGAGTTGTCGGATGTTGTTTTTCATGCTACATTCTGGAGATTTTTGGAGAAATTTCTTCTTCAGAGAAAAGGAAACTGAGTTGCATTGTTATTTTGTCTTCTTCTGTGTGGACACAGAGTGTGGAGAATCATCACGGTTTCCAGGGCAGCACTTGTTCGATCACCCGGGGCCCGGCTCTTTGATGAACAGCGGCAACAACCTCCACCACCAGCAGCAGCTGCCAGGCCAGGGCCACATGGGCTTCGGTCCACCCGGACCGCCCTTCAACCAGCCGGGCCAGGGCCCGTTAGGACTGTTTCAGAGAGAACCCCAAAGACCCAACCTCCCTCCCCACCAAGGTCACCAGGGGATGGCGAACTTGAATCAACAAGGTGGCCCCCCAAATCAGCCCCGACCTTTCATGAGCCCTCGGCAGCCGTTTGGCCAGCAGGGCAACATGTTCCCCCCTCCACCAGTTCAGTTTGGGATGCAGGTACGGCTAAGAGTAAGTGACCTTAATGTCCAGTACATATTCGGTTATCTTGATTACGTCTGCTTCAAGTATTCAGAGTAGATCTAATGTCCCTGAAACTGAAGTTATTAACAAAAGAGTCCCACTCAGCAAGAGCATCTTTTGTTAAGAGAAATAGACTAGAGCTCCCCCTAGTGAGAGAATTCTTATTTTATGACAACTATGAAAGTAAGTAAATTGTATTTCTTTATTTAATTTTGGTCAAAGGGTTGTGCATCATAACTGAAATCCAGCAATAAATTAAATGACTGACATGAAAATTAAACTAAGTCAAACACCAGTAAGCAACATATGAAATAGACCCATGCAAAACAAAAAGGTAACTGGGATAATAAGCAGGGAATGCTGACTGGGAATGCCAAATTAAATAGTTCAGCAATGTATGAAGGGGCTTCCTCACAGGACCTTTAATAATAATATATATATAAACCAAAGAATTGTTGATTTTTAGAAAGACGCCTCCATCATGCCCTCCAGTTATTATCCACGGAGAAGGCTGTAGAGGTTGTAGAACATTACAAGTACCTCAGTACAATAATGGAAGGCTGCTTGACCTTTAAGGTTAAAACAGATGCAGTCTTTTGTGTTGATTAAGAGACTAAACAGCGTAGTAAAGATGTGCAGCAAAGCTTGGAGAGCTCCTCCGGCTCTACATAACCAGAGTCACGTTCATGGTTCGAACCATCCTCTATACCATAATTACATGTTGCTGCCATCAGCTCGCAGATACATGGTGATAAAATGCAATATAAAAATGTACAAATGTTGATTTGTCAACATTAATGTCAGCCTCATTAATAACTTCACCTGATGGGCCCAAATATAGACTAGTAGCCAATGGTTGTGTTACTTTAATAAAAAATTATATAAAGGCTACTGACATGTTCTGATGGATACAGGCTTTAAACCTCTGCAAAACTTGTTGAACAATTCTGCTTCTAATACTGACTTACTGGCTAAAATCGTAAGTTTAAGCAAATAAAATATGTATTCATAGAGAAATCGGTGATGTGAATAGCTGGCTAAAATCAAGAACTGTTATGAAATGTACAGTATACCGTAGTAGGACATTAAAGCACTCCAGTCACATGTCGGACCACTTTATGTTGACGAAGTTATATAAGGTATTAGGTTATTTTTTTAAATTTTCTTGTGTATGTCTTAAAATTTTAAAATTTGAATTTGCTGAAACTTGCAGAAGCCAAGAAGTTAGATTGCGAAGCAATACAAAGAGGCTACAACTGGAGTGATGTGTTTATGTGCTTTGGTACCAGGTAGGGCAGACTTGCAGCTGCATTTCAGACTAGCAGCAGGTTCGGATAATTAAGCTGGATGTGGACCTAAGCATAAAGAGTTGCACTTATCTAATCATGAAGTAGTGAAGGCTTGAAAGACTATTTCTGGATCGTAGATGCTAACAGGAGTTTTGTGATGAGTCCTAGCCGGCTGTAGCTATTTTGACATCTGGGCTGATCCATTTGTCTAAATAGAGATCTGAATCTGGAACACCTGATAAGTACTTTTCATGGGGCCTGTCATATATTGACTAAGTTGGTATTGCGCTGATGTAATCCAATAAAAACAAACCTTAGTTTTGCCTGCATTTAGTTTGCAGAGGATATTTTGCATCCATAAGGTTGTCATTAGGACAGAGAGGGTGAGGTTGAATGGAATCTGTAGACTTCATAGTGAGGTACAACTGGGTGTCATGTAAAGGAAAATAAACATTGTGCTTTCTGATCCAGTTCCCTCATAAAGGCCCCATAATAGACCCATGTTGTACCCCATGGGAAAGAGGAAACAGGAGTTGGACCAGTGCAGAGCTGTGCCATTAATACCAAGCCACTGTTCTAGAAAGATTTATGTGAAAATACAAGAAGTAATTCTGCAGAAGTTGCCCACTCTATTACCAAGTAAAGCCTTTATAGAAACAGATTTCTAGATGTTCCATATATATTTGCTTAAATGGGTATGTGCATTCTGCTGCCATTGCAGGGTCTGATGCACGGCCCCCCTGTCTCCCAGCTGTCACATCACGACTCCTTATCACCCCATCCCATGCACCAGCAGCAGCCCCACCACCACCACCATAGGCAAGAGATGCCCCATCAGCAGCACCAACAGATAAATCTCAATGAGCCTCGCCCCATGACACATCATGGTCAAAATCCTTTCCATCAGCAGCAGGGGCATGGTGGCCCCAGGCATATGAATCCCCGTTCTCAGAACCCCCAACAGAGGAACATGTCAAGCAGGCAGAGAATGGTAAGAGATTAGCATACAAGCTCATTATTTTGTCAAACCCAAATCACAGATTTCTGCTTTGTTATGGTGTCACACAATTAGTCCTTATTATTTTGTTATTATTATTTTTCAATTAGAAACACCCGATTTGATTTGAGACCAAAATTATGCAAATAGATGATGAAAAAAGAACAAAAAAAGGAATGCTATCTCTTTGTGTCTTACCATGTCTTCAGAACACACCCATCTCCAAACAAATGCAGCACCGCAACAGCAACCTACGGGAGCTCCCTGTAGCACCTGGTAACGCAAACATGAACAGTTCCTCCCCCGCTGCCAGCATCAATCCTGTTGCCAGGACAACGCCGGGGACGCGTCCGGGTCAGAACCCTCAGCCGGCGTATGGTGGTGGCAGAGGAAGAGGCCAAGCTGTGAAGCCTGAACCACAGGCTGGGGAAGCAGGCAGGGTGGTGACTCGACAACAGGGAACTCCAAATGCACCTTCCAGCTCAACACCACCGGTCAGTGATTCAGGATCAGACCCAGTTGCATGGAACACAAAAGGAACAATGAAAATCACTGTCCAGATAATTGAGAAAATTGGATTTTCCACACATTAAGCTTCTCTAAAGATGGTGGCTGTATATTAGAAAACTCAGTAAAAAAAGATTCTGTCAGCCTTGTTGACTTAGAGTTGTTCATTCCCTTGGATTTTTAATTTGTTTAAATTCATGGATCAATTCAGGCAATATTCCTTAAACTTGGAATACTTGGAATTTAGATTTAGATTTTTACTGTCAACAAGAACAAAAACACTGTAATCTATGAAAGAAATGAATATTGAAATGACTTTGCAGCATTCCACTTCTAATACAATTTCTGTAATGCAGAAAAAGCAGAGGAATTCACTGTAAACGCAAAATTTGTTGGACTTTTCTAGATGTAATGAATCTAGGTTTTTCCAAATAAACTTTTTGACTCTGTACATTGGTGTTCAGTGCACAGTTGTACAAAGGTGAGATCATTTGTTCTGTTAGTGTAATAAACGCAGTTGTTTCTAAACCACGGTAACAAGTAATCATGGCAAATAATCCAGGCCTAAGTTATTACGACTAAAACGTTTTTGTTCTTGAAATTTGATGCCCGAATTTACAGTTAAATTATGTTTTGCAACCTGCTTTTTGTGGCACAGGACCCTGATGAAGATGAGGAGACGCGGCAGTACCGTCTGAAGATTGAGGAGCAGAAGCGTCTGAGAGAAGAGATTCTAAAGAGGAAGGAGCTGCGGCGGCAGATGCAGGCTGGTGTCAGAAAGAAGGAGCTGTTGGAGAGACTTAACGCTCAGACAACCACACAAAACCAGGACTGTACTCCTACACAGACTCAGCCTTCACTACCAAATCAGCAAAATCCACACCCTGTACCACAGCAAGCAGTACCACAGCAGCCAGAACAAAACCTGCAGCAACTACAGGCACACCAGCAGAGGCAGGTTCCTCAGAGACAACAACAGTCAGTAAATCACACATTAACCAATCCCAATCAGGACAGCACCATGCCCTCTAGAAGTCCTGCTCAGAACCCCGCACCACGTCCCAACGTCAAGTTGCGCCTTCAGATGGTTAAAGGGAGCCCACTGGAGAAGCAGATCCCCAGCTTAGGTCCTGAAGAGCAATGGAAGCAGTCCCAACACAATCAGCAGCAGCAGCCACTTCAGCCACAGAGAAGAAACAGCTCTTTGCAGAGTGTAAACAGACCCGGCGCTCAAATTCCCCAGAAGAACCCCCCTCCTTCAGTGAGGCAAGGCCCAGCTCAGAGTCAAGGAGTTAAACCTGGGGCTAAAAGAACTGTGATGCAGCGAGTCCAAAATGCTGGTGTGGAAGCCCAGCAGGTGCCACAGAAAGTCAGAGTTGTCAAACTTTCAGGACCGGTGAGCACAGGATTTTATTTTTATTTGACACCTTCTTTTGTGTCTGACATTTATTTGATCCTCTCCTGTAGATTTTACCCACAAGGGAAGCTACCTAACTGGGAAGGAAATGCCACTGATTCCCTCTCACTGTCTGTTTTGTAATCTAGTTGATATCTAACCTATGAGAATGACACAGTGATGTCTGTGTCATTTCGGTAAAATTGATCACTTAACAGTGTCTTCTGTGTCTAAGGAACTGGTATTTAAGCCTCGATGTCTTTACATACTTTTTACCTGTCCTAACTCAGAAAGTCTTGGGGCATTAATAAAAAAAGAGCAGTTTGACATTTATCTGTAGAGTTGGGGGCTCCTCAGCACTGCCTTTAAAGGTTGATATCCTCTTTTCAGGACAGACACGGGTTCTCCTTGAGGCAAATGGGCCAAATAAGAATAACAAGATGTCCATTTGTGGTTATTTCAGACTCTCCTGATACAGTACATTTCAAAGCTGTTCAAACACCTTGAACTTTTCAAAGTTTTGCCATCTTACAACCTCCAACTTAAGTGTTGGGGGTTCTCAGTTTTCACTGGAATATTTTTTTGATAGAAAGAGACAGAACTGTGCCTATTTGTGAGGTGGAAGAAAAGCGACAAAGGTAGGAATCAGAAGAGATGTGTGCATTTGTATTCAGCACCCCTGAGTCAATAGCTGCAAGTCTTTTTAGGCATGTCTCTAGCAGCCCCTAACAGCTCAGTCATAGTTCATGTGAAGGTCAATGTTAAAGTCTTCTCACTGTTTCTTTGTTGGTTTTAGGTCAGGTCTTTGACTGGACCATTCTTCCATAACTAAGCTATCCTGTTGTAGGTGAATCTTTGTCTGAGTCTTAAGTCTGTTGCAGCCGAGAACAAGATCTGTTCCGGGATTGCCTTTTATTAAACTCCATCCTGCTTTCTGCCAGCTTTTACAAGCTTCCCTGCCCCCGTTGAAGAAAAGCATCTCCGAAGCATAATGCTGCCGCCACCATGTTTTACCATAAAGATGATGAGTTCAGGAGTTTTCTGCTTCTTGTAGCATTTTGGTTGTTGGCCAAAAAGTTCACTTTTGGTGTAATTTGACCAGAGAATCTTCTTCGACAGTATTTCCACCGAAAAAAGGGGTTCCATAGTGCGAAATATGGCTCTGCAGAATACTACATTTTTCTGCACTAACTGTGACGTTACCCATGGACAGGTCAAAGCTGGAGACCAGAGATACAACAAGTATGATGATGAAGACAAAAGACCGTACCATGCTACTAATAATAATGATTATAATGATAATTTAGACTTTAGTGATCTCACAATGAAGAAATTGTCCGGTGCATTTAACCCATCCCTTAGAGAGCAGTGGGCTGCCATTGTGCAGACGTTGAAATGTGTGGTTGTAATAGGGCAAACTGTGAAAAAGTTGAAGAGGAGTGAGCTAGTTAATAAGTTACTGCTTTGTTCCTAATTACACACTAATCTTTCTTGTTGAAAGATGACAAAGAGATGCATGTCAAGCATTAATACTCATCATTGAAGAGGCACGTTGGTGGGATGTGATACTATTTGAAATAAGCCGCTTTCAGGCCTCATCCCAGAGGATGAAGCAGCTGCGCTTGAATTGCCGACTGGCTGCAGATGAGGTTCGCAGGGTGTCACTGTGTTAATGGAACCCTGTGCAGAGCTATCTGATCTGCTGCACCTTGTTGGAAAAAAACGTGAAGGAGGGGATGAAGAAGAGGCAAAATGGCTGAAAACGAAAAGCCTCATAAGTTGAAGAAGATTCTCTCCCACATTGTTGTGCTGTCATCAGCAAGAGCTTTGACAATGTTATCTCTTCTTATTCCCCTTCCCTCTTCCTCTCTGTCATCCCTCAGTTGCTTTTTATATCAACCCATCTCTCAGGTGTGAGGCAACAAAAGATGCCAATCCAAGACCCTTGTAATTAATCTTTCTTGGTTGAAGGTATGGGGGGGGGGGACATAATACCTGTGTAAGAAAGTTGCCACTTTTGAGGATTTGGATTTGTATAGCTTAGGCACACAGATAAGAGGCAAATTATATTTTCATCAGGTGTAATACAAAAGCAGTGCAAAACACAAAAGCTCAGGAAAATGTGGGTGTGTGTGACGGGGGGGGGGGGGGGGGGGGGGGGGTGGGGATGGAGTACACATCGAGCTGCTGTCACTTCGGTGTAATGCAGCTTAGCATTTGATGGGCGCAATCAGGAGCTGTGATTTCTATAGAAGGGATTAATCCATTTACTCTCCGCTGGGGACAGGTCAGAGATAGCGCCTCTTTTCTTCCCATGTATTGATCTGTCACATCTTTCTGCAGAGTCTGAGAGGGGACGACCTTCAATTCCTCACTGCATGTCAACAGAGCAGAGCTGTGACTTTATTTGATAATGAGACCATCACCTTGTTGGTTTGATCTTGGCAGAGTGGCTGATAGAAATCCAGTTCCAGTGATTGCAGATATTTAGTTTCCTTTGTGGAGAACCTTTGCAACCCTCGGTCAATCATAGACAGTGCTTTGCAAGCCTGTTAATATCCCCTGAGCTTTTCCACATCTTGTTGCGGTACAACCCCTGTAGTTCAATGTATTTTATCGGGATTTTATGTGATTGACCAACACAAATAATTGTGAGGTGGAAAGATATAAATATTGTTTTGAATGCATGTTATGATGTCAGGGACATCATGGAAAAAAGCTGCTCTGGTCAGATGTGACTGCAATTAAGCTTTTCAGGCCTACATGCTAAACACTGCTCACAACACTGAACCCATCCATGTTGCACAAATACTTCATGTTGGGGCATGTTCATGCTACACACAAACAAAGAGGAGCAGAATTTGGATATTGGGTCAGTGTTTTTCTCCATTCTTCCAATCCAGAGTGGGAAGGAGCCCGAGGCAACCGGTGGCCCAGTGCAGCAGCAAGGCGCCTGGCAAGCATCTCCACTCAACCAAAGCATCCAGAGGAAGGTGACCATGATGGGACAGCAGCAAACGGGACCAGGTGGAACACCGCAGGCTAGCCGCGGGGGCTTGGGAGACGCACCGCAAAGCAGGGTATGAAATGAAAGATATCTCTCTTTGTGTCTTTTATTTTAGGACATTAATAATCCTTTCACCTGAAATGTAGTTATTACCCGTGTAGAACTGTTTCACCGCAACTCCACGCCAAAATGTCTCCTGTAAAAATGCATTATGCTGGTGCTCGGTAGATGTACCAGTCATGCAGCAGGACAGGACAGTGTGCCAGGTTCGGGAGTATTGACAGGCTGAAAGCAGCAGAACAAGCAGGGCTCCACGATTTCCCCTGGCCTCTCTGCGCACATGTCACCAGCAGGCTCTTGTCACTGGTTCCATACTCGCTGATGCTGACAGTGTAAGGCAGCCACCAGTACGCCTGCATGGCTGCGCTCCCTTTATGCTCCCCAAACACACACACACTCACTCTCATAACCATATTCCCTCCACTTCCTCTCCTTCTGGGGCATCTCCCTCCCCCTTCTTTTTCTGCACCACGGGAAACATACCTCTCTCAAACAAGATCATATGAAGATATGTCATGCAGCCTGGCATCATCTTCTGACGTTTATGTTCTGTGTAGAAATGTGATGAGTCAATCACGTTTAAAGTCGGAAAGGCACAAGAGGAAAATGCGTGATGTTTCTAAAAGTACCTTTGCGTATAGAACCTCTTTCATCAAGATATCTGAGCAGGGTTTGGTATTTTCAGGCCTTTTGTTAATTTCATACTCGCTGCTTGGTTTAGGTTGTCGTATCTGGCCAGGGTCGAGGTCGAGGGGCCGTTCAGATGGGACGGGGTCATCCGCTGCCCACCAGGATGAGCCAGAGAGGACCAGATAAACCTCACTGTACTGTGTGCATCGAGGGCCTCTCCACATCTACAACTGAATTTCAGCTGAAGAACCTTCTCATGTCCATCGGCCCTATAGAGGTAGAAGCCAAACGCACGACACCTTCAGTATTGTTTATGATTTACATATTTGTACAAATTTTTCCAGTTTTCATCCTGTTTCAACCACAAACTTTAATATATTTTATTGGGGTTTTAGTTGATAGAACAGGACATTTTATTGTTATAAAAACATTTTAACCAGTTGTGCACTTTACAAATCGGTCCTTGATGGAAGAGCGGCTAGACAAAAGCAATTGTTGAAGTTAAAGCCATGGAGGGAAACACAGCAATCGTGTGGAAGTTGACAAACCTTTTGGCGTACAATAAATTTCAATAAATGACAGAAATCAGACATTTGAACCTCATCCCCATGGTGAAACAGGGTGGTGGCACCATCATGCTGTGGGGATGCTGTTCTTTAGCAAAGAAAGGGAAGTTGGTCAGAGCTGATTGATTGAAAGAAGGTTGGAGCTAAATACAGGACAGAAAGTGTTTTGATTATTAGGGGTGCGCCAGTCAATCAGCCCCGATTTCCTTCATTTTGGATGAACGGCGATTAGCCGATACTTACCTGTGAAACTGGTCGTATCCACCTATCTTATCCACCTCTGCAAAGGTCTAAAAATCAGCCACTGTCCCTTTTTGCTCTGATGTGAGAGATGTGTGACTGACAGACCCGCCCACCAGGTCACATACAGTTTGTATTGTTTCACGGGTATTGTTCAGTGTTTTTCAATAAAATAAGATTGGAACATTGAAGGTGAATTGGGACATTATAACACCTCACAGTCTCAGTTATAAAACAAATCGGTATTGGCCAAAATCTGATTCGGCACGTCTGTCTTTTTAAAGATCGATGATCGGCCAGAAAACTGCAATCGGTGCACCCCTAATATCTATGTGTTAGGTTGGCCCAAACTAGGCAGTTAATAATAATGTAGGAGTAGAATGCGTTTAATGATCTGCCAAGCAGAGATCTTTAGGGCACATTCTATGCGTTGCAATGCAAAATCCGTTTCCTTTTGCTCCTTTAAGAGTATCCAACAATATGTTCTACACTTCTCTAACGACATAATGGTGTGAATGCCGGGCACATTGTTTGCTCTGGCAGCAGACTGTGATTAGTCCCTGACAGATGTAATACAGATATAATACACAAATGATAGCAGCTATGCCTGTAGACAGGATAAATCTTCACACTGTAATCATACAAAATGTTTATACTTTTGCACCTTTATATAGCAAGAGAGCACTCTACCTGAGCAGCATTACCATTCTTTATTCAACTCAGAAAAGTTTTAATACCTTTTCTGAGTTGGACACAACAGTTTGGGGCCTTCATTTAGGTTTCCGTATGAACTTATTAAATTTCAGCTGTTCTTTACATAAGTTGGCAGAATTATGCAAACAGATCCTTTCAGAAATGTTATTTGGCCTATGTCTAAAACACATTTTGTTTACACAGAGAAATTGTGAACTTTAAAGTGAACTGAAAGTGTCTACTGTAAAAAGAAATGTTGATCTGTGTATGAAATATTGCTCACACCTGGCCCAGTCAAAGTCTAGACCTAAATCCAACAGAGAATCAGTTGCAAACTTGGAAACTGATATATTGAAGTGAAACACCCCGTTTAATCCTACTGAGCTTGAGTTATTTCGCTAAAAAGAATGGGCAAAAATTTCAGTTCTTCAGGGGCGTAAAAAAAACCCTCTGTGACCATGGATCATTTTTCTTTAACTTCATCGTCTTGCTCTATTTTATGGTGGTCGGTCACATAATATCCCAACAGAAATATTGACGTTTGTGGTTGTAATGTGTAAAAATATAAAAAAGTTCAAAAAATTTGAAATTGCCCACCAACCAGTGTAAAAATAAATCCCCTTAAACGTGATGTTATAGCGTCCTCTGTTGGGATTATTTGGAAGTTTGTGAATAAATGATCCTAGTCCCCCCCCACGTTCTCTTGTCTCCTTCTCACTCTGTTCCGTTTGTCCTTTCCTCTTCTGTCTCCTGCAGATGTTTAAAATGATTCCCCAGCAGAGAAAAGCAATAGCCACATTTTCCAACCCCCAGCATGCAGCAAGTTTCCAAATGAGCTTCCATAGGTAATCAATACTTCCTTTCAGCTTTGTTCCCATAATCAAATGATTACAAATAACGATAGAGTCTGTGATGGTTTCACATTTAAACCGTCGTACAGTGCCTTGTGTATCTCACCAGTCCGTGGTTCAAACAATATTATCACCATTGCTACACAGGCACATGATTGATTTGTCCCACATTGATGTCTCGCTGATTGATGGATGAGGAGCACAGCAGATCCACTGATGGGTCTCTTTCTCCTGGTGTTGTGGGAGTCTCTCATGCATAGCTCTGCTCCACATGGATGCAGGATTCTTTCTTCAAGTCCCTCGTCGTCTCGTCGCAGATTTCATCTTTCGTCTCCCTCCATCTTGGACAAGTGAACACAAAGACAGTAGCTGTGTGCATGCATGTGGTTGACTTTGCTTGCCAAGTGGCTGTAGTTGTAAAATAGCTTTGAAGAGACACTAAATAGTGAATCCTCCTTTGATGTTTGTGAACTTTCTTTTTCCCCCCCATCTCAAAGGACACTGGTGAAAATCTATCATGAGATAATGGTTGCTGCCCTCCTCATTTAGTTATCTATAGTAAACGCAAAATTACACTTAACACTCATTATTATTCAACTTTAAACACTTCATAGTAAAGTTATGATGTTGTCTTATGCTATGGTTTAATGCGTGGAGACGTTATGGCAGAGTTTGTGGTGTCATTTTTACTCCCCCTCTGTAGATGGCAGTATTTTATCTCTTTTGAAGCTTTGCTGGTTTCAGCCTTTTGTTTTTTTTTGGGGGGGTTCAATTGCGCCATCTAGTGGGGATGTTGCATGTAGTCACAGAGTGGGCCTGGATGTGTTGGGTGGATGTTTATTGCTGCAGCAGCAGCAGCAGAAGCCGGACTGGCAGAGATCGGTTCAGATTTCTGGACACCGAAACACTTTGTGGAGTTTGTGGATACTGTGTAGGCGTTCTGGTTCTCCTCAGAGTTCTGTGGATTTAAAGTTAAAATCATTTGTTGGGTCACTTTCTGTTGCTTTTCGTTGTGAATATAATACAATCTTTTAGCTGTTGACTTGAACGCATTGGTGGGTAAATCTTTTTTTGAGATGCGGTTTGGTTGTTTGTCAGATTATGTACTTGTCAAAATGAAGGGTTCAGGGCTGTGCCAAAAATAGTTTTTTATTATCTTTATCTTTATTATTATTATTATTATTAAAGCAGCTTGATTTCTTATAGCTGGCAGGAACCATATTTGGAAGATTGGAAAGAATAGTTTTAATTATATTTGGAGATTAACTGCTCAGGTAGATTCCTTATTCTTTGTGTTAAAGCTGGAGAGTTTAGGATGTTGAAGCCGTCTGATAGGTTGGTGCCTTATGACGGAGCAGGACAGTCGACTCGGATTTCAAATCATTGTCACTCCCTTATAAGTTTAGTTACAAGGGAAGTAAAAGAAACTGATCTATAAATGAAACCCCCCTCCTAATATATTCCACAAACGTCGTCTGAACAACCTGAAATAGAAGTTCAGTTATTTCTCCACTACTTAATTTACCACTTTATATTTTCCGTCTTTTCGTGAAGGTGTAGCTTAAATCATTGATGCTTAAATATCTCAACATGTTTTCCGTAATGTTGTTTGAATTGACTCATGGAAAATTTACTTTCATTTAGTCTCATGTCATTCCCTTTTTTTCTCCACTGCAATTTATTCCACATAAATGGTTCCAACATTGTTTATTACTAAACTTGGCAACTAAACTTAAAAACTATTAATAGTAAATGTTGAGGGGGCAGCCATTATGTTTGTAGTGGTCATGTATATAAGTAGACCAGACATGTCACTCACTATTTATCCATGATTTTTTTTTTTCCCTTGTGTTAGTCATGCTGTAAGTTAGTTTTTTTTATATGTAAAGGCTAAGCTGATTTGTCCAGAGAGCAGTCCTTTTTACAAGTGGTGTGTTTCTATTCTAGAGTCAGAATGAGAAACAAACTGGACCACATTTCTGTTCATGAGTAAACGAAGCGTTTAAAGGAAGACAAGAAAAATGCTAATAAAAACATGGCCAATATACCGTAAACATGCTGGTATGTGAAGCCGGTTAAACTTTAGCTCGAACACGTGTGCTTGCTTATGTGTGGTGTCCATGTGTCTGGTGCCTTTATAAATACGTCTCTTTCTATGTGTGCCACGTTTAAATTGTTTTGTACTTCACAGAAGCTGTAAGTTTGTGGGTATTCACCATTCATATTTATGGAAGCATTTACTACTTGAGTATTAAACTATTTTTAAAACATATTTTTTTTAGGTTTAAATATTTAAGAGCTAGATTAAAAAAAAAAAAAGACAAATCCTACCTCCTTGCTCAGTTTTTGCACTGACTTTGTCAGACTTTTCGGCCATTTTAGGCTTCAAATTTTTACGACGGTGACATCCTGATGTGCAGCCTCATTAGACAAAGCCTTTAATGCTACATGATTTCACTTGGATATAATTGGTGTACGACTGGAAGAAAAACTGGAGTATTAAATTTAAAGGAATATCTTGGATAGTTGGATAAAACTTTCTCTTGGCTGCTTATCTGGATGACATCCCAAATTAAGATCCTTATTTTGTTTCTTAAGCTACGATCTTGTTCACAAGTTCTTGTTTACATCTGACCGTTCTGCATGTGTGTGTGTGTGTGTAACAAACACTTTCAGTGTTGTTTCCTTTCTAATTGGGGTTTAATTGAAAGAAACAACTTTAAAAGAAAAGGTTTCACATTCATGAAGTTGATTTTTAATAGTAACTAAGGGGATGAAGCCAGATGTTCCTAAAATTCCTTCTTGCAAACAAGAGGTTTCAGGTTTAAGTCAAATTTTGTGTCTGAACTGACTTCAACATGTTTTGTTCCCTTTGATTTAAGTTGAGCTATTTTAGAGATTTTTCTTTACCTCTGTGTCAGATTTCCTGTGTTTTTTATGTTGTGGATTTTACTTAAGGTTTTCGTAAAACCTGTGGATTTGGAACAAGTATCAGCAATGCTGCTCATAGTGACAAAATTATAAGACATTATGTCTTTATAATGACAGACACAGATTCATATTGAATCTTTTGTACTTTGCATTGAAGAATTACTTCCATACAAACTGTGAATATTTGAATTTGCTGCAGCAATTTTGCATATAAACAAAATATTGCAGTGAGCCTTTTAACTAACAGCAACTTTTATATCGGATCACATCATGTAGTTACAGTAGACTTCATGCATTTTTTTTTTGTTTATTTATTTCTCTCTTTCATTAAGAGGTTAATATTTGATATCAGGTTTTTATGGCAGCTTTGGTCAAAGTTGTAACATAGCTGGATTCTCAGAACCACTAATGTCTTGTTTGTTTTTTTTAGCAGGCCTCAGCATTCAGATGTTCTGAAGAACTGCTGTAATACTGATAATAATGTCCCTTTCATGTTTGTTCCAGATCAGTACCAAGCCCTAAAAATGCAGCTGCACAAGTGTTATCGTGGTTTAAACCTGAGTGACCATATCGATGGGTTAGCATGTAGTAGTATTTCTTTATCCTTGCTAGTTCAGAGGTGCACTGATCAGAAGTTTCTGATCCTCTGTTTTTGCACAGCTCTTACCTGCCGATATTTTTTTTAGACTTCTGATTTTGAAGAGAAAGAAAATCATTCAAGATACTTTTCTCTGGCGATCTTGTGAGCAAACATTATTTATTTCCGAAGCACTGGCATCGTCATAATGCCGTAAAACATGAATTTATTGTTTTAAACAGGAAACGTGTTACATTGGCCACTACTGTGGTTAGCATCACAAAAACAGCAGTATTTGTGTGTATTCCCTGGAGAGTGTGTTTCCCTACCTCGACTCTTGATTTTCAAAACGGTGCCAACATTTCCAAATCCAGCACATTTCTTGACGTCCAGAAGTTGAAAGCTCAAAAGACTGAAACTGAGCATCTTTACTGTACTCTGTTAAGCCTTCCTGTTATCGACAGAAAGTTCTGCTCTTTCTCGCTCTTCTGCAGCCTGAATGAAGCTCAGACTTGTCTCAACATGCTGTGGCAAAAAATCTTCTTTCATGTCTGCGCTTCCTCTGACTTCAGCTTTAAACATCTCACTGATACTGAAAATAGGTTGCTTTGTCTTCGTCTCTCAGCTTCGTCTTCATCTCTCAGCTTCGTCTTCGTTTCTCAGCTTCGTCTTCATCTCCCAGCTTCGTCTTCATCTCTCAGCTTTGTCTTCGTCTCTCAGCTTCGTCTTCGTCTCTCAGCTTCGTCTTCGTCTCTCAGCTTCGTCTTCGTCTCTCAGCTTTGTCTTCGTCTCTCAGCTTCGTCTTCGTCTCTCAGCTTCGTCTTCGTCTCTCAGCTTCGTCTTCGTCTCTCAGCTTCGTCTTCATCTCTCAGCTTTGTCTTCGTCTCTCAGCTTCGTCTTCGTCTCTCAGCTTCGTCTTCGTCAATTCTAGTCGAAAGCTCATTTACCTCAGTTCGTTTTTATTCAGTCAACATAATTGTGCTTCATGGTTATTTGTGGACTGAATGTTCCTGTGTGATGCCCGAAAACCTAAAAGTAGAGTAAGATCAGATTGTTGCTGTTGGGTTGTTGTTCTCTGAGGGAAATTGGACAAAAACATAAAAGGCTGAGGCTCATAAAACCTAAAGGTCGTACTGATCCACGTTGTTTCTGAGACTTTGTGGATCCCTGTAAACGTAGTATTATCTCCTCTATTTTTTTTGCTCCCATTCAGATTTGTTTCATTTTTCATGTGGCCGGATGGCTTGTGGTGTGCCTTACCTTAGGTATGGTCCTCTTCTAGTGCTGTTGTTGTAGTCACAATGACTAATGATTTTTGCATGTTACGCTGTTGTGTAATACTGGAATAAACCCATACATTTTTCTTCAACAGAATGATCCTGATGGGAGCACTTTGGTGGAGCCAAGATGCTGCTATGTCACATTTCTTTTATTTCAAATGCTTAACACTTGAAGTTTTCTTTCAGCATTGCAGTCTGGTCTCAGAATGAAGGTTTAATGTTGACCTTTTTCCCCTGAACAGCTACAGCTGATCTTCCATTACCGCCTCTTCTTTCCTTTGCTGCTCTTCTTACTTACCGCACACTTGACCATTTCTCATTTTTCCTTTGACAACTCTGTTGTTGAGTCAATTGCAGCAGGGTGGCCTGCCTGGATTACCATTGTTTGTTTGCCCAGTGGACGGAGGTTTCCACTTTTGTGACGACTTCTGGGCTCGCAGAGCAGAAACGTAACTCTAAAGCGAGCCGCTTTGTGGCTTTCTCTGCACCAAAGGGTCCTCCAAGCTTCTTGACAATCACTGTTGGTCAAACTCTTTAAAGGAAGCTTCTATGAACTCCTGATGTCGAACTGTATGTTGCACCAAACAGTGACTAAAGAAATCCAACATGTTGGAAATTTAATGGAAAATGTTGACAAAGCATCATGTAATATGTTTAAACTAAACTGATGTTTCAAACGTGAAATGACCATGATTATGTCTGAAGTTATTGCTTCATTTGTTCTGATGCTGTAAATGTGGAAAATATTCTACAGTGATGTTCGTTTGAACTCCTTAAATGTTCCTATGAAGATGTGAATTGTTACATTGGAAAGCAAAAGTGGAAAATAAACTACATGATGCCAGTAACAGATGTGTTATTATTGACTCACTCGAAGGAGATGCTTTTTGCTTTGAAAGGTTAAAAAAGTAAATGCCCTTGTTTTATACCTGTTGATTTGCTAATAAAACTATAAAAATTATGTTTTACGAGTCTATTTTTTTCATGTCTTTGAGTGTGTTTGCTTAGATTTATTAATTTGACATTTTACAAGGAATAATTGTAAAAAGATGAAGCGATTTAGTTTTTTTAAATTTTTGACTTTTGTTTTCAATGTTCAGCTTCAGCTTAAAGTAAAGACAGGAACTTCCCTGGACAGTTTCATCCCATCTATTTGCCTTTTTGTCATGACAGTTTGCACAATTAACTCAATAGTACACTATTGAGTACTGGTGTGTTTTTTTCCAGTTGCATGGAGAAACATGGCACTCTCACCTTCCTCACCTGAGACTTACAGTACAGACCAAAAGTTTGGACACACCTTCTCATTCAAAGAGTTGTCCTTATTTTCATGACTATGAATATTGTAGCTTCACACTGAAGGCATCAAAACTATGAATTAACACATGTGGAATTATATACTGAACAAAAAAGTGTGAAACAACTGAAAATATGTCTTATATTCTAGGTTCTCCAAAGTAGCCACCTTTTGCTTTGATTAGTGCTACACTCTTGGCATTCTGTTGATGAGCTTCAAGAGGTAGTCACCTGAAATGGTTTTCCAACAGTCTTGAAGGAGTTCCCAGAGATGCTTAGCACTTGTTGGCCCTTTTGCCTTCACTCTGCGGTCCAGCTCACCCCAAACCATCTCGATTGGGTTCAGGTCCGGTGACTGTGGAGGCCAGGTCATCTGGCACAGCACCCCATCACTCTCCTTCTGGTCAAATAGCCCTTACACAGCCTGGAGGTGTGTTTGGGGTCATTGTCCTGTTGAAAAATAAATGATGGCCCAACTAAAAACAAACCGGATGGAATAACATGCCGCTGCAAGATGCTGTGGTAGCCATGCTGGTTCAGTATGCCTTCAATTTTGAATAAATCCCCAACAGTGTCGCCAGCAAAGCACCCCACACCATCACACCTCCTCCTCCATGCTTCACGGTGGGAACCAGGCATGCAGAGTCCATCCGTTCACCTCTTCTGAGCCGCACAAAGACACGGTGGTTGGAACCAAATATCTCAAACTTGGACTCATCAGACCAAAGCACAGATTTCCACTGGTCTAATGTCCATTCCTCGTGTTCTTCAGCCCAAACAAGTCTCTTCTGCTTGTTGCCTGTCCTCAGCAGTGGTTTCCTAGCAGCTATTTTACCATGAAGGCCTGATTCACATAGTCTCCTCTTAACAGTTGTTCTAGAGATGTGTCTGCTGCTAGAACTCTGTGTGGCACTGACCTGTTTTCTAATCTGAGCTGCTGTTAACCTGCGATTTCTGAGGCTGGTGACTCGGATGAACTTATCGTCCGCAGCAGAGGTGACTCTTGGTCTTCCTTTCCTGGGGCGGTCCTCATGTGAGCCAGTTTCTTTGTAGCGCTTGATGGTTTTTGCGACTGCACTTGGGGACACTTTCAAAGTTTTCCCAATTGTTCAGACTGACTGACCTTCATTTCTTAAAGTAATGATGGCCACTCTATTTTTTTCTTTACTTAGCTGCTTTTTTCTTGCCATAATACAAATTCTAACAGTCTATTCAGTAGGACTATCAGCTGTATACTGGATCCACCTCCTGCACAACACAACTGATGGTCCCAACCCCATTTATAAGGCTTGAAATCCCACTTATTAAACCTGACAGGGCACACCTGTGAAGTGAAAACCATTTCAGGTGACTACCTCTTGAAGCTCATCAACAGAATGCCAAGAGTGTGCGTAGCAGTAATCAAAGCAAAAGGTGGGTACTTTGAAGAACCTAGAATATAAGATATATTTTCAGTTGTTTCACACTTTTTTGTTCAGTATATAATTCCACATGTGTTAATTCAAGTTTTGATGCCTTCAGTGTGAAGCTACAATATTCATAGTCATGAAATTAAGGACAACTCTTTGAATGAGAAGGTGTGTCCAAACTTTTGGTCTGTACTGTACATGTGGCAGATGAAGTGGGAATTGAACCATTAACTTTCTGATTGTAAGATGATTGTTCTTCCCGTTACGTCACAGACTGCATTGATTTTCTCATGTTTTCTTAAAAAGTCTTGTTTGAATGTTGGAACTAATTCTGGCTTGAATAATACAAGACAACATCAAAGGTGTGGATAGACAAGAAATGACAGCAATCTTATTAAAGTCACATTTTAAAAGCTTGAGTTGGCAAGCCCAACTCAACCCCAAAGGACTTCAGCCAGATACCTACTCTAAATACTACCCGCATCAGTGTGTTCCTGCAGAGGACAGTGAGGGGAGCTTAAAAGGTCAACGGAGTGTCTATGGGATCTGTTTTAAGAGTCATTGCAGTCACAGCTTCCTCCCTCAGCCCAAAAGCATGACCAATTGGTCTCTAAATTGTGAGTGCTTGTGTGCATCGTCGTACAGTGTGTCCACGTGTTGCCCTGCGATGGACTGCCGACCTGTCCATGTGGGCCTAATCTGAAGTCACTGAGAACGTCGGGCTATGCTCCTTATGATTAACGGATGGTGTCCCACAGTATGTCTTTCTAGATGCTGACCAGGGCATCGCTGAGCTCCTGGACAGTCTGAGGTGCAACCAGGTGGTGTCATATGGATCTAAACATGATATCCCAGAGATGTTCCATTGGATTTAAGGGAGCAGTAAATGGAAGCCAGTTAATGGTATTCATTTTTTCATTCTTCCGGAAATGCCTGCATACTCTTAAAACATGAGGCTGGGCACCACCTTGCACCAGGAGGAACCCAGGACCCACTGCATCAGCGAAGGGTCTAACAATGGGTCTAAGGATTTAATCCCGATACCTAATAGCAGTCAGGGTTTCACTGTTTATCCGGTAAAGGTCTGTGCGTCCCTCCATCAATATGCCTCCCCAGACACTGACCCACCAGCACACTGATCATGCTGAACAATGTTGCTAGCAGCATACATATCACCACAGCTTCTCCAGAGCCTTTCACATCTGTCACATTAGCTCAGGATGAACCTGCACCAGTGGCAGACCTGCCAATTCTGGTGTTCTCTGGTAAATGCCAGTCAAGCACCACGGTGCAGGGCAGGCAGCACAGGGCCTACTAGAGAACGTCGGGCCCTCAGGCCACCCTCATGAAGTCTGTTTCTAATGGTTTGGCGTGAAACATTCCCGCCAGTGGCCCGCTGGACGTCACTTTGTAGGGTTCTAGCAGTACTCATTCTGTTCCTCCTCTTACAAAGGAGCAGATACTGGTCCTGCTAATGGGATAAGGACATCCGACGGCCCTCGTAGAGTAACTTCCTGTCTCCTGGAATTTCCTCCATGCTCTTGTGACTGTGCTGGAAGATACAGCAAACCTTCGGGCAATGGCACTTATAAATGTGCCATCCTCGTGCAGTTGGACTAACTGCAACCTCTGTAGGGTCCAGGTATCGCCTGATGCTACCAGTAGTGACACTGACCCTGGTCAAATGCAAAACTACTGAAAAGCAGTGAAAAAAGGAGGAGGGGCCGTGATATGCATTTAGAGAGAAAATTAAGACGTGATCGTTTTGGAACTGCATCCAAAGCAAACCTTCAATAAACTGTATCCTGGGAATGAATGTGTCCTGGTCGCAGAGTTTAATTTGCTAAATTACTTGCACATTCTAAAGATAATTAGTTGAACTCTAAATTTTAAGATTGCTGTGATTTCAAGAACTGTTATGCAATAAAGAATATGGGTAATAAAAGGTAGCATTAGTGTAAAGCTCAGAAACTGCCTTTATGTTTACTAAACATGGTTTTATAAAAGCAGCTCTATTATATGTCAAGAATAAAAACCGGAGAGAATTTCTAAGAATACATACCAAAGTTAAGTTTTCTTATTTCTCCTTGAAATTATCTCAGAAATGGTTTCTAACCAGCTTGTCCTGAATCTTTTAGTTTCTTTTAACTTACTGCTTCTCTGCGGCCACAGAAGAGCAAAGCACCTTCTTGACCAAGGAGGCCAACACCATTTGCAGGCCTTCTCTCTTAGAAACTGCAAGTTTTGTTTTCCAGCAAAGCCAGACTGTTCATGTTTGCGAATGTCAACATTTGTAAAAGCAGTTGTTGAGCCCCAGCAGACTGTGGGCCCCCAGAGGGATTAGAGGAGGCTCTGTTTACCTGCTCTGAGGAATGTTGCCCTGCGTGGACGCTTTTGTATCTGACAGGGACCCAAGGTCACACCGATGGGACACTTTGTCCCCTCCCTGAAGTTTCCACCTAGCAATATCAACAACACAACACAATGTGGGAGAAGAAAATGGAATTCCTGCTCATGTTGCAACAGTGCTCGGAAACCCGGGTTTACTGGCCCTTCTTACCCTTGAAAACTCAGTGATGGATGACATTGTATCAGTTTTCCAATGTGTTTGGTTTAAACTTAACCAAACTCCATAATATGTTTTCATTTTCATTTATTTCAAGGCTCCTAGTTATTCCGCTTCAACTCCATACTGGATTGTTTATTGAAATACAGCAGTTTAGTCATGTTTTAATCACATACGTGTGTTGCTTCTTAATTTCCACACTCACACTGGCCTGTGAATAAATATAAATTATGTCCCTGAGTGTATTTTTTTTCCTTTTAATAAGAAACTTGATTTGTTTACTAATTCTTGTTGAAATCAAGCTGAATCAACAAAATTGATATGATTAAACCTTTCAAATCATATTGGTTTATTTATCAAGAAATTCAATTTTTTTACTGAGACAGATAAACAGAAACTACAAAAGTAAACTACATATTCCACATATGTTTGTGGGAATTTATTAAATTTTATTTTATACATTCGCTCAACTCCCTACAAGCATCATTAAAACATGACAGAGCTTCTCCAGCTGCAAAATGGCAGACAAGAGGGGTCCTGCAGAAGATAGTGAGGGGAGCTGAAAAGGTTCTTGAAGTGTTTCTAACCTCAGCCCAGGATTTGTTTTAGACAGGAAGAGACTGCTAAAGATTTTCAGAGACGACTCTGACCCTCTCCGTTAACCTTTTCCGCCTGCTGCCATCAGGAAAATTGGTACGGCATCATCAAAAGCACTAACACTGTCTCTGAGGCGAAGTTCAGCCACACTCACAGAGGAACACCCTTTTAGCTGCTTGTATCTATGATCTCGTTCTTTTAGTGAGGATCCATAACTCATGTTCATGAGTGCGGGTCAAAATCAATAAATTTGGAGCTTAATGTCATGTTTCCAGTTAGCTCTCAGCAAAAAGTGGGATTGCTTCCTTTGGGTCAGGGAATGTCTTTTCCTCAAGTGGAGAATTTCAATGTCAGTATTTTGTTAATGAGTGATGACAGTAGGATTAGGGTCTCATCCGCAGGAACGCTGGCATTGCTCTGGTCAGTCTTGGTGAAGGAATATATGAGGAAATAAAATCTAATCTCCTGATTTACACCTCTTTCTCTTTTCTGACCCTCACCTACGATCATCGGATATGGATGATCAAAAAACAAGATCCTGGAATCAAGCAGCTGAAATAATCATCCATTCCAAGGTGGATGGATCCAGCATTGGAGCTCAAAGTATAGTTATTGTTCCACCACAGCTTCCTGGATGCCTGAGGTTTTCCGCACATGCCCAACTGGTAGAAGACCCTGCTCCAACTCAAAGGACTTTACATTCCTTCTAGCTTAGGAACACTTTGAGAGCCAACAGAAAGGGTCCAAAAGTGTTTGGAGAGGAGGCCTGTCAGGGTTTCCCTTAAAACCTACTTTGCAACCTGATCTTGGACATGCAGAAGATGATGGATGGATTGTTCTTCACCACAACAAACGGTTTCTGTAGTTAAAGTCCTAATCCATCTATCCATCTGTTGCTCCAAACTACCATCAGCCGTGTTGAAGATACCAAGATACGACTTCTCAGGTGAGGCAGGGCCAGATACCCCACAGACCTGGAGGAAGCAATCCAGCTTTATTTTTTTTCCAGTCTCAGACTCAGAGGACCTGACATTCAACAATAATAATGCATTATACTACAAACTTAAACTCAGGTTATTTGTAACATGCAAATATTTCAAGTGAAATATGTTAGATTTGCGGCTTTTTGCTTTGGAGTAATTCAATCTCCAAACGTTCTTCAATCAGCAGTACCCCTATGAGACCACACGGTGTCACCATTGCACCGACTAATAACCTCCAAGCTACAGCGCGAAACAACGGCGCTGGAATCAATTTGACAAAGATGCGCCCTGAAGGCTCTCCATTAAGCGCTAAACGCGCACTATAAGTCTTTATGAAAATAGCGGAGGATTACAGAGATTTGCTCTGACTAAGTGAAGCTGTGATTTGGGGTCTATATTTCCTACAGCCCGTGTTTGACCTGAAGCAGCCGACACCGATGGCACAACAAACACGCTCCTGTTTAATTTGTCTGCACGTTGAGAAGTTATTTGCAGAGGGCAGAGCTCGTTAAATTTGACATGGGCTCTCAACATTTCACAAGCATGCAAAAGGCAGTTCAAAGCGCAATATTCAACGTTTTTTTTTCTTTGTTCCTGAGAGCGCTTCACCAAATAGAGCAAAATCTCTTCAAACAGGCCAAGGTAATCCAATTTACATGCAAAACGGCTGATTCCTGTTCATTATTGCCACCCAGTTTGCTTATTAAAAGCAAACGGCACCTATATAAGAAACAAAGCTGATAAGAAATTAAGTTCCGATAAAAAAATATATATATTTCTGTGGTGCTTTTCCCAGTGGAGCTCATTTAGACAAAGACAACTGCAAGTTTGAAGATTTTCTTTATCTCATTTTTGTAATAAACATATAAATAATAAACTCTAGACATTTTTGACACATCGCCCTGTTATGAAAGTTAACTGGTATGGTAGACTATTCAGACATCTGCCGCACGTCATTTTCTATATATAGAAAACTATGTCCCTATTACAAAATATGAAAAGAAAAAACATTTTAGTACATTTACAAGAGTTACTTATTAATTTATTTAACGAAGGGGTTTCAGTTCTACTTTAACTGTTACTGAGCTGTCAAAATCTGCAGTTTTTTTTTGACATTTTCTTTTCCTCAGAAGAAAACTGAAAAAAATTGAAACAAACACACAAAAAAGCAGAAAATGCAGACATGACACCAAAATAATAAAATAAAACAAATAGCAGAACAAGATTTCCAATACTTTCCAATCTACGGTATTTTTTAAATTAAAATATATTCTCATATCTTACACTATTTCAAAAAACGAAACGTGATTCGGCAGCAAATCTAATTTACATTTCTGAGTAAAAAAATATAATTTATGGAACCCCGCGAAGTTTTCTCTATACCCCCAAAATATAACAGTCAGTTGCACATGAATAGTGATCTTTTTCTCTGTCCAGTTTTTTTTTATTCATTTTTGTCTTTTTTGTTGTTTTTCTCCTTTTTTAATTCTTTTTTTTGCAGTTGAGATATACAAAAATAGATTATGCACAATTTGCTGCTCGCGTCGTTTCACTATCCATTTCTGTGACAGCAGCAGCAGAGTTCACTTGAGAATAAATTATTCAAAGAGGAATTTTTTAAGGCTCCATTCATTCTTTGAAAGGGGACGCATCATGGAAAAGTCACTGAAATAAATATCCCAACTCCGCTGGGGCCTTTGTCGTGTTTTTGTTCGTTTTTCTTTTCTTTTTTTTTCTTATTTTAAGATCATTATTATTATTTAATATGTCATTCTACTGGATAGTTCGAGGGTCCTACTTGAGTCAGATTCTGATCCTGTGAGGGGGGTTTCAGCTTGGATATGCTGACATCCCCAGTGGATGGATCGAGTGGTCGTCCAAGAGCCACGTCCCCAGATGGTAAAGGAGTTTGGAGTACCAGTGCACCCCCTCGCTGTGCGCGCTGACCCGAGGCCGGGAGATAAACAGCGACGAGGACACCCAGTGGGCGATCCTGACGGGCGCCAGGGCCCAGTGCGCCAGCTGGTGGTCCTCGATCACCGCGTAACAGGACGCCAGGACCTGGTCCACCACCACGGTCCCCTGCGTCGTCACGGGCGCGTAGGAGCCCTCGTGGTGTTGCGTGTAAATCCGTTTCACGTTCACGGCCACGAGTCGACCCCGTTCCCCGTTGTTGACGAACACCTTCTGTCCGGGTCGCACGTCGCTGGCGAACACCGCCGACCGCGTGGAGTTCTCGCTTCCGACGAAGATGAGATGCGCGGCGGTGAGGGTGATCTTCTGGCCCGCTTCGGTCTCGATCACGTAGAAGGTCCTCCTGGTGGTGGAGTCTCGGTCTATGAACATGATGAAGTCGGTGTAGACCGGATTCCCGTCGCCGTCCGCCGCCAGGACCCTGTCTCCAGGTTGGAGGTCTTTGACAGCCTTCTTGGTGCCGTCCTGCAGGGTGACTGCGGAGGAGCCCGGGAAGCAGCCGCCCGACTTTGCTGCCACTGAGTTTTCTGTAGGAATAAAAGTTTAAGTTAAAATTTCTCCAAAGTCATTACATGACCCAAAAAACACTTCTTTTGAGATTGTTTTAGCCTCCACTCATACTGATGACTTCATGCATTTTGCAGATTGATGCCCTGTTTCGTCCTTCATGCCAGATGCAAATTTGCTTTTCTTTAAAACTTCAAGAACTAACTTTCTTCCAGTTTTCTCCAGCCTTCACACATCTTGATGAGCCCGTAGGCACTTTGCATACTGTTGCCCTTTTGGCTGCTTTATGTCAGTTGTGGATAAGTTTGACCTGAAACATGAAAGATTCTGTAAAATTATAAATCATTCTTATTATATCATGAAACATTCAAAACCAATTATAGCCATCATTCAAAACCCACTGGGTTTTCAGCTTTCAATGGGCCCACATTTTGCATATTGATGCCCCACTGGCTACTTATGCAAGATGCAACTTAGCCTAAATCTGATTTATTTATTTTTTTGGTGAAATAAAAAAAACTTAACTTCACATACTAACCATAATTAAAAACACTCAAGAACTAATTTCTCTTTAATTTACAAATTTTCCACACATTGTATTGCTCCTGCATGAATTTTGTATGTGGTTGCCCTTTCCGCTCCTAATGCCAGATGCATTTTAGCTTGGTCTATAACCTGAAGGTTTTTATGATGTTAGAAAACATAGAGTTGTAATGTAGCCATTATTAAAGAAGTCATCTTCTCTCACATTTTTTTTTAATCTTCCACACATCTCAGGGCTTCTTCATGCCAGATGTGCATCGGCCTGAAACCTGACATTTTTTGAGGAATCTGAAAACATAGTCGTAGTCATTCAAAAGCCACTCAAGAACTAATTCCTGTTGAATTTATTTAAGCCTCCACAAGTCTTGGTGTTCCTGTATGCATTTTGCATGTTGATGCCCCTCAGCCTCCTTGATGCCAGATGCATATTGGCTTGGCCTGTAAAACCTAAAAGCCTGGGCTCATCTATCCTTAATTAAAAAAAAGGCCCAATAAAGAACAAGCATTGTTATTCTAAATCAGCTTGGTGGATGGAGCTACTCTCCGCAAAGAACACTCACGCCTTTCCCAGCTTCTCTCCCCATATTTACTCAGGTGCAGAAACCTCCATGTGACAATTCACACAAATAGGCGACTCACAACTACTATTTACCCAGTGGAGCCACTTTTCCAAGCCTCTCGAGTTGTAGATTTGAATTTAAATGAGTGCCCCCGGACTCTTAAATGCTTGCTGTTGTGCAACATCAATGCACACCCCTCCACCACCACCCTGTCTACCACCTCTCCTTGCTTTGTTGTCAGTCTTGATGACAATAATTTTGGCCTTGGTGGAACTCTTCACATACCAGTTTCTAGGATCACGCAGGAAAAAAAAAAAGAAAGAAAAAAGGGAGGTTTTTCTACTTAGAATTTGGGAGCTTTTAATCTTCTTTTAAGGTTCCCGAGCATGAAATGAGGTGACAACTGCAAACCAGATTTGGCCAACATTGTTCGGCCAAATCCTTTCTGTAAAGTCGCATGACCCCTGAAGACGCGTCGGCCAGGAGCATACTGTGATCTCAGAACGTGTGAGGGGAATGAGAAATAAGGGATTTATCAATAAAGTGTGGGCTGAGAGAAGCGCAATGGTTCATCTGTCAGCGGAAAGGGAATTTAGGTGTCATGCAGTTAAAGCTTAGATTATTTTTTTATCTAACATGAGACAGAATAGAAGCCAGAAATATCATAACTGATAACAAGATCTGAAGAAATGGCCATCCTTTAATTTGTCTGGCCATTAATCAGCCTCATTTTAAACGTTTTCAAAGGTTCAAAATGAGCCTTCAGGTGTAAAGGTGCAAGGGTTTGCGTTTTTTTGACTCCATGGATTTGCTTTTCTCAGCTTCCCCACTATCCTCTGCAGGGTCCCCTTGTAAGTCTAGTAAATAACATAATTTTCCTTTTTCCCTGAGATGTCTTACCCTATAAAAAATGTAAGAGACAGTGACGGTTCTTGCCTATAGGCCGCCCTGGGCAAGACCCTCCTTCTGTACATTTTGTTTTCACAAATAGGTTTCACAAATCAAGCCTGGGATTTCAAATTTGTCATCACTGTGGAATATTTTAGTCCAGGTTAGATCTGTCAATACATTGTGATTTTTCACAGTAGTCTCAATGTAAGGTGGTCTTGATGCCAAAGAAAGTATTAAAAATGGTCCTTTTTTTACAGAAACAGAACAAAGATGTGATAGATTTCAAATGTTGTTTTTAAAGGCAAATGTGTGGATCAATAGAGTTAAGATTAGTAGTATTTATTTATTTTCGGAGATATCAAATACAGTCAAGATTCCTTAAGAACACTAGTAAAATAGTCCTCGAATAATACTAATAGGAATCTCAAATCGGATCAGTCATATTTCCTTACAATACCCATTTCCCATTGACTGGACAGCACAAACAGCTGTAGAAAACCAGTTCAATCCCAACTGATACAAAACCTTTGTTTTGCTTTTATTGCCCCTTGATAGAATTGCACCCTGGGCAGTGAGCCTAATCCCTCATATAAAAAACCACAGTAGTAGGGGGCGATGATGTCTATAAATTAATTGCAACTTGTTTTTGCCACCCAAACCATTACTTTTTAGATGCCCATCCCTCCTCTCTGGTACTTCTTCCCCAACACCACCCCAGCCCACCCTACCCCACCGTCCTGTTTACATGGGTTATGGTTTAATAGTGCAGTTGATTTGTCTCAGAAGTCAGACCTTGGATCTGGGAATGATGTCACACCCAAGTTGACCCCGGTCTAGTTGTAGGTTGGAAAACCAGCTTTGGTAGTTTTTGCGTTACTAACTGCTGTTAGCAAGAACAGCCAATTACAGCGTATTTCTCTATTTTTACATTTTCACGTCCACAAGTAGAGCTTGTATTGAGATACAAGTCATCTTAAATGTTGTAAATGGTTTATACTTTTCACAATTTTTCATATGTGTGGCAGCCATATTGGATTCTGAACTTCAAGAAAGACACAACCTCCGACTTTCCCATTTGGGAATTCTGATTTCAGGTCATGTTATTGCTACATTTCTGAGAATCACAAAATCCAACTTCATTGTACAAGGACGACACGCCATAGATGTGCCACCCTTAATCTATCAGTGGCCCGCATCTGGCCACCCTCTTTGAAGACCTTTTGGATCCGCAGCTGATCATTACATGGACAAAGCTAATGTTAACCAGTAGGACATCTGCAACCTTTGTGTGTTGTCAGCTTCCCTCACTATTGTTTGCAGGACCTTCTTGCAGGTCTGGAAAACGTTTCTGAGCTCCATCTGTTTTTGAGGTTCTTATAGCTTATTTACCCCTACAACCAGCACCAAAGTGGGCACCTCACAGCTCCCACCTTAAAAGCGGTGGTACCAATGGAGGTGGTCAACGGGGACAATGGCCACCCTATGAACTGCCCCCCATCCAAACTCCAGCAACCAAACAATCTTAAATACGTAATATTTTATATGAACATGAATTGAGGCTAAAAGTAAATTTTCAGTTAGTTACACTGATGTATTTTTTTATATACAGCTATGTATTTTTAGAGGCGCTTTAGAGCAACCTTTGAATGTTCACTCCTCCACCACCTTATATATTAAAGCATATAATAAAAGTCATGCAATTCTATTATGCCTTTTATTTTTTGTGCCATTTCATGATAATCATTGGCCCAAAAACTGGCCACTCTCTTTAAAAACCTTTAAAGAGGCACCCCTGCTTACCTGCTTTCACAGAGCAGTGGATGTGGGCCTTCGACTCATAGTAGACCCAATCAAATCCGGCTTCCACGGCCAGCCTGGACAGGGTGCCGTATTTGCTCTTGTCTCTGTCCGAGGTGGTGATGTCCACGGCCCTGCCTTCATAGTGCAGGGACTCGTCAAAGTGGTGCCCATCCTCATCCCAGCCCTCTGTGACCCGGAGCTTTACCCCGGGCCACTGGTTCATCACAGAGATGGCCAGCGAGTTCAGCTTGTCTTTGCACCTCTGCAGGAAAGCAGAAATCAAGTAAATCATTCAAATATAGTGAAATAAAAACATTCTTTGTCATTGTATTTCCAAAGAATATGGCTTGCACACCTTCTCCATTATACATCTGCTTGCTTTTTCCAACAGTGGCAATGAAAGATGAACATTTGGACACAGTGAAGCCTGTCCCTCCCCACCTGAATCCATGAATTCTCTCAGCTCTGCTGAAACGCTGCAGCTCTGATCCTGAGCTTGCATTTCTCAGTGTGAGCAGCAGCGTCAGAGGGCACAGCTCGGGTAAGAAAGCTGCTCATGAAATATGGATAAAGTACTGCATTCGCTTCACTGCCTCTATATCATATGGGTCTTTGGTTTCTGGAAGGTGCGCAAAGTGTCACTCCTTTTTCCTATTAAAAAGGGGGACATCTAAACAACACTGATTCATTATAATTCCACAAGTTAATGTTAGTTTACTTTAAATAAATAATTGATCTTGGAGTTGATATGGGGACGATCGTCCTTTAAAATGTGTGTGTGCACACTCGGTGAGAGTACTTGTCCCTCTCCGGGACAACTATTCTCAATATGTCAAATAAAACATCACAATGAGTCATTTTAGACATAGGGTGGGGGAAACTTTCATTATTCTCCTCCTGCAAAGTCCTGGGAAACGTGACATGCCTCTTTAAGTGGAGGTGTTATTAGTTTACTGACAGACAGACCTGTGAAATATCAGAGGAGCCTCATGTAGGTCAGGATTTTTGAGGTTTCACACAGAACTTCGCTTTAATCTGTTTAATATGGGCATCACACTTGTAGAATGTGATGAATAAATACTGTTTAAGGGGGAAAAAACTCAGAGAGGGGATTGTCGGAGTCAAGAGCCGTAAAAGCTTGAACTCTGTTTATTAATTCATCAGGTCGTGTGCCGCAAATCAAGCCAAATTCTGCTCAACCACCATGCATGAAGAAAAGCCCAGCAGGGAGCCTTGCAAACCTGTGCTCTTGCGCTCCGGAGGGGTGAGTTGTTCAGCAGCCCGCCTCTTAATCTTTTTTCACAAATGATTTGGTTAGAGGAAACACTTATCAGCTACCTGTCAGTGGAAACAAGCCAGAGAGCGCATCTCTTTCCCCAACTCACTTGCAGAAAGCGCTATACTGCATACATATCTACTTTGATTCGGGTTGTTATTTTGACTCAAATGAGTTTTGGCTCATGGATTAAATTGATTTTAGAGTCAACTAACATTGATCAACTTGTTGAAACAGAAAATAACATGTTCCATAGAGAAAGATCTGGACACGCTCATCTCCGTTTACTTATTAGTAAACAGTTGGGACTGAACCATGAAGTCTCGGTGTAAGTGGCCCCATCACGTTTGGAGATCAGCTCTAAAACTGTCAGACTAAACGGGATTGGCATGAACTTTCCTGGGAATCAATTGGACTTCCTTCCGTGTGCGCTTCTTATTCAGCTGTCCTTGCTGGACTGTAGTGGACTGATTTATTAATTTTGGTACAGTACACATCAATCAGACCAACTGCCTGTGCGTTGAGTGGGGAATATATATTTTCTATAACGTAAGACAACGGAGACAACTGCGCTTCGTACGTAACGTTCTGTGCGTAAAGGCGCACAACGATGGTAAATCGTTATGCATCGTTATGCATAAGGCTTAAGCCTCCTGTAGCCATTACCACTTTTCCTAGGCGATCAGGTCTGTTGGACTCTTAAAGGACCAAGCAGTTTACCTTGTGCTTGAGGACGTCTTGAAGCTTTTTACAATAAGTCATGAGTGAGGTCTGCAAATTGAAATTAAGTGAAAAATAAACCCCTTGCAACAAAAGACCAGTATATGGCAGAAATATTCGACACATTTACACTTTAAGCACCTTCTTTTCCACACGTGTTTAAATCTATTCCAGAAACTGCACTCAAATTCCTTTAAAATTTCAATTTCTCTTGAAAACGGAGACAAAGAACCTCCAAGTATATCCTCATCGCTCCACTCTGGAAATAACACATCCTCCCGGGCCTGTAATTTCCTAATCCCCATCTTTTGGGAACTTACAGGTATCTGATAGAAGGAGAGAGGGGGTTATGTGGGGAAGGCTGAGCCCGCACGCACGCAGTGAATATTTAATCGGAGCTCATGCATGGTGCAAGGCACGAGTTCAGGGAGTCCAGCGCGCCACCCGTCGCCACCATCACTACCACCGTCGCATTTTTATTCTCACTGAGCCGATACCAACACAAAGCCGCCTGTTTTGTGTTTTCACGTTTCACCAGGCTCTTAGTGCTGAAAGTAAGGATGGAGCGACGCGGCATCCTGCAGACCTGGAGGTTGGAATCGAGTAGCGCAATAAAATCTGCCGTCATTCGTGCAAAACTCGCCGCAAAAACGCGCAACCGGTCCACGTCCACTGGATCCCCACCCTTTAAGAAATGCAACATTTTTCATTGCAACGCTGTGCGCCTTATACGAAAGACAAATCACACAACCCAGTTGGAAGAAATGTCTGAAGCGCATCACCAAAGGACACAATAATAACCCTAATCCAGAAACACAAAAAGAGTCAAAGAAGGAGACTGTGCAGAGCTCTCAAATTGAGCCTCATTCAGATACAAATATAGATATGAGGAGATGGAGGTGGGGGGGCGCATTAATATTTCAAATCCACTGTCACAATAATGAAGGCCGAGTGTCCTGACTGTCCGCCTGCACATCACTCCTCCAGCTGGATTTCTACATGAGAAAGTCCCATGCTGGTGCATCAGAGTGCATCTGCATTCACAGTGAAGTTAAAAGGCTCAGTGTGAAGAGTTCAGACTTCACCTAACGTGCGCAATCAGTCTGACAGGGAGGTTGTTGCAGTGCGCGGTGATGGTGGAGGAGGAAAATAAAAAATACAAGATTATTCAGTGTGCTTACCTGAGTCATCATCCTGTCGGCTCCCGTGTTCTCCTCATCCTTGAAGATAATGTCTGTGTTATAATTGGGAGTGAGCTCTTTAAAGCGCTCGGAGTTCCGTGTGATCTTGCCCTCGTATCTGCCGCTCGCCCCCAGGGTCTTCTCCGCCACGTTGGGGATGAACTGCTTGTACGCCAGAGGTGTCAGCTTCTTGGGGTGTCTCCTCCTGCCGTAGCCCCTGCCCGGTCCGCATCCCACCGCGGAGGACACCAAGGACAAGCAGATGAGAACGACAGAAGCGATTCTGGTCCAGCGCGGATGCATGTTAAAAAAAAAAAAAGGTCTAAAAAAGAAAAAGAAAAACGAGTCACCGCTGCTGCTGCTGTCTTGTCTCAACCACCGATGTCCTTGTCTCCCCTCTTCTCCTGTTTTTCCGCCTGCGTCTCTTGGTCTCTTACCGCGGCAGGTGCGGAAATGAGCGCCTCAGACTGATGGTAATAACGGAGAACATCGAGAGAGGATAAAAAAAGAAAAGTAGTGAGAGAATTAAAAGCCACGGGATCTCTGGTTAAAACTGCAGCCGCTTGTGCGAGCCCAGCGCTTTTACTGCTTTGTATTATAGCAGCGATCTATAGCAGGGGTGGGACTTAATTGGCTCGCCTAGACAAACCCTCCTGATGTTATCCCACTGAAAAAAATGAAAAAAAAAAAAAATCTGAAAAAGGATTTCTCCCACCTTAGGTTAGTCTCCCCTTCATGGAGGACGCGGGCTCCTCCTCCATGGGAAAACATCAATTATGAACGTCTTCAACCCTCCCGTTTTCCAGCTCTTCCACAGCAGAGGGAGAAACTTGCGAAGTGCTTGACTCGGATCTGAAATCAGTGTAAGTTCTCCATGTGCGTGTGCGCATGGGGCAACTCCGCATGGAGACACTAGTGGACGCGCAGTGCGCATACCTGTGTTACAGATGACTTGGCAGTGATCCGTGTCCTGAGAGAATGACGTCGTTAAAGATATAATAAAATGGAGAGCTCGCTTGGGTCTGAAACGACTTAATTTGGCATTACCTATGTAAAGAAAGAGAAAACTCTTGCGCAAAGTTGCACAGTTAGAGACACTTTTATATAATATAAAGTCCCAGGAAATTCCAGTAAGCCTATCTGGATTATTTATGGTTTTAAAACAAATCAAAAATCGCCTGGTCAAAAGGTTTTCGAAAGAATGAGATCTTTGCATTGCGCTCTCCGTGTGCTCATTCTGTGCGCCATTCTGTTGCGCATTAAAGCAACAAGACAAACTGACAGTAAAATAATATTCCAAAACTAATGAGGGTGACCGATGAGCAGAGGAGACTTACGTATTTAAAACCCTGGAATTAACCAAATGATCTCTACTCTGCTTCACTCGACCAATCAAAAACAGATCATATTTGTAAAGTGAAAGGACAATAATATAATGCTTCATTTCTAATACAAATGAAAGTCAGAAAACTGATATACAATTAGAGCTCAGAGGTATGTCTACCAGCTTAGAACGTGAAAGGTTTGCCCATTCTTCCTTGTAAAGTAGCTAAAGACAGTCAGATTGGATGGAGAGTGTCTGTGATCATCAGTTTTCAATTCTTGCCATTGATTCTTAGTTAGATCTAAATGTGGACTTCAACTAAGCCGTTCTACCACAGCTCTAGCTGTATGTTTATGGATGATTCCCCGCAGGAAGGTGAATATCTGCCACAGTCTCATGTCCTTTGCAGCTCACACAGGTTTTATTCCAGGACTGTCTTGTGTTTAGCTCCAACCATCATTAACTCATCATTAACTCAAGCAGCTTCTCCGTCTCTGCTGAAGCAGTGTATGCACACATCATGATGTTGCTTCCACCGTGTTTTACCATGGGGATTGTGAGTTCAGGGTGATGTGCGGTGTTAGTTTTCCGCCGTTTTGTATGTAGGCCAGAAAGTTTAACTTTGGTTTCATCAGACCAGAGCACCCCATTCCACATGTTTGCTGTTTCTTCTACATGGCTTGTAGCAAACATTACTTCTAATTGCTTTCTTTTTGCCACTCTTAAATTTATAAAGGCTGAATTTGCGGAGTGCACGATGACTGGTTGTCCTGCTCATAGATTCTTCCACTTAAGCCATGAATGTCTGCAGCTCTTCCAGAGTTACCATGGATGTACAGGGGTTGGACAATGAAACTGAAACACCTGGTTTTAGACCACAATAATTTATTAGTATGGTGTAGGGCCTCCTTTTGCGGTGTACCAACAATTTGTCCTCTTTTGAACTCTGGTATGTCACCCATAATGTTGTGTGCATTTCAATATTTTGAGCAAAACTGTGCTCTTACCCTGCTAATTGAACCTTCACACTCTGCTCTTACTGGTGCAATGTGCAATCAATAAAGACTGGCTACCAGGCTGGTCCAATTTAGCCATGAAACCTCCTGCACTAAAATGACAGGTGTTTCAGTTTCATTGTCCAACCCCTGTATTTGCTGCTTCTCAGAATATTGTTCTCCCTGCCTTGCCAGTCAGTTTAGTTGGACAGCTATGTCTTGGTAGGTAGTTGTGCCATTCACTTACTCTTTTCAGATGAGAGACTGAACAGTGCTCAGTAATATGTTTAAAGCTTGGGATATTGTTTTATAAACTCAGGCTGCTTAAAACGTCTCCACAACTTTCTTCCTGACCTATATGCTTATTGGTGTTCCTTGGTCTTCTTGATAGTGTTTATTCGCCAAAGTTCTCTAATAAACCTCTGAGACCTTCATAGAACAGCTTGATGGATTTCAATTTATCAATTAGGGACAATAATTGATTGAGGGGTATCAGAATAAAGGCCGATTAATGGAAATGCATGACACACCTTTAGGCTTGTATTTGGCATGCTTTGTGCTGGTCTCAATAAAACACATCGAAGTTTATGAATGTAATATTGGAAATTGTGGAAAAGTCAAAGGGGTATAAATACCTCTGAAAGTTGTTGTAAAGGTGAAGGGCGGGGAAGTGCATGCATGGCAAGCAGACATAAACATGCCCTTCATTTTGCACCTGTACAGTTTTCTTATGTGTTCAACTAGATTTATCATTCAGCAATATTTCAAAGCTGTTTTGACCCAAAACGAAACCAATCAAGTCTTATTTTACATAGCTTTGCACTAACAGACATAAACCCTTACCTCATTTAAGGCACATGCATTCAGACAAAAGCAGATATTTTAAAACAGATTCAGGGATTTATATAAAAAAAAGGATTTGTCTCATAACAAAGAGTAATTATAGGCAGAGGGCTGTTTTGGGGCCAACTTTGGCTCTCATCAGACAGCCTGCGTGGCACATTCACTCTGAGGTGAGGACAGATACACCAGCTTGTGGTGTGGCTTCAGTCTCATTAAAGCGCGCTCTGGCTGACCTCCAGTTTGGTGTTGTTCAAGCCTGTGCCAGGCTTGTGGAAACCAGAAAAGGGAAAGACTACCTGCCGGTCAGTGAGAGGGTTATCATCAGCTCCTGGCCAAAAGATGACTTGTGCACCTGGCACACTGCTGTATAACCCTTAAACTCTTCCAGTGGTGGATTTCATTTTGGTTTTTTGATGGATATTCCTAGATGTTCTTCTCATCAGCGTGTTCTGTAGACGTGCTAATCGAACATAGGGCTCACAGCATTTATGACACCCTGAGGAGGCAGAGTTTCACCCCTGGTGTGTTGCTCCACGTGTTAGGTGGGACCTGACATGCCACATGCATGTCTAAAACCCACAGAGATGAAACCTCTGGTAGACCTCAGACATCTAATTCAGCACAAGTAATCATAATACGACTGTCAGGCAAAATAAAACTCATGATAAGGTTAATACTACAGGCCAAAGAGGGTTCTTTGTAAATTAAGTGGGTGACAAAATATGATGCCAAATGAAATAAATTATGGAGAAATTGCAATGAATAATGCAGCCTAAAGAGCAAGCAGCACTGATGGGTTTGAACTTGAGTTTCCCCCACAGAGGAAACCAAGAATTTCTCAGCCAGACCTGGGGCAAAGAGTATTTGCAAACATTAAACTTTAGTGTTTGGTTTTGGTCTATGCCAGTGCCAAATGGGTGGAGTTTTAAGCTAAAAGCAAAGGAAATCTCTGCAGACAGATAAGACAGTAAAAATCTGGTAAATGGAGTTTTGGGGATATTTTCCTCTCTTGAATTGTGAAAAAGAACAAATTTAAACACCATACTTTTGGGATAATCAGTGGAAGAAAAATGATACATGGTTTTCGATTTTTGTTTACTTATCAAAATTTGAAAAAGTGGATGTGTATTTGTGTTCAGCCCCATTTACTGTTACCCCAAATAAAATCCAGTGAAAAGACAGGTCACAGAGAAAGTCCTGGAAATGTTCAAAGCAGGGTTAGGTTATAAAATAATATCTCATAAACTGAACATCTCACAGTTCAAACCATTATACGAAAATGAAAAGAAATAGGGCAGATAAGCAGCCACGAGGCCCATCGTGACTATGGAGGAGCTGCAGAGATATACAGCTCAGGTGGGAGAATCCGTGTACAGGTCAGCCATTTGTCATGCATTCCACAATCCTGGCCTTTATGGAGAAGTCACATAAACAAAGCCATTGTTAGAAGACACCTATGAATCAATTTAATTCAAAAATTGTTTACTAATCATAATTAAGGAGTCTTGTTTGTAGTTTGGCACCAGCTGTATAGTGAACACAGTAAACATGTGAAAGAAGAGGCTATGCACATTGCCCTAAACATAGCATCCTTACAGTGAAACATGGTGAAAAAAAATCCTGCTTTAGGAATACTGCTTTTTTAAGACACTTTATTTTCTTACAGTTTCATTTATACAGACATTGGGGTTCGATATGACAGCAAAATAGCAACACGGAGGTCCAGTTTATGAAATAGTTCTTAAGGGATTGAGGTCATTACACAATTCATATTAAGAAGCCTGTGGCATGTGGTGCCTTTCCCATTAAGGCATACAACAGCCTGTCAGGAATCAGCATTTGCAGTTTTGACGTTTCTCATCCCTAAAACAAAACTCCAGACTTCACCTGCACTGCTTCCTGCACTGATAAATACTTGCCTTTATTATGCTGCCTTCCTTTAAAAATCCTCCCTCTTCATCTTGACATTCAAAGGATTTATTAGATATGCTGTTGCTAAGACCAAATCCACGCCCATGTTTGATTTCTCGAACCACAGTCCCGATCAAGCACAAGCTAGATGCAACCAGGAGTGTTTGATGGAGTTTAACCAGAGTAAGTCCCCCCAATTACTGCTTAAAGCCTCCTCCTGTCTGAATGTTTTGTAACATTGTTAGACGGATTAGGACTACAGAATAATCACGCACAAACATTTAAGTAGTGTCAGGCTGCTGTGCTGTTTTCCCTTTGCTGCAAATAGGGTTTACTTTCTTTCAGTCAATCGGAAAGCCGGCCCTACCGCAACTGGGATTTTTCTCGCTCAGACCACATTCAGACCTTTATCCTGCTTTGAACATTTGACAAACAGTTTACACCCCAGACAGGTAGCCATCAATACCACGAACATGTGTCTTCTTTTGTTCCTGCATTAAAGTCTGAATAGTCTTCCCCTGAATGGTTTATCTAAGTCGCACGCATAAAGCATTATGTTGAAGAAGAGAGTAACGATTCAGCTCAACAGATACAGGTGCCCCAGAGCTAATCTGTGGAAATTTCACAATACAGTATCTGGAATCACAGCCCTCAGTGTGCCCCGGAGTCTGTAAAGGCATTTTATTTGCACTCTCCAGCCGCTCCCAATACTTAAACATTAAACGCCAAGGCTAGACAGGCAAAACCACTTTGAACTGCAGGGCAGGGTGAACTCCGAAGGAGGGGAGGGAGTGCTGAGAGAGTACAGAGCAAAGGGGGCTGGTCTTTGAGCTCCAGGTGAGTCAATGCAACACCATCACAGTCTTTTGCAATGGTGACGGGGAAGGGAAGGGCCACACATGTCAGTGTTTTTAGATTTGACTGTGCTTAAAGTTTCTCACCAGACAATATAAACAAGATTTTCTTATTATTATTTTTAGGCCTTTATGTTTATGTGCAAAAAGTAATATTATGTGCCCTTAAAAGGCTTATGTCAACATCTTTTAAAGCTATAAAAGGTAGAAAAATAAAAGTATGAAACATAAATAAATCGCAATCATTCCATTTCTTTAAAAAGGGGATAAGTACTTTAAATTTAAAACACAATTCTCTAAAGCAAATAGAGTATTTTTGAAACAGGAAGGCCGCTCACACTGAGCCTGGTTCTGCTGGAGGTTTCTTCCTGTTAAAAGGGAGTTTTCCTCTCCACTGTTGCTGCATGCATGCTCAGTATGAGGGATTGCTGCGAAGTCAGTGCAAGTGACTGTCCACTGTCTCTACATGCTCATCCAGGAGGAGATCAGCGCAAGTCACTGACTCGATGCAATCTGTTGGGTTTCCTTAGATAGAAAATCTTTTAACCAATTTAAATAATAAACTGAATCTGACTGCACTGTTTTGATTAATTCGAATGTATGTACCTGACTTAAAATCTGTATGATTCGACTGAATTGGCTTTGTAAAGTGCCTTGAGACAACATGTGTTGTTAATTGGCGCTATATAAAATTAAACTGAATTACCATATATGGATGATGATGTAGCATCTGTACCGACATCTTCTCAAAATTTTCCACAGTAATCACAAAATGTCTTTTTTTTTTACATAAAAGGGCCTTTTCAATTGGAATATATAGAGTGAATGTGTTTTTTTATATTGCACATTTAAACAAAGTTGACCAAAGTGCTTCACAAATCAAGATCATATATTTAATAAACAAGGATGAACTCCATGAAAGTAAACACAGGTATGGAGGATGGATTTTTCACCATTAATCAAAAACAGTATATCTGTTGGAAAAGGTTTTTATCCCTGGATTATGAAATAATAGTAATCTTGGATGTAAAGTTGAGGGAAGAGGACACAACACATGCCTATGACAGATAGCTTGAACAGGGAGTCAACAGCCAGACCACCCAAGCTACTGCTAGTGTCATTTGTGAGCACAATGCTTATGAGTTGAAAAATGCTGTAGCAGTTTCGATTTACTCTGTGTATGAGCCAAATGATGTAAATGAAGGAGAGAACATTTGTCTGAGGCAGATGTCTGATTTATTTCCTTCCCTTACAATCACTACATGTCTACCATTAGCTTGGATTGAATTTTAGATCCAAACAACATTTTGTAAGAAAATGAACGACAAACAGACAAGTTCAGAATGATAAGTGGCTGGGTACTGGACTCTAATGGACAACATTCAATGACTAACAGCAAGTGTGACCACTTCTAGAAAGGAAAGTATACTGACTTTTTGCTCATCTGAAGCATTTAAGCATGTGGTACATAACACCAATGAGGAAACACTTCAACAAAATCTCTAAAGAAGTAGCTATTGCTGCAGTACAGTCTGTGAAGGGTTATAAAAGTATTTCTAAAAAGCTGAACCCCACACAAAAGCATTCAAGATAGAACAATTCAAATAACTGCATTTAGTAGTAGTTAGTGGTAGCAGAAGTAGTTACAAGACATCTAGAAAAATAATATTTGGACTTAAATAATCAATTTGGGGTTTTGGACTCTGATCTCAAAAGGGGTTTATTTTAAACCATTTCCAACCTCTAAAAATTATATTATTCTACAGTGAGACAATTATTCACAAGTAGAAAACATTAGAAAAAGTTCTCAAGGTCAGCTTCAAAATGAAAAAGAGAAATAAAAAAAGAACTCCATCTACATATAGTCATCTATTAGCTTGTTGAATGTTAAGATTATGATAGTCTGGTCAATAAAAAAAAAGTATGGTTTGTGTAGAAATGTTCCCTCAGGAAAGCCACTTTTAGCATACACAGGTGCAAGTGAATGAACCACAATACTTCTAAAAGCAAAATAGATAAAACTAAAAACAGCATATCATAAAAAAAAACACCTCACACTAGCTGTACAGCACAGTGGTAGAGAGATTATGATCTGGGCTTGCTTTGGAGCCACAGGACCGGACCACTTGCAAATATTGCGTCGACCATAAAATCCTCTGTAAAACACAGAGTCAAATGTGAAGCTATCTGTATGACAGCTGAAGCTTGGCCGAAACTGGGTCACCATTCAGAGAATGCTCCCAAGCTCAGCAGCAAATCTAAAACAGAACGGCTAAAAACAAAAGAATCAACATGTTGCAATGGTCCAGTAAAAGTCCAGACATCAAGCCAGTGAGCAGTTGCTGTGTTGACGGAGATGCCTTGTTGATTTTAGAGGTCAAGTGAGAATATCTGGTTTTAAATGAAAGAGAAACAATATTAGCCTAAATAACCACTTGTTACAACTAAGGTATACACACTACCATCTCTGAATGCACAAAAAGTTGAACCTTGAAGCAGATGTGTTACAGCAACAGAAGAGTCTATTATTTTCATAGACTCATTTAAAGACTTAAAAAAATACTACCTGGTTTGATAAGTATTGATTTCAGACATTCAGAAAGTAGGGCCAGAATTTGATATAAACAACAGGAAATATATGGATCCATTCTGCCTCTTCTCAATGTTTTGGGCTGGTGGAGGTGTTTAATGGTGTGGAGGAGATTTTCTTGACATATTTTGTGCCCCTTTGTACCAACTGAGCATAATTTAAACACCAAAAGGGGGTCGTGTCCAACCAGTGACTGGTGAGTTTTTAAAGCTTGGTATTATTGTTAATCTATCCTTACCAGCTTTGCTTGTCTTGTCTTTGGGCTTGTCCAGGTTTATATGTTGTCTCTCTTACCTCCCTTAGCCTTCTCACAGGTTCTCTTACAAACCTTGATAACAAAAGAGCCAAAAGAGGAATTTTCCTCTAAATATGTAACGCTTTCTTCCATGGCAACAAAAGCCTTTGACTGTTCTCCTTTATATCCACATAAACTTGGCATGCTTGGAATGAATCAATATTGAACTGAATCAGAAATGAAACTGAATTGTGACTTTGTGAATCAGAGCCATTGTTAGAACCACTAGTGTGGCCTGTTCCTTTTTTTCAGTGCTGAACTTTGCAAGGCTGCCTTTTGCTGTATGAAATAAGTTCTGAAGCCTTAAAAGCAAACTCTGGCCCAAATCATCAATGGTCTGTTTTTAAGGATCTTCCTAACATGTACCACAACCTCAATTCTAGGCAATGTTTCAACTCCTGCTAGTATAAGCTGTGCCTGTTCCACTGCTGTCTAATGCAGCAGCTCTTACCTGAACCAAAAAGTTTCTATTTAGCAGGATCTTATAACTGCAAAAATCCGCTAGGGTACCGTCGAGCTACAGAGCACTGCAAAAGTATTCATACCTCTTGAACTTTCCCACATTTTGTTATATAACAATGTTTTTAACTGGATTTTGTGTGATAGGCCAACACATAGTCGTGCATAATAGTGAAGTGGAAAGAAAATGATACATGGTTTTCAAAACATTTACTAATAAACATCTGAAAAGTGTATTGGATTTTTATTCAGCCCTCTTAACTTGGATGCCCCTAACTAAAGTCCAGTGCAACCAGTTGCCTTCAGAAGTCACCTAATTGGTAAACAGACTCCACCTATAATTTAATCTCAGTATAAATCCAGCTGTTCTGTGAGGGCCTCAGAGGTTTGGAGAACATTCATGGACGATCACCATTATAAGGACCAAGGAACACAGCAGATAGGTCGGGCGAAACTTGTGGAGAAGTTTAAAGCTTTGAACATCTTAAAGAGCACTGTTCAAAATGGTTAGTTTACATGGCTGTCCAGTAACTGTCAGACAAGAGCATTAATCAGTAAAGCAGCCGAGAGAAATATGCTAACTTAGGAAGATCTGCAGAGAGCCGCAGCTTAGACTGGAGAGCTATTACCCATGTACTACAAAAATCTAGCTTTTATGGAATAGGGGCAAGAATAAAGAAACACTATCCATGGTGGAAAACTAACACTTGCACATCATCCTGAACTCACCATGGGGGGACCATGAGGGGAGCATCTAGTTGTTGGGATGCAGCACTAATTGCAACCAAAGCTGATTCTACAAAATATTGCCTCAGGGGTGTTGGATACACATGTCTGTGCACTTTTCAGGTTTTTATTTTTAAAAAAGCTTTGAAAATTATTTTATATTTTCCTTTAGCTTCACAATTGAATGAATGAAGTATTTTGTCTTGCTCTATTACATAAAATCCCAACAAAACACATTGAAGTTTGTGGTTGTAATGTGACAAAACGTGAAACATTTCAATGGCTGTGAATGCTTTTGCAAGGCGCCATCCTTATTTCATATTTTTTGTTGCACCATCTCGACACCACAGGGCCACAGTCTTCATTCAGACAAACAGAACAACAGAACTCTGGTGAATTGCAGGAATATGGAAGAAGTCAGGATAGTGACCTAATAAAAAGGTGATAGTGATAAATTAAACCCACTCAGGAGTTGATTGAGTGCAACTAGAGTATTAAATTCAACACTACAGGTGAGCTCTGACATTGTTGTAAGATGCTGCATGTCAGATATAATGCTTGTACCAACACATGTTGATCTACAAGCTTACAGGAGAGCTTCAGTTAGAGAGCACCACCAATGACTCGAAGACATAAAGTTGTGTAACAGCGTATAAATGATTTATGCTCCAATCTGATTCACTGTGATCTGAGAGCACTGGCTGTACAAATATACTTCTTAGAGATGAGCAATGTGCTTCAACATGAACTCCTCTGGGTTTGCTTTCATTAAAGTGAGGACACTGATTCTATCTCTCTAATGAGCCCTGAGTGCTTCAAGTGTGTGCCATTTTACCTTGGGCAGCAAAAAGCGATGGTAATAACTCTCCTCTGACTGAAATGACAAAAAGCAACACAACACAACAAACAGCATGAAAAGCTTCAATCACGCCCGGTTAGCAGGCTACTACACTACCTGTGCCGACCGCAGAAACCACCTGTCTGCCTGAGTCACTTCAGATATGATAACGAGCTGCTCAGACATTCCTCTTCTCAATCACCTCTTTCTCATTTGATAACTGCAAAACATTGGGTCTTCCAGCAAACTGACGCCGAAGTGTTTATTTGTTCCCAAGGAAGCTTAAACAAAGATTTTTTTTGCATGTTTCCCTTTTGAGAAATATGCAAATAATCATTAAGGCCCTGTTTAAACCAATCTCAGGTTAATTTGCAGCAGATATCTCGATTTAACCAAGGGAGGAGGAAGTGTTGGCATGCGACGGAGACTCAGCATTAGTAGTAAATTAAAGCTGATAGCAATCAACCTATTTCGCTTCTGTTCCTTCATTCAGACTCTCCTAATCCAGGAAACTGCAGCTGCTGATCAAAGTTGTTGCTTAGAAGGAACAAGGAAGAAGAGGTGATGTGGCTGAGCCTCATATCTTACTGGGAGAGGTGGCTTTGGATGGACACAGATCTTTGTCAGCTGGATGTTTGATGACAATCTACAGTGGAAAGAGCCAAAGATGTTAGAACAAATTACTGCAGTTTGATCGGTGTTGCCAAAGTATTCATACTGATGGAACTTTCTTTTGCAATTTTTTACATTACAACCAAAAACGTTGTATTCATTGTATTTTATTGGCGCTTTATGTTGTAGACCAAGACAAAATAGTGCACAAATAAATTCAAGACAAAGTGATATGTTTCATATGGTGATGGTGGGATGATGTTCTCAGATTGATATGCTGTGTTAGGTTTCCACTATTGAATAGTGTTTTTTATCCACTCCAAAAAGTTTAATTTAATCTCGTTTCACCCGAACATCTACTTCCACATGTCTTTTGTGGTGAATTGCAAATGTGCCTTGTGGTTTCCTTTTAGCAATGGCTTTCTTGTTGATCAGTAGAGTGCCCAACTGATAGTCTGTTCGGACAGGTTTTCCCACCTGAGCTATGAATTATGCCGCTCCTCCAGAGGCATAATGGGTCTCTTGGCTGCCTCTCTGATTAATGCTTTCCTTACCCAGCCTCTCAGTTTAGGTGGGCAGGGATATCTTGGTAGGTTTACAGTAGTGTCATCCTTTTCCATTTTGAGATAATGGACTGAACAGAGCTCTGCGAGATGTTTAGAGCTTGGAACATTGTTGTATAACCTAACTCTGCTTTCATCTTCTCCACATTTTTCTCCCTGAACTGTGTGCTGTGTGTTTTGATCTTCAGGATGCTGTTCGTTCTCTGATGTTTTCTAAAAAGCCTTTGAGGCCTTCACAGAACAGCTGAATTTATACTGAGATTAAATTACACACTGGTGGCCCTTATTTAGTAATTATATTGTTGGTTGCATTATATTTTATTTCGGGGATTCTGAGTAAAGCTGACATGTATTGTTTTTCTTCCACCTTTTAATTATGTGGTACTTTTTACTGGTCTATCACACAAAATCCCACTCTGGTTGTAACATTGTTACATGTGGAAAGGTTAAATGGATGTAATTGCTTTCGCAAGGCATCGTAGCTATTGGTGGTCTAACTAGCTAACTTTTGACTCCTAATCCAACAAAAGAAGCAAAAGCCACATTTAACTCGTTATGCCCCAGTATGAAACAAATTTGCTGATCAGAGAGGGACAGAAAAAAAACACCTAAATATAAAAATAGGTCAAAATGCATTTTTGATCAAATCAACTGCATTTATTACATGTTTTTAATACACACTATTTGCAAGAATAGTCACTATATAATAGTAGCAGCACATGTAATTCAGGACTTAAAGAAAAGATTTTGTGTTCCAGCAGGATTTAGAAAAAAAGCCAATTTTAGGCTGAGAATATGAGGAAGAACATGTGAGCAGAGGGAACCAACACTGATAATAAATGCTAAATGCTGCGGAGAGAGATGAGTTTGATTAGCACTCAGACTGCCATGAACAGCAGCTCATACCCTGAGCCCTTAATAACAACACCCAGCCTGAAATGTCTTCAGTCATTTTCTGTCACAAGCAGGACCTCTCTGAGAAAAGATTCATATTTGGGACCAAATCCATCGCGGGTAGCTTCATAAAAGAGCTTGGCTCTCATACCTATTTTTATGATCTGTTTAGCCAGCCTACCCATTTGAGCTCGGGGGGTTAATTGTTTTAAATGGCAGTGGCCTCTGTTTGTGACACTTAAAAGAGACTATATTGAACTGATGTCCATTAAAACTCGTTTGATGTACGGCAAGCGGTGGATCGATTTAACTTTGAGGAAAGACCACAAACAGACATTTAAATGAACTTCGCCTCCAAAGATATATTTGCAGTGAGATTCGTTTTAATCAGAGTTGAGATAAACAAGATGTGAAATTAATTTAATCAGATAATCCAATCCAGGCCATAATTACAGTTCAGTTTTAAAACTATTTAAAACAAGGTTTTTTTTTGTTTGTTTGAGATGCACAATATTGATGCCACATATATAAAATTGGCAATATTCACACTTCTCTGCCAAGAAAATTTTTTTAATTAAGCTAGCTGCTTTTCAATGTTGGATAAGTAAAGTACTTTCATTTACATCAAATATTGAATGACCGGTTATACAGAAGAATAAAACACAGCAAGAACCCACAGATGGAGCAACATCTATTGCATCTCTTGATGCCCAAGCAGTAGGAAGACTTGCCGACGAAATCAGGAAAAGAACATCAAACCCACCATTAAACACGGTAGTAGTGTCATAGTCTTGGGTTGTCTTCTTTCTGCAGGACCTGGACGACCTTTCGTAATTCATAGAACCATGAGTTCTCCTCTTTAGCAGTAAATAATGAAAGCGTAATATTCAGCTTTTCTCTTAATAAAAAACATTATCATCTGAATGCTGCATTTTGTATTTGTTCAGATTATCTCTGTCTCATATTAAAATTGGTTTCATGATCTGAAACATTCAAGTGTGACAAAAAAACAAATATAGAAGAAATCTGTTATTAGCAAATAATGTTTCACACAGTGAGGTGGAGCCTGTCCCAGCAGTGAGTGGGTGAGACTGGTGTGACGTCCACCCTGGACAGGCCGGCAGTCCATTTCAGGGCCGACATGGACGAATGGCATCAGTGTGATGTCATTATAAGGTCTTTCAAAAATAATGAAATTCATTAGGAGTGTAATAATGGATGGCGCCTAAATTCAAACAGACTTCACTAAGACTGTCTTTTAGACACGTTACTCTAATTTGGCTAAAAGACAAGAATTAAGCTCAAAATGAATCCCTAACTGGGCCTGAAATCACCTACGGTTCACTGCCATGCAAAAGATGTTCATCAATTCAATTTGAATAGTCAATAATTAGTAATCCTTGATATCTATGAGCATTCATTTAGCTCTCTTAAAAGAACTGATGCAGTATCTCAGTCAGCCTGAGATCTGCACACAGAATAGCCAGCTCCAACACTTTTGTTATTTTCTTTTTGCCCATTCTGTTGTAGATTTGCTGTTCTGCTTGGGATGACCTAATTTCAGCCAGACTTGAGGTGTCAGACAACTTGTATTACATTTGACTTTAGAATACTTTGGGAACTAGAGGAGCTCATGGCCAACTCAGTGACTGTTTCATATAAGTGCCTCTTTGCAACCCAAAGTTATGTTGCCATATTCTCTTTAGGAAAATCCCCCCACAACACTCTTAAAGAAGCCATACTTGTATTTTTCTGCTATCATGATGTTTAATGTTTGACATTCTGGGTGAGGCTTGTAGAGTCCAAGGTGTGGTTGCAGAAAAGTATAAAGAGAGGTTGTTCTTTTACTTGAGCGGGAAGAACTTGAACAAAATTCTCTTTCTGGCCAAGAAATTTCATACTTCACTTCCTGTATTTGTATATAGTAACCACACAGGAAGGTTCAGGTCAGAAAATGTGTCAAGAACAAGCTGTTCTTGCGGAGTATGCATAAGTCTTCAGTCTAGGATTTCACAAAGCTGCTATTTATGGAAAAGTTGCAAGAAGAAAGCCAAAAAGATGTTCATGAGGGGAAAGTGCTCTTGTCAGAAATTGACCTCTTTGATCTAGGGGGGGAAACATACACGAAATTGACATTAAAAACACCATACCCAAGATGAAACATGGTGGTGGTAGCATCATGGTGTGGGAAATTGGTCAGAGTTGATGGGAGATGGATGAAGCTAAATAAAAAGCAGTACTGAAAGACAACTTGTTACACTTGGGCGGAGGTTTACCTTCTAGCCTGAAAATGACCCTGAACGTGCAGCTAACTGAATGGTTCAGGTCAAAGCATATTCAGGAGTTACAATGGTCTAGTCAAAGTCCACACCTAAATCTAAATGAGAATCAGAGACAATTTTTAGATTTGTATTTGAGAAATGTTTTCAAAACCATATATCATTTCCAATCTAGTTCACAATTACACGCTTTGTGTTTATCTAAAATCCCCATAAAAATTAAATTGAAGTTTGTCGTTATTCAAGTACAAGTACTCTTGCAAGGCATTGTAGCTGCAGTCTAAAACATCTCTAGAACAAGCATGATATATTTGAAATGATAGATAATAAACATGTTTTTCACCACAGTTGTTGATTCACAAGCTGAGGCGAGGCACATTCTTTTACTTTCCACAAAAGTTCACACAGTCTAAAGGGTGCCTGTCCTTTTTGCTCCGTCATTGCACAGCTCGGTAAGCCTGGACTAATCCTGTCCTGCCACCGCAAATAAAACCCCAAGCCCTAAATACATTTCAGAAGTACAAACGAGGAACTGGAGCATTACTTTAGGTGGGATGCATGAAGAAGAAGGTGGGCTGCTGGGGCATGTCTGAGCAAGTCCTAACAACATTTTTCTTTGTGTTATAACAGAAGGTGAGAACTTTATGATTACTTTTCGGGATTTAGGCTCCTATTAGAAATTGAACCGTGTAAGGTCTAAAATGTATTTAAGTTTGGCTGCTCTTGTTTTCAATGAACTCAAACCCACTTCCTGTTGACAGGTGGAAAACTCCTCATCCTTTATCTTTACTGCCTCAGAAAAACGGCTGCCCCGTCAGGCTCAGAGGGCGGAGTTTAACCTTTCTTTCCACTGTGCTGCTGCACGTTGGGAAGGTTTATAAAAGGCTTAGATCACAGGTGAGGGGATCACAGAGCAGACAGCACAGGTGTTTGAACAGTGAACTGAAGGTTGTTTTAGTGCCCTGTATATTTGAACATAATCTCAAATCGTACGTTATGTTTCAGCTTTGTGAAGATGTGTTTCTGTCTGCAGATCAAAAGCACAGGAAACGGACCTGCTCACACTGGAGATGGTGGCAGCGTGTCGCTCTATAACCCATCTTGCAGATTATCCTGCTCAGGGCTTTTATTATTTAATAGTAGTGCAAATTGATGATTGTTTAGGGCGCCTAAAATTGATGTTTATGTTCTTGCAGGAAAGGTGTTTCCCCTGCTTTTTTGTTTCTCATGTAACCTCGCCTCACATCACTTCAAGAATTCCACGCTGTGAACTGTAATTTAATAGTTTTATTGATAGTTTTGCATCTTTCCAAACATTTTGCACTTTTTATGAAAGGTTGTGGCCATTGTGGGGGCCACATTCTCCACTTGCGGAGCTCCCTGAAAACTGACAGGACGGTGTGCAAAAACTCACCCACTTGCTACATTGTCAAGTCTGCCAACCAGACTACAGCTCAGCACTCAAAAATGTATGAATTTACTACCCTCAAAGTATTTTTCTTAAATAAGGAGGCACAGAGTGAGTTGTTACTGTTTAAACAGGCAGGCGTGGAGAGTCAGAGAGATGTTAAAAGTTTAGTCACAGCAAAAGCTCAGCAAATCTGAGATTTAGTCTAAATTGTTTTGGATTCCTGCACAGGAAAGAACATGAGGCATAAACAAGTGCAAAAACAGACTCGTACTAGGATTGTCAGGTGCTCTTGTCTCTATCAGTTCGTTTGTCTGCATGTCTGGGTCAGAGTTGAAACAATATGCAGTGTGACACTGTAAATACAGAAAGCTAAACTCTAGACCGACTCATCAGAGGTGCATTCTGGGCTGCTGGGGGTGGTTTATGGAGCTTCGTATCCTTTCATGTCAAAATTAAAACAAGGTAACCCTTTTTTCTTCTTAAATGTACTTTAGTTGCACTGGATTTTATTTGGGGATGTCAGAAGGTGGAATATAAATGCATGCAACATTTCAAATTTTTATTTGTAACTATTGTAACTCTGAAAATAATGCTTTTCTGTATACTTCGCAAAAAATTGCTACTTTGTGTTGATTTATCATATAAAATCCCACCAAAATAAAACTTTTTGGGTTTATGGTTTCACCATGACAAAAGGTGAAATAGATAATCAAAAATACAACAAATATACTGTGGATCTTATTATTTTACTAAACTATCCTTTTATTAACCGAACCATAGTCTATATGCACTTTATCTTATTCAGGGTTACCGCTGAGCATTGGCAAAAACATATGGAACAGCCTGGACAGGACGACCCCAGAGACACATGGACATGCAGGCAACCATGGACGCACGCCATCAAATCTAAGGGCGAGCATGTAGTTGCCAGTTAAGCTAATAGGCATATTTTGGGATTGTGGGGAGGAAAACTCCACACATGCGCAGAACATGAAGAGTCCACTCAGATTGTAAAACATTTTATGTTAATATTTTTGGAAGTTTTTATCAGTCTTTAAACCAATTGGCAGGTCACGCAGATAGAACTTATTGTCTGAGCATAATAGTGAGTTGAAATAAACCTCTCAGTTTCAAAATTTACTGAAATGAAATAACATGACTGAAAGCTGAAAATATGTTCTTAAATTAATACACACAAATACAAATATACACGATTATAAAAGCAATAAATACAGTATTTAAAATTGTAAATAAAAACGTATTTCCAACACTAGAGGACTGAGTTTTATCACTATGGTTTTCAGTTTTGCAGTCTTATGTTTGGTATGGTTATTAATTTAGCGCCGTGTCATTGTATCATCCTAATTTTTTCCCTTCTGTTATGTTTATAGTAGGAGTGTAGCAGCACACAAAAACAACGGTTGGGTTTAAAAGTGATGCTTCGGTACCTCTTTGGTACATTTTATTTAAGAGAAACACAGTTGTATACATTTTTTATTATTTAGAATATTTCAAAACAAACCAACTGGAGATCTGGTTTGATTTTGTCAATTAATAAATCCATATACAACAATTAAGCCAAAAAAAAACAGTTACCATTCTTGTTGAGCAATTGTAAGAAAGGATAATGCCAGCATTTGGTAATAAAAAAAGGTTTCAATCATTTTGAAATTATATTGATATATAGACAATCCAGTGAACGAGTTGTCCTTGAACGCACCATGAAGCTTACCTGGTCACACATTTCAGGTGTGTGGTCAGATGTCTTTACAGCAACAGGTTTGATATAAATATCTGGATTAGTAACTTCAAACTGATTCAAAGCATTGTTTTTTCCTTGAGGAACACAACTCAAACAGCAGGAGCCTTCCAGCTGCAGGAAGTTCAGCCTCAAAGGCCTGAGCCAAAATATGACTCTGTCATGATGGATGAAAACATGGACAGGGATGAAGAAAAGTCATTATTGAGGACGATCATGATCACATTTAGAACTGCTACTGTTATGAATCTATTTAAGTTTCTGTTTTAGGCTTTTCATTTGTTTTAATTCTCTGCATGTTCACCACTCATACATGTCAGATTCTGCTGCTATTACCTCAATCAACTGAGATGCCGACGCAGCAGAAATATAAATCCACTGTTAAATACATTTAAGCTCTACAAAGTATATGAACAGAGCAGAGGACTTAATTTTGTTACAAATGCATAACACATGCATAAGTCACCGGTCCAACTAGACCTATCATCAGCCTGTCAGCTTGCTGACCATTCTTGCTAACTGATGAGTTCTGCAGCTCTCGGTAGAATATATAGTTTGTTTTTGATTTCGAAGTCTTCTCATTACGATCCATCCTTTCCTTCTTCAAAATCTGCCTTAGTGTGGTGTTTTCTGCTTTTGGGTCAGGGGTTTTTCTGCAGCAGTAAAGAATACAAGCAAACCCATTTAAAGAACGAATGTGAGATAAAAACACAAAAAGTGGTACTTTGAGCACAGTGGTCATGCGAAGCAATACTCAGTTCTTAAGACTAATACCTACCATGAGGTGCATGCATTGCAGTAATTGGTTTGCTGTAAGAGGAAATTTTTATCCAGGTAAATCACAATTTACCACAACAAAACAAATCTAAAAGGAAACCATGACATTTTGTTTCGAAGAGATTGAACTATATGTTACATGAGTTCAGTTGATTTTGAGCCTTTGTCTGACCAGTTTGTTTAAAATCAACACAAAGAAGGAAAATGACAGAGATTTCAATTTGCTTTGACTAAAATCATATTTAAAAAAGCCTTTTGAGGGGGCCTGCAAAAAGAACTTCAGAGGTAAAAAGTTCATTTCCCAGGGGGCGTGTCGCCTTTTGTTAAGAAACCCTTGAACTATTGAACAAAATTAGATTCATGATCACATTTCTGCAGAAGCTATTTCATACATAATTTTTTTCATGAAGATATTTAAATGATGCTTCAGTAATCTGTTAGATGCGGTCTAACCCTGCCTCCAACCATGCCACCGTACCTCCTCGTCAGCAGGAAATAATAAAAAGGAAATCTAGCACATATACTGGATGCTAGTGAAAAAAATAGCCCAAAAACACATAAAATGTGTCCAGCGAGAAACATGACTAACAATAAACTGGCAAGTTAATTTAAAAGCTAAGGTAATTGACATTGGAGGTTTAATGTAGAGTTTCCTGATTATCTAATTGTTGAAAATGTGGTTTTTAGACGTTTACAGAGGTCATGACGGCAGCACTAAAAATAAAAGAATTAAAATCCGACAGTAAACTACCTCAGTGAGAGTTTGATTTGTGCACTGCTGCTGCTTTTATTGTACAGTGCCTTGTAAAAAAAAGTATTTATACCCCTTAAACATATTTATATGGGATTGTATGGTATTTTATGCAATATGCCAAACACACAGTAACACGTAATCAAGAAGTGAAAGGAAGAGGATACATTGTTTTCACAATAAAATCTAAAACATTTGGCATGTATTTGTATTTTCCCCCCCACCCTCTGTATTCTGATACCCCTAAATAAAAATCCAGTGCAACCGACTTCCTTCAAAGGTTACTTACTTGTTAGAGTCCACCTGCGTGTAATTTAATCTCTGTATAAATATAGCTGTTTTGCAAAGGCCTCACAGAGACCATTAGTAAACAAACAGCATCATGGAGAATGATGAACACAGCTGACAGGTCAAGAATAAAGTTGTTAAATAAAAGATAGAAATGGTATAGCAAGGACCGCAGTCCTACCAAGACATGGTAGTCCAGCTTCCCTGATGGACAGAAAGACGGGCAGAGCTAAATACATGGCAAAAATGGAAAAGTAAAATAAATGAAGTTCGTGGTTAAAATGTGCAAAAGTTCTGAAGGTATAAATACTTTTTAAGGTCCCGTTTAAAATACAAATGTATCTCCTGTTCTTGCCATACTTCAACCTGGATTCAATGTATCAGCACTTCTGACTGAAAAGGGATAAGAAGAGGAAGCATGCATGACAAACACCAAAAAACAAAGACAAAAGCATATGTCAGAATTTTATCCCTTCAGGTGATCTTATTGAACATTTTTATATAAAGGCCTGAGCTAGACATTATGATTTTTCATGCCTTTTTCCTCATGAATATGGAGGATAAGTGTGTGAGGATCAACAGATGTTGTGGGGGCCAACAGGGGGCACTGGGGGCCTAATCCTCAATTCAAGGGAACATGGAGGAGAATTTCCTTTCACTTCTGCTAATACCTCTCTGCACCAACTTTAAAGCAGCCAACTGAGTCTGATAGAATCTTCATGTCTCTGATCTCATTTTAAGATATTAATGTGCTTTAAAGAAGCAATCAATCTTCTGTGTTCAACGAGCCCGCGGACATGACTGCTCCCAAATGAACCGTCATCAGTGAGTCAGTGATGTCTAATCAGGACTTGATTGGCACCCTGGGTGGAAACAACCTGTGAATCAATCAGATGTGAAGTGCATTTTCAAGGGCTCAGTCGGCTCTCTGCAGGCGTATGCACTCCTGTTGTGCTCTCTGTGGATATTCACATGCATTTAATGCGGTTCGTTTTTCCACATATATGCCTGGTTTAAACCTTTCCTAAGAATATCTGCTTATTATCGGATTGCATTCAACGTAATCAACAACTTTAAGAGGCTTTCGCTCTAATTATTCTCTAAGTCTCTCTGCTTCTTTGAGTTATTTGCAGTGGAGAATTATGATAAAGCACATTGTTTTCACCAATTATCCTCTATGGAAAGACTGACCTGCTCCCCCTCTCTACCTACTGAGCCATGGTTACCAATGGAAACGGTGCGAGACTAACATTTACTCTTTTGTGTGATGCATTGCAGTTAAAAAAATGAACAAAGCATAGAAGCGTAATGTGGGCAAGAGCGAGAGGGAGACGAGGCTCTGCAGAGGCTGAACTTTCCCAACTAATGTACCTTGTGAGGCTGATGGTGACAAAGATAAATTAGCCAAAGAAAGAGCAGGGGACGCTTCAACAGCAGCCGACCCTCCGACACCAATTAGCAGATTGATTATGCGCCTGAGAGAAGCGGACGCTTGTCAATCAGCGCCACACAAGGGGAGCGACAGGAAGGAGCTGGTGTGGATGTACCTGGAATGTTAAAGGAACAAGAGGCTGCTCCAAGGAATTCATACAGAGGCACTGATCCATAGGACTGTGCAGCGCTCACATTGACACACTAAAACAGCAAAGGTGCAAATACCACTATGGTATATAGAGGCCTGAATACCTTCAAACTAAAATACCTGTATGACTGGATGCAAACAGACCTGTTTGTGAACCTAGATTTTCTTACAGAAAGATCAGAGTAGATTACTGCAAATTACAGTGGCCTGCAAAAGTATGTATATCCTTTGAACTTTATCACATTACAGCCACAAACACAAAGTGAAGAGGATAGAAAATGATGCATTGTTTTTCCAAATTGTTAACAATTATAATCTCAAAAGTGTGGCATGCGTTATTCTGATACCCTTAAATAAAATCCAATGCAACCAAATGCATTCAGAATTTAACGTGTCATTTTTGTGTAATTTAATCTCAGCATAAATCCGACTGTTCTGTAAAGGCCTCAGAGGATTTGTTAGAGAACATTAATGAACAAACAACATCAAATTAGAACAAGGAACAAAGCAACTTTATCCCTGACCTGTCGTATGATAAAATTAAAGAGAAGCTTAGTTTAGTTGAGAGTACAGTTTGTTTGCAAACCTACCAAGGCTACTATTAGTCGTGCACTCCAGAAATCTGGTCTTTTTAGAAGGGAGACAACAACAAAGTTTATTGAAAGAAAGCCAAAGTTCTGTTTGCAGTTTGTCATAAGGCCAGTATTGAACATTTGGAAGAAAATTGCTCTGTTCAGATGAGACCAAATTTAAAACTTTCTGGCCTACACGCAAAGTGCTATGTGTGTTGAAAAACAGAGATTGCACATCACCCTAAACACTCCCCACTGATGTGGCAGTATCATGCTGTGGGGTTGCTATTTTTTCAGCAGAGATCGCAAATGAACTGCTTGGCTTGCATGCAAAGCACCATGTGTAGTGGAAAACTGGCATTGCAAATCACCCTTAGCACACTATCTTCACAGTGAAACATGCTGGTTTAGCATCATGCTGTGAGGATGCTTTCCTACAGCAAGGAAAACAAATATGGCCAGAGTTGATGGGAAGATAGATGGAGCTTATGGTGTGTTTGCTTTGTACTTGGAAGTAGGATTTTCCAAGTTCCCCGTTGGTGAAACAACAAATTAGCCCAGTGAGGTCAGGATTCTCAGGGAAAGTTTGAGCTAGCCAAACAGCCCTCAGTTTTATGTCAGCCATGGGTGCTGTGCATATCAGATAGTGATGAAAGTTGTCAGTATAAACAATTTATTAACACTTTTGACAATTTTTACCAAATTAAACCAGTAGCACATATAGTGGTCTACATTATCTATTGAAAACCAGTTTTTTTAGCATTTAAATGAATACATTTAAGGGAAAATATTGCAACAGCTTCTATTGCTAACAGTCGTTAGCACCAAGTCAAATGGCAAGACCCAACTTGCAACTAGAAGGCGCTCAACTTAGGTGTGACATAATTCTCAGCTCTGAGCTCAGACTTTTGTGGAAAATCAAATGCAGCATAAACACAGAGCAAAACCGGAAAAAAACCTGTCTGAGGTGGCAAAATACTTGAGACAAGTGGGAGATTTATCCTCCAGCAAAAGGACAACACTAACCATACAGTGAGAACTATAATTTGGGAAGGGGGACATACCCAAAAATTTTCCTGGGGCGTGGGCTCAAAGGAAAAGGGGGGTGGGATCCTGTTTTTTATTATATTTAAAATAATTTATATAATATATATATATTTTAAATAATTCCCTTTTTTTTTTATAAATAATTTAAAAATAATATATATTTTACTGTTTTAAAAGAAAATATATTTTATATATATATTAAAACTTATATAAAATAATTCCTTTATATTTAGATATATATTTCTTTTTTTTCGGGCCCTTCTTTGCAAAAACGGGCCCCAAATTCTTTAAATTTAAACTCATGCTCGGGGCTTTAAGTAAGCAAGTTAAACTGTTTTTGGGCAAGAAATCCTATTAAAATACATGGATGTTTCTAGTTATAATTTCCAAAATTTAACAGGGATTGGGAAATATTTTGGACAGGCATTTATTGGTTTTTGAAAAACCCAAAGGGGTTTTTTTATACATTTTACTCGGGGTTTTTTGTCATACAAAACATTTTCCCTGCTATTAAAACTCCTGAGGGGTTTGGGGGGGTGGGTGTCCGGGGTGGTTTAAAAGTCCTGTTAAACGTCCCTTTAGCAAGGAAAACCCCCCCCAAGGAACATAAGTAAAAGGGCTTCTAAAAATTTAAAATGCCCGCCTGCAAGCACAAGAGATCCTTCATCTTTTTAAACTCACATACTAGATTGCAAATCCTAATGTTTTAGTCAGTTCAAACCGGGTGACCTGAAAGCTGTTAATAGCAGTAATATGTGTAGCTGGAGCTCACTTTGATATATGACTTTATATATGCAAAAACACACACTGAGGAAAGTCAAGAGTGAAAGTCCACAAAGCTCAATGGGGCAGCTAAACTTGGAAAAGATAAGGACAAAATTAGATTTGGCTGCAAGAGGAGAGACCATTAGGTCCTGATTCTCTGCCTCTCCCTCACAATATATGGTCCACACTCACTCTTAAAAGGATGATGATGACATCACTCCCATATTCAGAATACCAACTGCATGAAAGAATGAAAAAAAAAGACGGGAAACAGAAACCAATTTGTTAGATTAAACATTTCTCCTTGCCGCCGCATGATTTAGATGGCCCCCTGACCGCAGTCGCACAAGGTTTTACCCGTCCTAAGACACAGTATTCTGTCAATCTGGCCCAGCCAGAATTTCTAATTATAGGCTACAGATGCAAGAAGGTCAAAGGCTTATTAAAAGTCAAGATTAAAATTCCCAATGCATATTATAAGCTACCTCCTCCCCTGACTAGCAGTTATTTGCTAACTCATGCCAACACAGTAAGCAATAATTCTCAGGAGGAGCAGGTTACAGTACATGTGAGGTCAATATAGGTGTGTGTGTGTGTGTGTGTGTGTGTGTCTGTGGGAGGATAATAGTGTTGCAAATAATTTTCAACAAAGTATTTCACTGAGCTGACATCTGTCTGCAGCTGTGTATCATCTGGTCATAAAAACTAACTGTAACCAATTTACTTTGTGGTTAAATATGTTAATTTAAGCAATACTTACCTTTAATCTTGTACTTGCATTGCATTAAAACAGAGTATTTTTAGACCACTTTTTCTGAATCAACAAATTTTTTGATTTTTAAATGTCCAATTTTTTTTTGCTTTTGCTCAAATCTAGGACAAATGTACACGCATGTCTCTGTTTTCTTGCATTTTTGTGTAGAGTTTGCATGTTCTCCCTGTTTTTCCTTTGCACTTTTCCTGTATTCTTGTAGAGTAATTTCTTAAATGAAACAAGTTTTTTTTTGACATTTCAGACAAGTTTGAAGTTCCTGTGAGGTTTGTAAAACATAAAGTCTTATCAATCTTAATTAAATGATCTCATTACACAATTTAAATAGTCACTGCATTTTATTCCCAGACACATTTAGAATAATGCAGTCGGGAATTTAATATTGCACTGTATTGATTTTTCATTTTCATTGTTTGGAAACTTTCCATCCAATCTTTTGACAGCGTGTATGAAAATGGCCATACTCTGAGTTAATTGCATGCATTGGAAACACATCCTGTGTTCAAAGGTTTGGTGCAGAGAACATAATAAAAATCATCCCTGATCATTTATGTAAAACTTCACTATTTCTTTTCATCTTTAACAGTGCCCAGTTTAACTTAGTGAACCACAACACTGCAAAAAAGGAAAATCTTACCAAGTATATTTTTCTAAATTTTAGTCAAAACCTCTCATCACACATAATATACGTCAAAACCATCTACAGAGATACATTTAAGTGAGATATAACCACTTGTTTTGAGACAATGCATCTTGAAAATCTTGATAAGCGAAATAGTCTTGAAAAATTCTTGTTTTGAGTAATTTCTTAAATGAAACAAGTTTTCTTTGACATTTCAGACAAGTTTGCAGTTCCTGTGAGGTTTGTAAAACAGAAAGTCTTGTTTTAAGAAAAAAAATTACTTGAATTAAGACAAATCTGCTTTATTGATAATCAACAACGATATCAACAACATGCCCAACTCACAGTGCATTACAAAACATTCTATAAGTTTAGCTATTTTTAATACATTTCTGTCAAACCAAACATTCAAGTGAGTTGGAAAATGGTAATGAGTACAAATACTGGTCTATACTACAGTAATTGGCAATGCTCTAAAACATTGTTTGGTCCAAATACCCAGACTCACCACTGAGTCAAGACTGACATTTGATGATATCTGTGAGGTCATATTTCACTGCAATGTACTTGCTATTATTAAAATTCACATAAGAGTATGGTGTATAATCAATACGCTTGTCTGCATCCATGAAAATATTGGCTTGAGCTAGGGAGGGAAAAATACTAAGATGAAAACAGGTTGCAGAAGGGTTATAATGCTGCGAATGCATTTCTCAGTGCTAGTCAGGAAGGCATACTGAAAGGTAATTTGTCTTAAAATGCAATGTTCAAATCTTAATTTAAGTTGGTTTTGGACCTGGATCCAGAGCATTGCCACAATTATGAAACTAAGAATGAGTTAAATAAATTTTAAAACAAGAGGATAACATTCAAGCTGAAAAAAAAGATGCTACCTTTGATGCCCAAAAGCTATACTACTTTTGGGCATCACAAGCTTATGAGATCGCAAAAGCTCACAATTGTAGTAAAATACTGCTCAGAATGAGTTTTCATGGCTAGATTTCAAGATTCTCTATACCTTGTGAGGCTTTAATGCAATGTCTTATTTCTAGAAATCTTGTCAAGCAAATTTTCCCTTGTTCCATTGGCAGATTTTTTGGCTTATTTCAAGCCAAAAAATCTCATTTTAATTTTTTTTTACTTATTTTTGAAGTGGCATTTTTTCCAATGTATAACGTGTCTTTGCAGACACAAAGTCACAAAGCACTGTACAAGGAAATCACATTAAGATGTACATTAAAAGAACAATAAAATCATTAAATGATGTATCTGATCCAAGGTGCTGTCTCAGGGTCTTGATTAAGACTGATCAAATAAGCCTTCTTGGAGTTACTCGCTAAAGTCAGTCACTCCCATGGTGTTAGTCAGCAAGCCTTGCAGCTGCATTTTGCCCAGACAATATACAAAATGTATCAGCTACTGTTCAGTTCATGACTCGCAAAACTCTATTATAGGATGTACACAATATTTTATTTTTCTAACTAATCTGGATATTTTATCAAACAATCAAAATGTTTTTCACCCATTATAATGACGTGCACAGCAGAGTAAAGACTGTATTGGCACCTGCAGAGCTGCACAGAGAGCAGCTGAAACACTAGTCATTAAATTTAATGCTGTACAAAGTTTATGAAGCACTTAGCAGCATACAATAACTGGCCAAATGATCAATGAGTCATATCAAAGGAGAGAGAGACAAATGATAAAGCCATAGTTTGATGGCACATTTTCCTAACCGAGTTAAATCTAAACAGCCCAAACAGCTTATCGGGTCTTTCTTGCAGAATCTACAGTTGAGACAAAGTGAGTTGCAGTCTGGAGAAATGGTTAGGGCGCCTGCTGCATTCAAAACGGCATCACATTACTAATATAGAACATGTAATACAATTGAAATATAGTGTTTTTTTCATCATATATGGCAGGTACTATAATAAAGTATTGGACTTGGACTTGGTATTGGAATGTGACTCCACATTCCAATTGGTATTGGGGTCAAAACATTGTGAGTTGTACATCCCAACTTAGTTGTTTTTCATCTTTAGAATTAAGAAATATTAGTGATATTAAAAGATACTTAAAAATGTGATTGCAGGAAAAAGGAAAGTATGTATTTAAAATGAAAGAAAAAGGAATGAGTTCCTTGGCATGTCTGTATAGGACTTTGCTTGGAGGCTGTCTGAAAGCCTACCCTTGGAGTAACATGTTTTTGTGCTATAAAAGCTGCCTTGCAGTGTCAAGGCAGGTCATCACAATAAACATCTTTTTCACCCTCTTTTCTAAGAGTGACTTCTTTACTCACCTTCTTTAAAGAACCTCCCAAAAGATGTGCAGACAGACACTCCAGTGGACCAGCTAAGCTGTTGCTAGCAGACATGGTCTGTTATGAACCAAGGCCGTTTCCGTCAACAAGATCAATCTCACTCAGAAAAAAACAGGCTGTCTGCTTTTTCTCTTATTTTCCCCTCCTGTCGCTGGACCAGTTCCAGTGGTGTCTAATCACTTTGCTGCTCTGTTGTAGAGTTCACCTTCCATTACAGCGTTATAGCTCCTTAATCATAATTGAAAAATTGATTAAAGAATAATGACATGACACTTGTTTAATCAGCTCCATCGGAGCCAAGTAAATAAACTTACTCATCCACACGCACGCGCTGTCTGGTGTGTGGATAATGAAAGCGGCAAGGTGAAAAGCACTTTATCAAATGAATGGCTGAAACAGAGCCCGACCATAGTTATTATCAGTCCGAGCTGGAGGCTGAGACTCCTGTGAAGACAGGGATGCAGCTGAGAGTAATCTCTAACTGGATTTAATTGCTAGGTAAAAAACAGCTCCGAGAAAGGGTAGAGGGATTGAGGGGGATTGCCATATTTATGAAAGTAAACATGATACCGTACTTCCATGCTCCTTCTTCACATGTGGTTTCCCAGTCTCAGGTCATCTTCCCTGCATCTGCAGCTTGTGAAGGCAGCTGAGGAGGAATAAAGCATTAATTATACCTGTGCGGTTAAATGGTGTCTCGGGGTATCGGCATGGCACCGCAGTTTGAATTTGACCCTTAGTGATTCCTGTACGTTTGGGCTCAGATGCTAGCCTGGGCACGTTTATGGGCTGCGCTGATGCATCTAGGGTCTGAGGCAAACTCATGAGAAAGCCATGCATTTGTATTCATGTATTCACAATACAACAATAACGCTCTCTGTGGCTCCAAGAAGGGGATGACACAAGCTTTTTTGATCAATTTACCCAGCCACACGAACATGTTGGTTTCTGAGCCCCATTACTTCTTTTTCTTTGTGATCTGACGGATTTAAAGACTGGAATAAGAGACAAACAGCATCTCTGTAGCCTATATTGGTTGGCTTATTTACATTTTAATGATAGGGTCACTTGATATGACATGGTCGTCCACACTGCTGCATTCATGTAACCTGCACAACTGAGCGGGAAACATTTTCAATGGTAATTTTACATGCTTTGTAAATTCACTCATACCCTTTGAGGTATGCCACACTTGGTCTCATTACAAACACAAACTTCAATGTATTGTAGTTGAGTTTTAAGTTATAAAACAATGAAACCAATCCTATGAACCCCCTCAAAGTGTAACATGTATTTGCATTCATCCCCCTTTACCCTGACACAGCTAAATAAAGTATATTGCTTCAAGCTGCCTTCTGAACTGATCTAATTATAAAAAAAAAAAATTGCAAATGCTATGTGTGTCGCAAACTGAACACATGATCCCCACAGTGAAACATAGGGGTGGAATCATAATGCTGTGGTGGTTTATTTCTTCAGTAGAACAGCGACACTGTAGGAGCTACTTATAGATAGGTTAGTCTTGACTGAAAACCTCTTAGAGGCTGCCAAAGCCTTGAGACTGGGAAGTATAGTACAGCTACTAACCTGACAAGGCATTGGTGTCCACCTAAACTGACCAAACAGACAAGACAAAAATTTATCAGAAAGGCAGACAAGAGGCCCTTAGTAAATCTGGAGGAGCCACAGAGAATCACAGCTCAGGTGGGAGAATTTGTTGCCATGAAAACTACTCTTTCCTTTATGGGAATCTGGGAAGAAAAAGAGGTTGCAAAAGACGTGAGACATGGGTGGAGGTTTACCTTCCAGCAGGACAATAACCCTAAAATACTGCTGCAAGAGCAGCAAAAGTTGTTTTTTCCTTCCAATTCCCAATAATGTGCTAGTTGCAAGTGCTAAAAAGTTGAAAGGTGTGAATACTTTTGCATTCTGGAAAATTTTGCTTCAAATTTCTGGTAACTTTAACATCTACAGACTCACCTTGTCTTTAAATTGAAATTGAATCTGCTTTTGATGTGTTCTCTCACAGAGGAGAAAGAAGTTTAATGCACAGGTATCAGTAAGAATTACAGGCAGGCTTCTGCAGAGTATCAGCTGCACTTTCTTCTCTGGAAAAAATGCCACTTCAAAAATAAGTAAAAAAAATTTTAAATGAGATTTTTTGGCTTGAAATAAGCCAAAAAATCTGCCAATGGAACAAGTGAAAATTAGCTTGACAAGATTTCTAGAAATAAGACATTTCATTAAAGCCTCACAAGGTATAGAGAATCTTGAAACTAGCCATGAAAACTCATTCTGAGCAGTATTTTACTACAATTGTGAGCTTTTGCATCTCATAATAAGCTTGTGATGCCCAAAAGTAGTGTAGCTTTTGTGCATCAAAGGTAGCATTTTTTTTTTCAGCTTGAATGTCATCCTCTTGTTTAAAATTTATTTAACTCATTCTTAGTTTCATAACTGTGGCAATGCTCTGGATCCAGGTCCAAAACCAACTTAAATTAAGATTTGAACATTGCATTTTAAGACAAATTACCTTTAAGTATGCCTTCCTGGCTAGCACTGAGAAATGCATTCGCAGCATTATAACCCTTCCGCAACCTGTTTTCATCTTAGTATTTTTCCCTCCCTAGCTCAAGCCAATATTTTCATGGATGCAGACAAGCGTATTGATTATACACCATACTCTTATGTGAATTTTAATAATAGCAAGTACATTGCAGTGAAATATGACCTCACAGATATCATCAAATGTCAGTCTTGACTCAGTGGTGAGTCTGGGTATTTGGACCAAACAATGTTTTAGAGCATTGCCAATTACTGTAGTATAGACCAGTATTTGTACTCATTACCATTTTCCAAAAACATTGAATGTTTTGGTTTGACAGAAATGTATTAAAATAGCTAAACTTATAGAATGTTTTGTAATGCACTGTGAGTTGGGCATGGTTGTTGATATCGTTGTTGATTATCAATAAAGCAGATTTGTCTAATTCAAGTAATTTTTTTTTTTTTAAACAAGACTTTCTGTTTTACAAACCTTCACAGGAACTTCAAACTTGTCTGAAATGTCAAAAAACTTGTTTTATTAAGAAATTACTCAAAACAAGAATTTTTTAAGACTATTTCGCTTATCAAAGTTTTCAAGATGCATTGTCTCAAAACAAGTGGTTATATCTCACTTTAAATGTATCTCTGTAGATGGTTTGACTTATATTAAGTGTAAAGAGAGGTTTGACTAAAATTTTTAAAAAAAATATACTTGGTAAATTTTCCTTTTTTGCAGTGTTGTGGGTTTCCTAAGTTAAACTGGCCTGTTAAAGATGAAAAAAATAGTGAAGTTTTACATAAATGATCAGGGATGATTTTTTTATGTTCTCTGCACCAAACCTTTGAACACAGGATGTGTTTCCCCAATGCATGCAATTAATCAGAGTATGGCCTTTTTCATACACGCTGTCAAAGATTGGATGGAAAGTTTCCAAACAATGAAATAAGAAAAATCAATACAGTGCAATATTAAATTCCCGACTGCATTATTCTAAATGTGTCTGGGAATAAAATGCAGTGACTATTTAAATTGTGTAATGAGATCATTTAATTAAGATTGATAAAAGCCAAGTTCTTAAACCCTCATATACTTTTAAATGGCTTTCTTGAACCCATACTTGCCCTTTGTCTCCAAAGAGAATAGTGTATTTAAGATTTTATATAGAGGAGATATAGATAATAATGCATCCACATCCAATTTGTCTATAAAATATATCTTTTTCCAATTGTTTCTGAAACAAGTCTTGAGCAGACCCGTGGAGTTCAGGGAAGAATGTTCGCATGGCTCAGGGATGAGGGATAAGCCTTTGAAACTCTAGTAAACCACAATGAGAGCCGGTATCCACAAATAGAGAAAACATGGAACAGTGGTTAACCTTTCCAGGGGTGTCCAGCCTCCCAAAATTACTCCAAGAGCACATTGGTGACTCATCCAGGAGGTCACAGAAGAACCCAGAACAACATCTAGATCACTGCAGGCTTTATTCGCTTTGTTAAGGTAAGTGTTAATGATTCAACAAAAAGAAAGAGACTGGGTAAAAATGGTAGCCATAGGAAAGTTCCAGGGAAAAAAACACTGCTGATCAAAAAGGACACAAAAAAACAGTTCACATTTCCCAGAAAACATCTCTATGATCTCCAAGAGTTTTAGGAAAATCTTCTGTGGACAGACAAGACAAAGTAAAACATTTTGGAAGGTATGCTTTACATTTAGCATGAATCTTAAACAACATTTCAGAAAGGAATCATGAATTCTGCTCTATAGCAGAAAAAAGGAGAATACTTATCTGTTATTAATTTCTTGACCTTGAGTCCAAGCACACTTGGGTTATGCAGCAGGAAAATAATCCAAAGCGCATCGGAATGATGAAATCCCATTGAGAGGCTGTGGTGTTCATTCTTTAAAGCTTTCCAATGTGACTGAATTAAGACTATTCGAAAAAGAGGAGTGGGCCAAAATTCCTAAGGATGTAAACAACTGATTGACAGTTATCAAAAAAAATTATGGCAATTGTTGCTGTCATGGGTGGCACAAGTTGTTAGGACTATGGCTTTTCATACAGGTCCAGGTTGGTTTGGGCAGGTTTTGTCCCTTTAATAAATGAAATCACCATTTGAAACTGCATTTTGTATTTACTCTGGTTATTTTTGGCCCAGAACAGCCAGGGTATGTTTGTAAGCGCAGTTTATTGCACCATGTTTAATTTGTCTTTTATTTCTCTGTTAGACATGTGAAGCAGAAGAGTTTAACCAAAGAAGATTCATTAGTTTCATCTCTCAATGTGCTAACACGGCCACTTCACGGACTGCACTCAGTGATGTGTGTTAAATGTGCATCTTCAGACTTAATTTTAAATTGATAAACACTTTTTACCCCGTTTGATCTCAACTGAGCATTGTCTTAATGTTCTTTAGTGATGTTCCTGAGAAATCATTTGTGCTGTTGGCATTATATAAAACATGAATGGGTATTACATTTAAGTATAAATAATCATTAATACAGGTATACTTCACTTAACTATTATGCACTAAAATATGTTTAATAAAGAAATTAGATTTATACATAGATATTTAGTTTCAGTTGAACATACTTTGCCTTAAGAAGTAAAAAATATGGCTGCTCTGCACATATGGGTATAAAAAATAGAGGAAGTATATATAATTGTCTAACATCAGGGAGATTTCTATATTCAATCTCCTAGCCATACATGCTAACTCTTGTTGACAGAACAGTGTCACACAGATCCCATTAAATGAGTTCAATCTTAAAAGAACATTGTTGTATATTAGGTGAGCACACAACATAATTTTTTTGCCAGTCAAACACAACATGATTCCTTTAATTTTATTTATTCAACAAAAAACTATGAATGTTCTCTATGATTATATCCATGAGTATATGGAGCCCTGCTCATGTCCTGCTGGAGGAAAATAAAACTTCTAAATATCTGCTAAGGTTTGTGAACACTGCTGTCTGGACTGTCAATAGAATCCATGTGTATACAAAACATTTTTTAACATACCAATCCAAAAATGATGGCAGACATCAGTCTCCTGTTTTCATTCATGTGAATTGGAAACTGTGATAAATGGATTTTCAAATAATGAGTATTTAAACACATATTAAAAATGTTGCATACAATTGCATAAAATATTTGCATATTGTTTGCAAATATTTACAAATTTGCATAACATGATCAAACTGCTTTCATTTAAATATAGAATAGTTATTCTTCCTGACCCCTTAGGCATTGTACACACGTAGCAGGGTATTTAAAAAACGAAAATCTCCCCTACATCGTTTTTTAAAAATAATATCGTACGCACGTGAGGTTTTTCAGAAAAGTTTTCATCCAAACCTACCTGCAGAAATACATCACTGAGCGTTGGGTTAAACACTCCAGACCGATAGGGGGCAGTGTACTACAAAAATGAAACCTATGTCAGCCAATCAGAATCCTTCACAACAACCACGACTTCCTGTTGGGTCTAAAACATGGCGCCAGGAAGTTCGTTTGTGTGGACAGAAAAAGAGGTTGAACTTCTTTTAAACACAGTTTTAGAATATAAAGCTAATAAAACACAAGATAGTATTGATTGGGAATCGTTCATTTTTACTCTACTGTATGGCCAAGTCTATAAACAATGGTCGCACATTTGATGACAGCGCCACAGTTTTCTTTGAATTTTTCGTTTATAGTGATGTAAAATGTGTTGATGTGTGGATGAAAGACCAAAATGCATAAAAAGTTATTTGTTTTCCCAGATATCCTCCTATGTGTGGACAAGGCCTTAATTAGACACTCTGTCTATTACAGTTTTATTTCTCCTTTTTACTTCTTTTTCCTTTATTTATTTCTTCTATTTTTCTTTTTTTATGTTTTTCTCTTAACTGGTATTTTGATAGAGCTGAAACCAGATGTTCACATATACCGTATAAAAAGACATATAACCCTTTATCCCTCACTTAAATTATACTAAACCTTTCATACTTTAGGTCACACATACACCTGAACAGTACGATGGCTGGACATTCTCATGGTGTTTGTACTTGTGTATATTTATTCAAACAGATGGACATTGATGCACCTTAATGCAGTTGGAGATTGTACCCAGGGATAAACCAGGATCCTGATTACTTGGCTAATTTCTTTAGATTTTTCCATGAAGGAAAATTACACAAATGCAAATGTCCAGAGGTGTGCCTCCAGTTAAAGAATCAGAAGCTTATGAAGCCATGAACATGTGGGCTTTACTCAGATTGTTTTAATCATTTTAGTTTATGTAAACCCCTGACTTTGATAAAAGACTGACATTTGATTACATTTTTTTTATTTTTTATTCTGGCATATAGCAAATAGAGATATTTTTTATCCAAACCAACCTAAAAAGGGAAAGGTTAAGTTATTTAATGTCAGACTGTTAGAAAAAATGGTTTTTGTGTCTTTTTCCAGTGAATGTAGGTATCTTGTTTCAAGCAAAATACCCACTAAATTTTTCAGTAGTTTTAAATTAAACAAGCCTTTTGCACAGAACATTGTGATTTTGCTGTTTTGCTCTGGTAGTTAACATTGTGAGTATAGACAGCAAATATTATCTGGTTCAGTAGTAGAAGAACCATCGGATGTGACAGTGAGTGGCAAGTTGGTTGCTGGCTCAGTGTCACATCCGAATGTTCGTAAAGGTTCCTAGAGCCCTGCTATCAAAACAACTGACATAAGAGTGATTTTTTTTTCACCATGACTGTCCTTGATTTAATAAACAGAAATACTCCCCAACAGCTAAATGGTTTTTTTCAGAAGCAAGATATAATTGTAGGGCCCTTCTTTACAGCCAGCTGCCAGGCAGTTTGCAGCAACAGCCTATTAAAAGCTCCGCAGACTCAGAGAAAACTCTGGTAACTTCAACACCTCTTTGGCCTGTCAATAAAGACACTTTATAGTGTTGGAAGAGGATGTCAAAGGAGGAACTTGTCCTACACATCTTTACTACATGTTTAGTTTATAAACAACTTCTGTGTGAGAGTATGAATAACAAAACCCAAGGCAAATTTAAAATAATAAAAAAAAAACATCAAGATAAAATAAAACAGATTTTTTTAAATAAAACTTCTATAACAGTTTTTTTGCCAGTTGGAAATGAACGCTGAATGCTGATGAGAATAACACCGATCACAGCCTAAATTAGACTTTCTGTTATTGATGGTCCTGTCTCATATTTAAAATTCCATATTGTATATTTGGTTCCGTTTTTTAGAAGTTCGTATAATTTGCCTTCTTGCATTTATTTAAATTTATGGGGGAATCTGAATATCACATTTGGTTCTTCAGTTGCATAAATTTCTATATTCCTGCTGATCATGGGACTTTTTACTTTGCTTTTGGCCCAGTCATTATCTTTCCATCTGTGTTAACAAGAGGCTGAGCTCTTCACTGAAGTACTTTGATTAAAAGTAATAAATGTGACAGAGGATAAAGTAAACAGCATGACAGTAAGTATCAATTCATTACACCCCTGGCTGTGCGAGCTATAAAGCAAGCAAGAAAAGCATTAGGCATTATGTACGTAACAAAATGATATAGATTATCAGTTGTAAACATCACAGTCTATCACACTGACAGTACCGACATATTCAAGATGAATGATCGTCCCGGCAACCAAAAGCAACTCTCTCCTGACTTGCTAACAATGAGCCATCTATAAATCTAGTGTTAAAGCTAAAAACATCCCTAAAATACATACACAATCATCCATAAACAATCAATAAAAAAAAGTGTTCCTCAGTTTATTAATTTGATCATTTAGAATGGTAAAAGGTATATTTTTCCCAAGGTATATTTCAGTTTAAAGCAACATTTATACAACAACATGTAATTTATATATATATACAAACATATAAATATATGGCGCAGTTGGTAGCACTGTTGCCTTGCAGCAAGAAGGTCCTGGGTTTGACTCCTGGCCGGGGGTCTTTCTGCATGGAGTTTGCATGTTCTCCCTGTGCATGCGTGGGTTCTCTCCGGGTACTCCGGCTTCCTCCCACAGTCCAAAAACATGACTATTATGGTGCGTTCACACCAAACGCGGATTCTGCGAATTTTTCGCTTCATTTGTGTGCTTTTGCTCGCTTGACATTTCGCATGCAATCCGCGTGGCCAAATGTCAACAAATGGCAACGCTTCGCCGCATCATCAAATAGGAGGAGCTTCTATCTGCTGCTTGCTGGTTTCAACTGAACATGGCGGACATGGATTTCACGGATAATCATGGTGTGGAGAGCCGAAAAATGCCGCCGACCTCAACGTCCCTGGGTTCACCAGATTCTTCAGGGATGGGAACAGTTCGGAGAGTACCCCCACCTACTCCAGGAGCTGCATCTGGATGACGGTCAATTTCAGCGGTACTTCCGTCTATCCAGGACCCAGTTTGAAGATCTGCAGTCCTGTGTTGGGAGACGAATCGGCCTCCGGGACAACCAACTACCGACACTGTATCCCCGCTGCTGAAGGGCCTGTCCATCTGTCTTCAGTGAGTAAATAAATCTCAGCTAGTTAGTTGAATCATACAACTCAGTCTTGCCGCACACCACCACTATGATTTGGTCCTCCCCCTTCACTGAAAACAGCTTCTTCTCCGCTGCGGTCCTTCACCCTACGTCACAGCCACATCCAGTCCCTGATTGGTTGACGTGATGCAAATTTAGAGAAAAGTTCAGATTTTTCAACTCCTGCGTGGCGTCCATTGCGGGTTTCGCACCGCCTCGCGCCGCTCCGCTCCTGAACACGCCTCTACATAGGGATAACATGTAAATCGGTCGCTCCTATCACAGAATTCGCGTTCGGGGTGAACGCACCTTTAGGTTAACCGGTCTCTCTAAATGGCCCTTAGGTGAGAATGAGTGTGTGCATGGTTGTTTGTCCTGTGTGTGTCTGTGTTACCCTGCGATGGACTGGCGTCCTGTCCAGGGTGTGCCACGCCTATCGCACATAGACTGCTGGAGATAGGCACCAGGTAGAAAATGACTGGCTGAATGACGTTATAAACACAGTGGTGGGAACAATGGTCAGCTTGGTGTGATATCTAAGGACCTGCCAGTGGTCTACGATCAGATCAGCATCGCTAAACAGCAGAGGATCCTGAAACTTGCTCTCCTTTTGCTACATTTCCAATCAATCTGCCTGGCAGCTCCTCTCTTCACAGTAAAGCATCGCACCAGTTTCCCCGCGAACCAATATGAAAGAAGCGGTAGAAAATGACTGACTGACATACATATAAATGAAAAAAGCAATATCTGTCCACCAGTCTCCATGGTAGCGAACTGTTTCATTGGAGGATGGATGGTGGAAGTCTCCAATAACCATTTTTCTTGCCCATATGTCAAATATTCATTACAGCATCTGGATATCAGCAGCTTGCAGCAGACCCTCTTCTTTTTGTATCCGGACAGAAGGATACTAGCTACCAACCTGCAAGTACATCGAGTTGGATTTAGAGATGTTGCTTTAAAACATTTAAAAACCAAAAAACAGAGTAGTCCCTCACTTCTGGGAGTACAGGTTGCATGTGTATTTGCACCTATAAACAATCCATCCTGTTATGCATCAGACAAACATTATCCGGATAAAACTGCGTTGTTTCCCACAGGTCATCTTTAAGCAGTGCTTCAAGCCCACCACATTCTGCATTTCCATACTCATTCAGCTCAATCAGCTTGCAACCTCCTCAGCAGATGGCTATGCATGTTCTTCTCCATAACAAGTTGTCTGTTATCTACCATTCATCATCAAATATTATAATAATCTGAACTGAAACCCAAAGAAAATGCCCCTACATTGTTGTACATAGTGTTAAAATAAACATAGGTTTCCTGGAACAAGAGTGGCCGCTGCAAACTTCTACAGAAAGGTGTAACAGAACCCTAATTATGTGATACATAATGCAAATGAGTCTAATGTATTATTAGCAAAGTTTTTTTCTTTGTTGCCCGAAATGTTTCTAAAACCAAACTTCGACAATGTTACCTATGAAGCAACAAAGAGACCAACATAGAAGAAGTGTGCTGGTTTTCAAACGGTTTTTTAAACCGTCTAAGGGATTTCTAATCCACACACGGATCTAATGTGCTTCCTTGTTGACCCTGAGTGATAAACTCTACAATGGGCTGTACAATGCATCTCCTTAAACATAATTTTTTTCCAAAAAATATCTTCATTGTTTTTTTTTTTCCTTTCTCTGCTTATTTTCCAACTTGTGATCTTCTAGATCTTTGTCTTTGACATCACCATCATCACATTTCCAATACTGTGTGTCTGCTTTATAGAAAACGAATAAGGTGAAATGTTATCACAACAGTTTGATGATGGGATGCACAGTGTGCACAGCTGCCTTGCAGCATTGAGGTCCTGGGTATAAATATTGGCCTTGGGTCTTTCTGCATAAAGTTTGCATGTATTCCACTTGCATGGATAGGTTCTCCAGAGGTAATGTGGTTCCCTGCCACAGTCCAAAAACTTAAGGGTTAGATTAAGTGGTCTCTCTAAATTGCTCTTAGGTATGATTGTGTTTTGTGCATGCCCATTTTACCTGTTTGCTTCTGTGCTGTCTTGTGATAGACTGTCCATGGTGTTCCCCAAAATACAGCAAACAGTGAAATCCTTGGGTCACTAAGTCTCTACAAAAACATTAGATAGCATCGACATACTGAGCAGTTGTTTAGGAGGCATCTGACAAGAAGAAGAGTCTTTTTCTGTCCTACCATAACAAACATAAACGTGTGGAGTTTGCTGAACTCTAGAGTAACTTTATTTGAAATTGTTTGCTTTGGTCAACACAGAAATGGTTCAGCAGACACAAAATAAACTGTTTTTTCATGGCCTCCTCAGTGTCAAGACTGCATTTTCCAAGTCAGAGGCAAATTTATTTTGTAATTCTGATACCAAATGAAAACACTGTTATTTAATAAAGCTATTAAAAAAGGCTGAAGAGGTTATGACAATAGAAGACCAAAAGCAGATGTTCTATGTTTTAATGAAAAATATTTACATAGCGTATACATCAGGTTTTTTCAAAATAATGTTTTGACGATATAGTCTAGTAATATACAGTAATAGATACACGGAAAGTTCAACTGGGTATTGAAAGTAAAAATCTATTTCTTTTTCTCTGTCAACGCATTACTTTAATATCTTCTTTCGTTGTTTGGAAGACATCAGATCTTGCTCTGGATACATGCTGCGCTGCAAACACTCATGCCTCCAGTGCTGATGATGCCTGAGTATCTTCATGTTTTTCCAGGGACAAATACAGAAATATGATATTACATCATCGGTACTAAACCTGAGAAGAGGGCACAAACATGTACGATCTACATACACATACACTCAAACACATACAAAACCACACCTACACCCACCCACACACACACACACACACACACATACATCTTGGATAATTAAGCTTTTTGCTGCTCAGGCTCCATTGTTGCAGCCTTTCAGAGCCTTTGAATGTGGTGCTAATTTGGCAACGATGGTGCTTTTTATCATTTAGCAGATGCTTTTCAATCTCGTGTGATGCTGTGGGAGGAAAAGGAGGATTTCAGGGTAGTCTAGGGGAGTTTGGTAAATTGGTGGATTTTGGAGGAGGGGGGTAAGGAAGCTTTCAATGTGTCTCCACTCATGGTGGGAATAACAAAACCAGAGTGCAGGAAGAACTAATTACACGCCCTGAAGAGTTGTTTGACAGTTTTATAGTGCAACATCTATTTTGTCTATTTGCCATATTGACATCTGTCTTGGGAAAAGGATAGGGGGGTTGAGGAGGGCATTAGTTTCTCTAAGTTAAATCTAAATTATTGATGATTCATTTAAGCAATCACCAAATAAAATCCTTATTGACCATTGTTTTTTTATAGGATTAAAATCTTTGATCTTTTTTATGGCTTAATTAGTTTAATATCTTTATATGGATCACACAATCCTGATAATCAGAACAAGATAGGTAAATTATTGATTTAGATTTCTTAGATTGTTCTCATTCATCGAGAATGGGATTTAGCAGCTGCACAAAGGTTAAGACAGTCAAAATATCGCAAAATGCAAGACACTATTAGTTACACTAAGCAAACAGTAAATGCAGGAGTTTGATCCTACAATTTATGTTTACTTCAGTGCTTAAATTATATAAAAATTATATTCACTGCTTTTCTTTCTCTAATCCAGGTCTCTTGTACTCCTGCGTTCTTATCTTTTCTGGAAATGAGGAACCTCGGCACGGCCATATGTAGTTTAGTTACACAGGTGATAAGGACGGATCTCCAGATACCAGTGTCCAGGACAGCAAATATTTACCTCTTCAAGATAAAATACCTGCCAAAGTACAATTACTCTCTATAACTTCCAAGAAAATGCTCCTCATGATATCTAATGACACCAACATGCGGATGTCCCATCGTTTTTTGCAGTATTCTTCAGTGCTAAAGTTGAATGAGTTTTGAATCCTTCATGCTAATATCATTTATATTGTTATGTATGCAGAACGTCCAACACAAACATAAAAACAATTCTTGTTAAATGATTTAGCAATGTTTTAATTGTTCACAGAGGGCTATGAAATCCATCACTAAATCAACCCATCCATTATCTACAGCCGCGGGGGGAAAACACAGAGACACACAGGACAAACAACCATGCACGCATACAGTCATGACTAAGTGCAATTTAGAGAGACCCATAAACCTAACAGTCATGTTTTTTGTACTGTGGGAGGAAGCTGGAGTACCCAAAGAGAACCCACACATGCATGGGGAGAACATGCAAACTCAATGCAGAAAGACCCCAGGCTGGGATTCAAAATCAGGATCTTCTCGCTACAAGGGAACAGTCCCATCATTAGTCAACACAAGTTTTCGGCTGCACGGTGGCACTGTTGCCTTGCAGCAAGAAGGTTCTGGGTTTGACTCCCAGCTGGGGGTCTTTCTGCATGGACTTTGCATCTTCTCCCTGTGCATGCGAGGGTTCTCACCAGGTACTCTGCCTTCCTCCAACAGTCCAAAAACATGACTGTTAGGTAAATTGATCTCCCTAAATTACCCTTAGTTGTGAAACTCTTGCCCGTAGACTGCTGGAGATAGGCACCAGCTCCCCCCATGACCCATTATAGAATAAGTGGTATAGAAGATGAATGAAAGTTCCTCACAAAATTTCAAATATTGAGGTGTTGTGTTGTTTTTGTATTATATTTGTCTGGACTATTGCATTTGGACAGTCAGACGCCTGCACAGCAATCAACATACCTGCAGCTCATCCAAAATATCATGCTGAATAGAGGAAGACAAGTGTATACCACTGCTCTTTGCCAGATTGCTTGGAAACTACTCATGTTAGTTATATTTTTGTTTCCCAGAACCTCTGTATTCCTGCTGAATGGAACCTCTTTGTCCTTCCCTTTTCTGCAACCTGAAAAATAATTCTCTGGTCTTTCATGAAAAAGGTCTCTAAATTCCTCCTTCTGTTTCAGTAGTGCCCTCTGATCTTAAATTCGTGAACCTTTTCTTGGGTGATAATTGGCTGTTGAGTCCAATCTGTTTCAATTATGGCATACGACAAAATGTTGAAAAATTGATTGTTAAAGGAGAAAATAAGTAATCATCTTGACTGAAATATCTTAGGCCATCTCTGCTACTTTGTACTTTTGCTGGTGTTTTCTCAGCTCTCGTCAGTGAGTTTATTGCAAAGACCCTCATCTGGAGTAATGTTTATGGAGTCAAAATTGACCACTTCAAGCCACCGGTACTTAAAAATCAGACTGCCGTTGAAGCCGACGCGCCTGGAATCAACAATATCTTGTCAAAAGTTGCCTAAATCACATGTTTATCCCAGCAGAAAAGATAATAAATGCTGACTCAATGTCTGCAAAACCGAGCTGCTTGCATAAACAGGAAGATGTTTCAGGTGAAGTAGAGTCACTATAGAAAGGCCTTTCATTTCCCACATTTCATAATTGTGTTGTTATGACGCATGCACTTCCATATGTAACAAATGCGTTAACGTATTGAGGCTTTTGTAAGCAGTGAGAGTTCCCGATGTCTCTCACAATTATGTGTGAGTGTCATCACTGTTTAGCAGAATACCCTGTAATATTATTCCTTCTCTCTGTAAATTAGGGACTGTGAAAATTACAGGCTAGAGTTCTGGCTCACAGATTTATGAACTTTAAGTGCTGATATTGATGGAAGGGTAATAGTAGAGCTTCGCCCTGAGTGTAAATAGTGTCTAAGGCAATTACACTTTTATCACATGGGGGGATATGCAGAGGAGAAAAACCGTGAGAGACCTTACATGAATGGCTATACTTTGGATAACAACAAGCACAAGGTTCATTGCATTTTGAACATTACACATTAAGAACTTCATTATGCAGCTTTCACTGTTAATTAGAGAAACTTTTGTTTATACGTAATAATGCATTTTTTTATACCTTGCACTGGTAGTTAGCCATGCATTTGTTCCCCACTCAGATCCAGAGGCTAGAACAGGGCTGTCAGGTTCGACCTAATGACCAAGATAAACATAACAGGGTTGTTTAGATGACATTCAACAACACGCAGCTTTACGTGACTAAAATATGAAGATATGCATTAATACAACAGACTATTAGAGCCAACTGAAGAAAAAAGATTCTTACAGGAGATGTTTTTAAGTTTCGTATTTGAGAGTATGGTAGAAATAACATGAACAGAGTTAAAGAACAAAGACAAAACATTGAGACAAATGGCACATTTTTTATAAAACATCTTACAGTATTTTGTGATTAAAGCATGAATGATATCTTAAAGGAAAAATGCTGAAATTGCTCTATCAAAGTTATTTAATGGAAGGAATAACTGCCTTTTTTTATTCTTAATGGGAGATGGGATTGGAATGGGAGTTTTTGATTTTGTTATTAACATTTCAACTTTATTCTTGATTTAGCTTTTATTTTTTTACTTTTTTCATCAACTTTTTTGTCAATTGTTCATTTGTGATTTTAACTTTATTTTTAACATTTGTTTGAAATTTTTACTTTTTCTTGTAACCTTTTTCTTGTAACCTGAAAATTTCACATTTATTCTTTACATGTTTTGTTTTCTTTTTTTTAAATCAACCCTTAAGATATTTTTTTGTAATTTCAACTTTTTGTTTTTTTAGTATTTTGTCCTATTAAAATTTCTATTTTCAACTTTTTTTTTTTTTTTTGGTATTTTCTCCTCATAAATTTCTATTTTATTTTTGATTAAGATTTTTTTGTTTGCTTTTTTGACATGAAGCCTTTTTTCCTGTCATTTTGACTTTAGGTTCAAAAGAGGTAAACAAAAAAATATTTTTAAATATATAAAAATATGTATAAAGTCTTAATTTGTTTAACCAGTTACCCTCATGCATTCAACAGGTTATTTTTTTCTTTTTCAAGTGATTCCCACTTGACGGCTGTAGACATAAAAAGAAGCAGGGAAAAAGGGACGTATATGCCGACGTCCAAACTGCAAGTACCCAGATGTTTTGTTAGGCTGCTCATCTCCAGCTCTGCTTGAGCTTTAGGATTTGAAAAATAGTTTAAAAAGTCTAAACTTTAAACATGTCAAAGATATATTGTAAACAAAATTAAAAGCAAGCAACATATCTACTGAGGTGGTGAGTTCGGTTGATTTTTATGGATTTTATACGTTGATGGGTCGACAAAAAGCTTCTTTGACTATCATCACAATGATGGGATAAATAAAGGAAACCTCACGATTAAACAGCTTGTAAAACCACCTTAAGCAGCAACAACTTGTACCTGTTATCAGTCTCGTTATCAGCCTCACGTGCATCATCATTGTGGAAGAAGTTTGACCCACTCTTTACACCATTACTTTAGTTCATTGACCTTTAAGGGCATCTGTTTTTGCACAGCTATATTAAGGCTCCATCACCACATTTGAGTGAGGCTGAGACATTGACTGGGCCAATGCAGCACCCCAATATACTTCTTTCTAAGCCACTCTGTTGTTGGTTTGATGCCATTCTTGGAGTCATGTCTAATTCACAACCCAATGTCTGCCAGGCTTTACCCTTTGACAAGAATCTTTATATTTGATCTTAGAATAATTATGAGAACTTAATGGCTGGCTCAGCCATTGAAAAGTGTCTTGGTAGACCTCCAAACTTCAATATTACTACAGTGACAAAATACATTTCATTGATTTGTATTTATTAGATTCAAAACATTTAAATCGTTTGTGTGCACAAGCATTGCCAAACCCCCTTTAAGCACTGTGGGCCAGGTTCGAGTCCAGACTCCAGAGACCTGTTCTGTCAAGGTAACTTTAAATAGTATAGGCATGATCAGAAAAGCTGCTGGTCATCCCATTTCTATGACGTGTTCTTGCTGTTCATGAAGCGATGTATCTGACTGAATTAAATCACTAATTTCTTGCTTTAACTATTTGAAGGATCCCAGATGATGATGTGATGGCGTTGTAAGCTTCTGATAGGTTAATTCATATGATTTGTATTAATTGGAGGCACAGCAATGGATGTATTTTAAGATAACACCTGAAACACACTGCAGCCAAGATATCAGGAAGAGAAGCATGGACATGTACAAGTCTGATTAATACTTGGGTACGATTTCTAGATGCTTGAAGGTGCCATGTTTATCTGGTCAAACAATTAAATACAGTATGAATACCATGGGAAAGTCCAGCTGCCATACAATTTAGGAAGGAGATGGGTTCTGTGTTGACAGATAAACCTGTTTTGGTGCAAAATTAACCCCTGAACAAAACTGAAGTTGCTAAGAAAGTAAAATTATCCACAGTGAAACAAGTCATAGGAACATGGGGTGAAAAGCCACTCAGCAGGGATGAAGTCATTACTCCAAAAGCAACATAAAAAGTCACATTACAATTTGCAAATGGGTGGCAGACCTTAATTTGTGTCCTGTGATCTGAAGAAACAAACATTGCATGTTTGCAATAGTTCAATGTAACCTTTATAAGTAGCTGCATGAGTATTTAAAAAAAAAAAAAAACTTTTAACATTTTCATCATATAGTGTTGTGTTTTTAATTACAGAGTTTAAATGTTTTGTCAATCATTGAAATAAAAACTGCCTTATATTTTGAGGCAAAGATTTGTCAAAATATCATAACACTAAATTATACTTGATAAATCTTTGCAAATAAAGAAATGGGAGACTGCATCGCCATTTCTTGAAAATATAATTTTTTTAATAAATAAAAGATGATTATTATTGATTTTTTATCATTTAGCGTTATTTCATTTTCCTAAACTCCTAATAATTATTGGTGATATGGATTCAATTTATGTTTATATTGCTGTAACTGATTAACATGTGAAACTTGATATACAAATTAATTTCATGAGTTTTTTCCAACAAGACGTATAAACACGGGCTGCACGGTGGCGCAGTTGGTAGCACTGTTGCCATGCAGCAAGGAGATCCTGGGTTCGTCTCCCGGCCGGGGGTCTTTCTGCATGGAGTTTGCATGTTCTCCCTGTGCATGCGTGGGTTCTCTTTGGGTACTCCAGCACTCCCAAGGTCTAAAGACATGACAGTTAGGTTAATTGGTCCCTCCAAATTGCCCATAGGTGTGCATGATTGTTTGTCCTGTCTGTGTTGCCCTGCGATGGACTGGCGACCTGTCCAGGGTGTACCCCGCCTTCCGACCATAGACTGCTGGAGATAGGCACCAGGTAGAAAATGACTGGCTGAATGACCTTATAAACACAGTGGTGGGAACAGTGGTCAGCTTGGTATGATATCTAAGGACCTGCCAGTGGTCTATGATCAGATCAGCATCGCTAAACAGCAGAGGATCCTGAAACTTGCTCTCCTTTTGCTACATTTCCAATCAATCTGCCTGGCAGCTCCTCTCTTCACAGTAAAGCATTGGTTAAATTGTTTTGGTAAATTTAAATCTGAAGGTTCTTGTTAAGCACTGCTCCCTGTGAAGCTCTCCTGACACCCATGTCGATGGGTTAGGATTTATTTTTCAGCAGTTAGCTGTGCTCTGAGCCCCCCTACCTTCGTCTCCAAATGGCTCTTCCATTTGCCCCCCTGCTTTTCTGCTGTACGTATAGCTGATATCTTTCAATCAAGAGCGTTCCTGTCCTTGCAATCACAGTGTCATTGTTCACCTCATGTAGTGGAAAGCTCCTTTGACAGAGCGCTGTGATGAATCACCTGGCTAAGGCTTTTGGAAAAGAAGCATTTAGATCCCATTGCCGTCTTTTTTTTTCATAGACTTAGAGGGAAAAAACAACATTCAATTCATTTCTTTGCTCTTTCATGTCTTCTGCAGATTTTTTCGTTTCGTACACAGTGTTTTAAAAGTTATTCACAGCAAACCCTTCTCTTTTCTTCTCGCTGGGATTCACAAAGCAAATATCTGTCGGGTTTAGCTCATAAAGGGAGCGCTTTTACTTGCTTAAGGTGCTGACGGCAAGGCACACTCTGTTATGTTGGAGGCTTAGAAAAACAAAACTTGGCAGGGTAAGTCTCAGCCGCCAAATTAAGTGGCAGAGTCTTCCAATTCTTCTCCACTCACCCCGTGGAAAAACGAATCCTCTTGCTCTTTTGTCCGATAAGCCGTAGAAATGTAGAGAAACTTGTGCTCCTTTTCAGCTCTGTAATGTAATTCTGCCAATTTCTGCTTCTTCTTCTTATATCAACTCCTAAAAGGGAAAAGAGAGACGAATATAAACTTGCAAGAGGAGCATGTAAGCACATGATGTGGTTCAGAGATAGTTTTTTTCAAAAGGATGCAGATTAATTATAAGCACCTGTAATTTCACAAAATCAAAACAAAAAAAAGCTTTTTTATTTCAATATTTATTTTTGTGGCAGATCAACAAAAAGTAGAGCATCAGGGTCGAGTGGAAAGAAAAGGATACTGGGAATGGCGTAGCATTCATTTTTCTTCAGTCTCTTTTACCCATAAATAAAATCCAGTGCAACCAATAGCTTTCATATTAATAGTAAACAGACTCCATCTGTGAGTACTTGAACCTCAGTATAAAATACAGCTGTTCCATCAGATTTGTTAGAGCACAGGTGAACAAACAGCATTAATAAGACCAAGGAACACAGCAGGTAGGTCAGGGGTTTTGGAGAAGTATAAAGCAGAGTGAGGTTATGAAACATTATCTCAAGTTTTGGAAATCTCACAGATCTACCACTTGAAAATGGAGTATAGCAAGCCTTCCAAGACATATTGGTACAATGAAACTGACTGGCCGGGCAAGCCGAGCCCTAATCAGAGAAGAGGTCAAAAGGACGATGGTAACCTCAGAGGACCTGCAGAGATTCACAGCTCAGGGTGGAGAATCCGTCTTTTGGTAAACAAATCTGGCCTTTATGTGAGAGCAACATCGTTGTAAGAACACAAAAAAGCTGTTTAAAGGTCATTTAATTCACAAGGAACAAAACTGATCCTTTGGGTCTACATGCAAAAAGGTAAATGTGGAGGAAAACTAATGTTGTACCCTGAATACATCATAGAGATGGTGAAAATATGTTCTGGCAGTAATACCTTTTTTTACAAATTAAAAAGTGTTGTGTGCTTCCCTTTCCTCTGGTAATACTCCAAAACACTTGCAGCAGTTTGCAGCAAAAGATGGTTCCACTCGGGGACTCGGGGGACTGAATACACACCACATTATGTTTAAAAACCACGCATCACTTATCTTCTACTTCACAATTATACTCTACCTAGTGTTGGCCAATTATATAAAATCCCAATAAAATATATTGAGGTTTTTAGTTGAAACATGACAAAATATGAAAGAGTATATGGCAACGAATTAGTAGAACATTGTTGTGACCAGAGATCACCCAGCTAGGAGCATTAGCCTTGGCTGCTCTGGTTGCGAAAGCTTGGTTGAAGGTGAGCATTGTCGTGCACCGCAAGAAATGGGAATTTCTCGCTTCAGGCATTTTATCCGCCTGTTGTGCCGACATCACTCCGCCCAGTGCAACACACACACAGACGTCCTTGAGTGATTGGACTGACATTTTTGGAATGGCCTCCAAAAGCTGAACCTTAGCCAAACACTGCAGACTGCAGTGACACAAAGATCAAGTACTGTTATTGCTGATATATTTATACCTTCAAGACCTTCTGACTACACCAAACACCTCAGGGAGTGAATATTTTATATTGTGGAAATAAAGACCGTTTTGCAGTAGTCTAACATGCAGAGTAATTACCATTCACTCCTAATTTACTTTGTTTGAGAAAAGTAAGCATGCAGGACTGCACAAAAAAACACAAAGCTGATATTAAACACATGCAAATTCGTGCACTATTAAGTTCAGCTGTTTTGGTGATCATACATTTATCAACATGACTTTGAAAAGCATTTTCCTAAAGTCTTTTCTAGTATTGAATGCAGGGCATGTTCCAACAGCTGTTTTTTTTTGTCACAATTATTTTTTAGTGTTTCTTTCATATCTGCTATGAATAAAGCCATGTGTGCAATCAAGAGACAGCAGCTTCAGCAATGTGAAGTTCGGAGACCTGGGCAAGCCCTCTGCTGTCTACAGCAGAGAGGCCCGACACCTGGGCAAACACTGCAGCCCAATGATCTGTCATCAGCTATGGAAACCAGCTCCAACCTGGTCGCTTTTGTCAGTGCACAAAAGAAAATGCCTCAAATTAATTTAGCACTCGGCATTCATCTTCTGTGGAGGCTTAAGACCTCATCTAAGCTTGCGAAACAGCACGGAGCTCATGGGGCTTCATGTAAGAATTTTGGCTCTTAGATGAAGCCAAATGCTGTTAAGACGTGACATGTTGACTGTCTAGTGAAGTATGTGTATCCTGTTAATTCAGACAGTTGGTAATACCTGGGATCTAGAAAGCCTTCAGATGTACTTCTGTGTGTACCTTCCTTCTCTGATCTCTTTTACTCAGCCTTTTCCTCCACAATGCCAAACCTCTTGAGGACATACAAGATAATTGTCCCTTCAGCCCTCTTTCTCCCACAGGCAACTTCAAATGGAGCGTTGCCGATTCAAGATCATGTTGAGCGCTGTGGTGATGACCACTATGGTGCTCAGTGATAACACATTTGTGCTATTTTTGGTGGTTTTCGTATTGATTTTGCACCTACACCTAAAGTGTATATTCAAATAGGAATACAAATGTTCATGGGTGTTTTAATGTTAATTTATTTTCTCCTAGTAGAGTCACTATTTACCAGCACACCTAGTAAAGATTTGTGAAAAGTGTTGAATTAAATTAATCTTTATTTGCACAATAGCATAATCTCACACTAAGAAATATAAAACAAAATAAGCGGTGATTGTAGTAGATTCATTTAATGTGGAGAAGAACCTATCATTAATGGCCAAATATCAGAATTCTAGGGTTAGAAAGCCTAAAAATCTAAAAAGTACGAATTGTCTTGAATTTCAAAACATATGTGTAACTCAAAATTCACTTTTCTGACAAAAAAAGATAAATTTAAGATTTATAAAACAGTAAAGACTTCCATGTATGGATAGAAAAATATATTAACACACCTCCTGGAAGCTTCTCACTGCTGGAAAAACAACAAACTGATGTTTTTTTTCCCCAATATAAATACATTTTTACATTTCCAATGTAAAAATATATTTATGAGAATAAGCTCCAAGGAAATTAATTACTATAATAGGTGAAAAGGCCAGATTTCTTCTAACTAACCATATATATATATATATATATATACACAGATATATATAGATATATCTATATATATACAGATATATATAGATATATCTATATAGATATAGATATAGATATCAAAGTAGATATAGATATAGATATATATTTATAAGCCAATACTGTTTGTACACGGAAAAAGGTTTACTGTGAATAAAATGCTTTCAGGATCAGGGATGCTTGCTCTTGACTAAGATTATACACTCTTCAGTATGTGGGTAAACTGCCCCTTCACAGTATACATTACCAACATGAGCTGCATTTTGAGTAAGACCTGCAGCCCTGAAGGAATATATTTACTCCAGATGAGAATGCAATAGACTTCCACAAAGCATTGCACCAAAGGAGTAACCTGAGTGCCATTTCCATGGAAACACCATGTGGCTTGACTGCAATCAGCGCTCAGTAGCTACAGCTGTCACACAAAGCCATTCAGACGAGGAAAGACCTTCAGAGTAAAACGGACCGAGGACCGGTGTGACAGGGATTATTATTCTGTTTCTTCTGAACTCTACATTATGAGGCATGCTGTTTAAACTTCATGAGTATCTTGTCTTTATCTCTTTAAACTGGCCAATAATCTACCACTATATGCAATAAGGCATCAGTCTTTTGGTTGGATAGGAGGGCATGCCTCTGCACCGCATTCAAGTCACCTTAATTCCTTGTTGGTGTTATCCATCCCACAGCCAAGCTATTTTTGTAACAATACTTGCTTTCAGATCAAGCAGTTAAAAGGGAGTTACTGTATCATCTGGATTTATCTGAGCGGCAGGAGAATTTGGCAAAGATATTAACATGCAATATTAGGGATAACTGAAACAAACATTTCTTCAAGAACAAATTTATTTTGTTTTTTTTAATGATCCCTTTGGACATAATGGCCTTTATGGCCATTGAAATCTCTTGTTTAACAATAATGTGCAAAAACAGCAAACTCTTGTCTTCAACTAAGAATGTCATTTTGGTTGTTTTTTACTGATACAAATCTAAAAAGTGCTGCCTGCATTTGTACTTAACCTTCCTGAATCAGTACTTTTGTAGAACCACCTTTCTACAAGTTCACCTGTGGGTCTGCAAGTATGCTTGGTAGCTGTGACAATTTAGAGACTAAAATATTTGCCTATTCTTTATTTCACTTTAGTCTAAGTTCAGTCAATCTGGAAGGGGACCATCTGTAAAAGGGAACTTTCAGGTTTTCTCACAGATGCTTGGTTAGAGATAATTTTGGATTTTTAACTGGACCAATTAACACATGCATATGCTTTAATTCAGAGGTGTCCAGTCCTCAAGAGCTTCTATCCTGCAACTTTTAGGTGCATCCCTTTTCCCTTTTTTTGTGAATCAAATGAATCGCTCGTCATCAGGCCGCTGCAGAACTGAATGACTGATGAGGGAATTCAGCCATTCAGGTGTGTTGGAGAAATAATGTATCTAAAAGTAGCAGGATGGTTGCTCTTCGAGGACTGATCTAAAGCCTTCCATTGTAGCTCAGGTTGTATATTTTGAGATCTTGTCCTGCTGGAAGTTGAACTGCTGACCCAGTCCCAGTTATTTTACCCTTTATTCAGCTCCATCCCATCAATTCTGACACATTTCACTGTCCCTGCTGTAATAAGACATTCCCACAGCATGTTGCTACCACCACTATATTTTATTGGGTGGATGGTGTGATTTATAGTCCATAGTTTTCTGCCAAACATAGTGTTTTGGATTTAGAGCAAAAATGTTTGTTTTATTTGACCAGTGGACCTTCTTCCACGTTTGCCAGGCCCCCGACATTTGGAAGACTTCTTATGGGTTTCTTTTGGTGATAGATTTCTTTTTGCTTTAGGGTAGGGTTGTGGACTGTACGCCAACATATTCTCTTACCTAAACTCTGGATATCTGTAACTCCTCCTGAGTTCTAATAGATCATTTGGCTGTTTCTACTTGACCAGCTATTTAGGCCTGTAGTCTCCAGTTGTCCTATGCTCTTTCCATACTCAGAGAATTGGTTGAACAATGATCTGTGAGATGCTTCACAGCTTTATTTGTGTTCCTTGATCTTCATGATGATGTTTGTTCACTTATCTCTCATAAACCTCTGAGTTCTTCACAGAACACTTGTATTTATGATGGAATTAAATTACACACAGGTGGTTTAGGTGTTTACTAATCACGGTTAGGTCAAACACTATTTACACTATTTACAAAAACATATAAAAACAGAGAAAATAAAATTCATAACCTCTTGGAGGTTTAGGAACAAAATTATTTCTATTTGTCCATCACGTTCATTCTGAATGAAAGTAAGATTAACGTTTTCCAGTGACCCAACCAGAATCCCAACTTGAATCTGATCGAGAATCTATGTAGGCAGTTAAAGATTAGGGTGATGGCAAGAAGGCCTTCCTACCCCAAGATAACACATCAAAATACCAACGGAAACTTGAAAAAGCTGGTAAGAAATTATAAGAAGGGTTTGAGTTTTCCTTTATCAAGAAAAATGTAAATAATTTTCAACATGCCGATCTTAAAAAAATGTAACAAGAGTTTATTTTTCGAAACTGATACTTCTGTTATATTACTTTTTTATCTTTTGAGCCTCTCTCATTTCTTATCAGAAACAATGAAAATAATTTTAAATCTAAATATGTTGGGGTATGGATAATGTTGGCTTTAACTGTGGGTGACTTCTGAAGACAGTTGCCTGCACTAGATTTTATTTTGGGGTATCAGATATAAATGAATAAAATGCATTCCACTTATCAGATTTTGTATATAAAGAAAGAACTAAATTATAACTACTTTGTGTTGGTCTCATTTAAATTTTCAGTACACTACACTGAAGTTTGTTGTTAGAGTTTGATAAAATGTAAATACTTTTGCAAGGTATAACAAATCCTGTTATTTCCACTGTATGGAAAAATAAAATATATGGGAAAAAATTGTCTAAAATACTCAATATTAGCATTATAATGTTAGAAATACAATCACAAGAAACATTATAGCAAAAATAGTGCAAACACTTCTAAAGATGCTAACATTTCTGCTATAATATTAAACTTGCTGGTAAAAAGAAATTTAGAATTACTTATGAGCATAACTTCTTTAATTTCTTTTGATAAAGCTTAATCACTTTATCAGGAGCTCAAAGACTATTAGAGGAGATTGATAAGACTCAAGCGGAGTTACTTATCATTCATTCCTAAGTTTACAAATCCTTTCCAAGTTTTCTTCAGTGTAGCCAGAGGATGAACAATATACTTTGTCCCCAGACTCCGTCTCCTGGCTCGCTTCCCCGCGGGTTTCTTTTCAGCAACAGGTTAGCCACAAGGGCAGATTAAGCTGTCTCCCCCTCCCCAATCATGCGGTAATACCAGCGAGCTGCACTGGGGTTTTTGCCTGTTGAATGGTGGCTTATGGCAGCTAAAGACCTCTAGAGGGGGAATCCTGAGGGGATTACTCTCACGTCCTGCATGAAGTGGGAAATCAAAACAGTCTGGAGCGCCTTAGGGAGGAACTTCATACATCCAGCATTCCCCCACTTGTGCACACACACACACACACACACACACACACACCACACACTAACGCATCTATAGGCTCATCTGACAACATGCACAATTGTACTGTTGATACCCCTGTATAGACATCTAACAAGGGCCAACTCCGCTCTTAGAGAGGATTAGTTGGACTGATAATGAAATCACAGACTAGGGAGCTGCGCTTGGGAGGATTTTACACAAAAAAGACGTGAACTGCTTTGTCTTTTGGGGTTACTTTTGTCTTATTGCTTAGGTTGGAAACATAAAAAATGTGTAACTTCTGCAATGCAAGTCATCGTGTGACCTCAAGGCCTTAATGTGCAGGGAACCCCAATATTTTCTGCTTCCTTATAGGAGGTGCTCAGCCTGGTTCTCAGCAGCAGCGGAACGCATCATCACGGCATTAATCTCCTGTAAGGCCTGCATCTGCTTTCACCAGAACATCCTGACTGGGATTACACAAACCATCAGCGTTCGCCTGTAAAATAGAACTGTAAGGAACATAAAGAAAGGCTGCGCCATGCTCAATTGTCATGGACTTCTTAATTATCATCCAAATGCAATGAGTCACGTTTTTATTTCACTCGTGGTGGTAGCCTGGTTCTGGGTTTTGCTATGGGTTTTACCTAAATCTGAAAGCTTAAGAAAATGAAAGTATTTAGGTTTTGTATATTAAATATTTCAGATTACATGAGTCATAAATTACAAAATAAGACATCTGATAACACTTTAATTATTCCTTAAGAATAAATTAAAGATGATAAAATTAGGCTTTGTTATTACATATATTATGACATATTAATTACACTTAAATTAACTTCCTAAATTAATGCAGATTTGGGAAACAATATACATTGAACTAACATTTTGATTAATATTAGGTTAGATTAATAAATGCAACTTTTAGAAACAATTTTTTTCCATTACTTAACTTTTCCTTTCTAATTATGTTTACCTTGGCCCTATCTACTTTATAGAAAAACAGGAGAAATAAAGGTAATTGTAATTATAAGTTCTTTTTCATAATGAGCATTTGTGTGCAGTACTGGAAAATGTTTTTCTTATCTCTAGTGAAATCTTGGTAAAAACATAATGCTTATGTATACATTTTTTGTTAAATCGTATCGTGTAATAAGATCACCTGGGTCAGATTGGATTCCACACAACATTATATTATATTTTAGTGATTTTTGTGTAACATTTTGACTTATGATATAATTGTAATGATCACTATTGTATTACTATTATTATTACCTTTAATACTACAAGTGCTGTAATGTGGATGAACATGTGTTACATTTCAGTGCCACGCTATGTCATTAATGTCATCCATCCATCCATCCATCCATCCATCCATCCATCCCCATCCATCCATTCATCCATCCATCCATCCATCCATCCAATGCCTATATTCGCTTGTTGTGGATAGACTGAAGCCTATCTCCAGCTATCACTGGGCAAGTGGTGGCCACAACCTGGTTGAGTCGCCAGTCCATCACAGGAAAGCATGCAGAAAAGACCTTAGGCCAGGTTTTGGACCCAGGACTTTAGCAACAGTGCTAAGAATTGTGTCATTGCACAGCCCTCTTCAATGTTTTGTATCATATAAATGATCAGGTCATGATTTATTAAATAATGTTATGGGTTTTCATCAAATTATTTCACTTAAAAATGTCACATAACCATTTTGTAATCCCATAAAATGAAATGTCATGTTACATGGATTGTTTTTATAAAGTTATCTTCCTGTTTCAGTACAGTTTTAAAACATCTCATTTTAGGATATGTAATTTACAAGATGTGAGGTCCAGAATGTCCTTATGTAATTTATCATGACATCTAATGCAGTTTCCATCCATCCATTTTCTGGATGGACTGGGGACTGGAGTGTATTCCAGCAGTCATTGTGTAGCGAAGCGGGCTACCGCCTGGTCTGAACACCATCACTGGGCTGAGAGGAACAACCATCCAGAGGCACGCTCATACCACAAGGCCAAATTTCAGTGATCAATTAACCTTGGAGCTGTTGGGGGTGACACTTCTGTGCTGGGGAGAAAACACCACATGAACGGGGTGCACTTGTCAACTGCACAAAGAACGATCCAGTTGTGGTTTGAGCAACCATTTTTAAACCTCACCTTGCTGTCATGATCCATGGGTCTTTGTTTTCTGGTTATTACTTTGATTTTGTATAATGGATCATTTAAGGTTGCTGTTATATTTGTCATTTATGGTGTTCCATACCTGATTTACACATTGTTTTGAGATATTGATATTGTCTTCTGCTTTGCATTTGGTAAGGTGCTTTTGTGTACTGTTAGATCTCTCCGTTTTCATTTCTGTGTTAATTAGTTGTTTTCCCTCAGCTTCTCTGTTCAGGCTCTCACCCAGCTGCATTGGCTTCCTTTGAATAAACTGTTACTCATGTCTTTTATGCCACAGGAAATGTTATGTTAATGAATAATTCTGTTCAAAGTTAAGTTGTTTAATATTGGTTTTGGCAGTGTCATTGTATTACCTTTCTATGGACTTTTTTAGATTCCCCAAGTAAAAAAACTAATATAATCTCAACGTACTATACAAGTCAGACGTGTCCAATTCAAATCCAGTTACTGTATGTAGAATCTAATTTGATTTGGTCAACCTTTAATTCAAATCAATTTAATTCCCTACAATGTAATCATATGGTCACATTCAGTTTTAAGTACATATAGTCCAATTTAATCATAATTTTAAAACTGGAGCTACAGGGTTTGGACAATGAAACTGAAACACCTGGTTCTAGACCACAATAATTTATTAGTATGGTGTAGGACCTCCTTTTGCGGCCAATACAGCGTCAATTCGTCTTGGGAATGACATATACAAGTCCTGCACAGTGGTCAGAGGGATTTTAAGCCATTCTTCTTGCAGGATAGTGGCCATGTCACTACGTCATACTGGTGGAGGAAAACGTTTCCTGACTCGCTCCTCCAAAACACCCCAAAGTGGCTCAATAATATTTAGATCTGGTGACTGTGCAGGCCATGGGAGATGTTCAACTTCACTTTCATGTTCATCAAACCAATCTTTCACCAGTCTTGCTGTGTGTATTGGTGCAATGTCATCCTGATACACGGCACCGCCTTCAGGATACAATGTTTGAACCACTGGATGCACATGGTCCTCAAGAATGGTTCGGTAGTCCTTGGCAGTGACGCGCCCATCTAGCACAAGTATTGGGCCAAGGGAATGCCATGATATGGCAGCCCAAACCATCACTGATCCACCCACATGCTTCACTCTGGGCATGCAACAGTCTGGGTGGTACGCTTCTTTGGGGCTTCTCCACACCGTAACTCTCCCGGATGTGGGGAAAACAGTAAAGGTGGACTCATCAGAGAACAATGCATGTTTCACATTGTCCACAGCCCAAGATCTGCGCTCCTTGCACCATTGAAACCGACGTTTGGCATTGGCATGAGTGACCAAAGGTTTGGCTATAGCAGCCCGGCCGTGTATATTGACCCTGTGGAGCTCCCGACGGACAGTTCTGGTGGAAACAGGAGAGTTGAGGTGCACATTTAATTCTGCCGTGATTTGGGCAGCCGTGGTTTTATGTTTTTTGGATACAATCCGGGTTAGCACCCGAACATCCCTTTCAGACAGGATCCTCTTGCGTCCACAGTTAATCCTGTTGGATGTGGTTCGTCCTTCTTGGTGGTATGCTGACATTACCCTGGATACCGTGGCTCTTGATACATCACAAAGACTTGCTGTCTTGGTCACAGATGTGCCAGCAAGACGTGCACCAGCAATTTGTCCTCTTTTGAACTCTGGTATGTCACCCATAATGTTCTGTGCATTTCAATATTTTGAGCAAAACTGTGCTCTTACCCTGCTAATTGAACCTTCACACTCTGCTCTTACTGGTGCAATGTGCAATCAATGAAGACTGGCTACCAGGCTGGTCTAATTTAGCCATGAAACCTCCCACACTAAAATGACAGGTGTTTCAGTTTCATTGTCCAACCCCTGTATGTATCAAAAGAAGTTCAGCTGAATGCATTAAGTCATAGACTGTGCAGCCATTCCTCCTCCAGAGTAAATATGTTGCGACAAGGTGAAGCAGTGACTCAGTGTTTTTGAGAATTTCATGGAAAAACAAATCTTGCATCATATGTCATCCTATGGAAATTTGAATAATTATTTAGTTTAGAACACTAGAGAGGGAGATGAAACAGTATGGGTAAACACATCAGTAGACTTTCTTGTTAGAATGACATAATGGACTCTTATTTTATATTTTATAATGTAATAAATCAGTGACAATTACAAAGTCCTGGTATCTGTTCCACAGAAAATTTGTTGGCAGAGCGGAAAAGGTGTGTGTGAGCAGGGCAGCCTACAAACCTGACTCAGCTTCACCAGTTCTGACAGGGGAATTTAACCAAACCATTGTGAGAAGCTTGTGAAAGGAGACCAGCAGGGTTTGGCCCACGCAATACAGTTTCAAAGGTAATTCTACTAAATGCTACTTAAATATACGGATGTAAAGAAGGCTAAAAATGATTTAGAAAAAATATCCTTTTATTATTTTGGTATTTAGCAAAGAGAAATAATGTTGGTAATCCTAAATTACCAAAATCCGGGAAAGTTTTATCAGATTTGTATTTGTTTTTGTCAGATGTTAAAGAATAAAAATGTTCTGTTTCATTTTACAAACGTGTTTTCATCTGTATAGTGTGGAAGCATAGAGCTGCCACCCTAGTGAAAGAAAAAACAGCTATATTATGTTAAAACGTGAAAACTTTACTGTACTAAAAATATATTTTTCATGTTTGTACAAGATCTTGTTATAATAATATACATATTTATGATGTTACATAATATCTCTTCATGTTCTTACAGTATAACATGTATTTTGTATGCACCTAATAATTTATTTGCAAGGTCAAAAATGTACTTTAAAACATTAAACAGTTCAGAAATATTCCACATTAATTTGGGCCAGTTTTAGGCCTATTTTTTTTTCCTAACCCTGTATGGGTCCAGATATTTCAGTAAATGTCTCAAGGTAAACTGCGTGACAATGTAACCCGACCGGATTAATTTCAGTTGATGTAGTTCGTATCCATGGAGCCTCCCATGCCCATAATGAGAAATTTTGCCACTTTGATTGAATCCGACTCATTCTTCCTTCTGAACAGCCCTGTGTGCTTTCAATTTCTTCTCAGGGTTTGGATGATTATCACAACACTATCCAAGCTGGGCAAACACAGCAAAATCTGTCCAAGGCTCAATCCATGCATGAAACAGAACTTAGTCGGTTCCTGTAGTCGAGACGTTTTCTCAACCACTTATCTGCACCCTCATCAATTTTATTATAAGGAAAACATATGTTCTAGCAACAAAAGTTGTGTTATAACTTTTAAGCTTTACTGTTCTGACAAAAATTTGTACAATATATTATCATGTTAGTACAATGTAATATTTATATTCTAAGACCGTAAAAAGTGTAAAGTCTGCATGTTATAGCATGATATAGCTCAATTTTTCAGCTGCCTGAGTGGCAGCTCTGTGCTTCCATAGTATCTCCCTGTCATGGTCAAAGTGATTCATACTATGGGGCATAACTTCACAATGCATCATGCTGTTAAGTGTTCAGTTTCTGATATTTCAAACTATTATTTAGATTAAATTGTGTTTTCTATTTCATGATGGATTCTGGTTCATTTACATTCTGGGATTCGGTTTACACAGTATTAGAAGGGAGATATTTATATAGATACTCCAGCAGAAGCTAATCTAAATTCAGAAGAACACCATTCAAGGACCTGTCCACCCACACCATCAAATCATCAAAGGAGGATTTTCAGTCTAAGGAAGTTATCTTTTAGCATGTACAATAGAGTGAGTCATACACAAAAACATTCTTTCAGCTGGCTTCAAGGCAACTGCTTCTTAAACAGCTGTTGCCTGCAAAAATTAAGTAACATTTTAGTTCAGCAAACCAACAAAACTAATGATTTCTCTGAGTAGCCAAATCCCACCTCCTCGAAACTGACCTGTGGCTTGCACGCACAGAAGGGTGGTGAGAAATGTAGGTCAAAAGCTAATTATGTGGCCTGACAAGTGAGGCTTATATCAAGACATTTTTCAAGGACTACCACAAATCTGCCTGCACATGCTTTCTGAAAACCCACACCATGTGATCCATTAGGCTATTATTAGTTGGAGTATGGGATACAGTCACACCTTCGCGTCAGGAACTTAATGGTCTTCAGAAGCCAAAGTCCAAATGTCAGTGCAAGCTGTCATGGTGGTTTTGTTGACTTAAACCAAGGTTAGAATCCAACAAGGGCACTCATATTTGTCAAACCCATCCCTCTTGGAGGGTCTCATAGAAGAGGGGTAATTTAGGGATCAGGACGGGAGAGCCACCTGTTGAGAGATGAGTGGTAAAAAGAATCTGCAGGCCGTCCCGGCGTGCCTCTGTTTGTAACCAGGAAGTGTCGTTTCAGGGCTTAATGTTGCATTCCACGAGTTGCCTCGACTGTGATCTCACAGAAATACTGCTCTCAGAGTGCGTGAGATTAATATTTAACACAACACTGGGCTGAAAATGCTGCTTTGAGTCTGGGATTTAAATGGCTGTGTTTTCATAAGAGCTCACCTGTCACTGTTATCAGGCCCTCCTCTGTCACAAAATGTTTACGCCTCGTCTCAGATGACTTCTCCACAGCTGGGTGCAGTGCTCAGAAGTGAATCATTTCCACATTATTGTGAGGTCTGTGTAAATTGGTCTTAGAATAATGTATTAGTAATGATTATATTGAGAACTACACATTAATGGATAGGTTAGAATTTTGTTGCAGGTTATTTGTTGACATGTTATTACAAGATTAGTTAAGTTCTCAACCACGGATCCATTTCCACCCCTACATACGCTGATAATCCTCTGTGTCATTCTAACACACTTGGTCTTTGATCTATACTATTTCATTGTAGTTCTGGCTGTATGTTCAGTGCTGTTGGCCAAAGGTGAACCTTGATCCCAGTCTCTAGTCTTTTGCTGCCTCTAACAGGTTTTCTCCCAGTATTGCTCTGTATTTAGATCCATCCATGTAAATGGTAAACAAACTTGCATAGTGCTTTATCAAGTCCCCAGAGACCCCAAAGCGCTTTACACTACAATAAGTCATACACACATTCACTACGTTGTAGCCACAGCTGCCCTGGGGCACACTGAAAGAAGTGAGGCTGCCATACACAGGCACCACAGAGCCCTCTGACCACCAACAGCAGGCAGGTCGGGTGAAGTGTCTTGCCCAAGGACACAATAACTGAGATGGACAGAGCGGGGGTTCAAACTTTTAGCAAAATTAACTTAATTGTCACACAGCATCAAAATGTTTTAACTTATCTTATTCACATCCTCATCATTATTTTGATTTGCTTATTATTTTGTTTACTCACCATGTTGATCAATTTCATACTGCATCTATTTCATATTAATTAATTCAATATTAATATTAAAATTCAGCACTTTGCTGTGATCTCCTTCTTGTATAAAATGGTTTGATTTACAGTCTGTAAATATTTAAATAATTCTGTACTATATTGTTTGTCATTTTGTTCACTTTTTATTCATGGTTATTTATTATTGTTTCTACTATTTATGTACCCTTCCTAATATTACCTTACTAGATCTGTCCTGCCACTTAAACTAATTTAATTTCACCCTAGGGGGATGATAAAGTTTATCTTAATAATTTATCTATAATAATAATAAATGTATGATTGTTATAGATGTTTATGCTGTCATTTATTCGACTATTAAGGGGGTGGATTCCTGCGCGATCGAGCTGGTAGCATTTTATTAATTTGCTGTTATACATTTCTCTGAGAATATCTCTTCTTTCTTTCGGTCTTTCTGCCATCTTGCCTGCTTTAGATACTCTTAAGCTCACTAAAAGTCCTCCTTAATACTCTTAACTTTTCCTCATGTTAGGAGCTCTCTTAAGGCCTAAGATGCTCTGTGAATAACTTTCATCTCACCGAGGGAAAATTCAAAGAAAAATCTTAGAATTCAAGAAAATCTAAGATATTTCTTATAATGACGTCACTAGGAGCTACTTTTAGTCTTAGGATTCTTTGTGAATACGGGCCCTGAATTTTATTGTTCACCATTAGTATTGCACATTCTGCTTCACTGCTCTTTATCTACAGCACGACAGAGAAAACACATCTCACAGGTAGAACATTTTGAGTGCATAAAAGATAAAAACCTTACATTCAGACTTGTCAGCCAAAAACGAGAGTCTCACACCTAACTGCTGGTCAAACCTAGCTCTCTCAGAGCAATCACTGCACTGATTGGGTGACAAAGATGAAAAAAGGCCTTTCAATAACTCAGACCAATGTTGTGCCTTTGCTCAGACCGGCTGTTGCCCTGGGTGCGTGTGAAATGCTTGCCGTGGACAAAGTAAACCAGTGCCGGTGCCCATGCTCCATTGTACTCAAAGCCTCCCAAAGAGGTCTCTTCACAGGTCCAGCAAACACACTCTCCAGACTCTTGGCATATCTCTGAAGATCCTCCTTTTGTGCGAGGAAACACATTACTCTCTCAAGGAGAGGAACAGGGGAAACAAGGCAGCGCTGGTGAAAAGGCTTAAGTATCGCACCCCCACACCCCAACCCCTGTCAGACCGCCTCGCCTCTCCTTCTTGCCAGATGATAATTGGGACTGAAACACTTTTTTTCTGGTCAAAACCTAATTCAGTGAGTAAATTGCAACATGGGAAAAACATGAATGGGGCCCAGGCTGTGTGGTGACTCAGCCACAGAGGCGCTAAGAGTTGCTCTTTGTGATTGTATACAAAAGGGAAATGTTCTGTTAATCAGCATTGTTATATCAAGTAAGTGTGCTTTCCTTCAAAACTACATGAAGGCTCAGCTTCTCATTGGAAATATTAATAATATGGCATTATAAACTCAACATTTGGGATGCAACACAACTCACAGGTGAAACTTCTGCCTATTGTTTGGTGTGTTGCAAATATAAAAAAAACAGCCATATAAGGTGTAAAACAATAAACTGCTTATTTCTCATACCGGTTACATGCAGTTGCCATGGAAAACAAACCACAATGCTGACCTGACCAGCTTACGCAGAATTATGTCCCCCTTTGCTTGTTGGAAAAGAAAAGCAAAGAAGATTAAAACTCAATAAGGAATGCAAAAAATGCCTCTGCACACGGATCAGCGACAGTTTAAATAGTACCACACAAATGCTTATTTCACAACGCCGAAACTCATAAGAATATTTATGGTTCATTTTAAAAGCAGTTACATCATTAGAATGAAATTCCCACTTCAATTTTAACAGTATAGCAGGGCAGCATACGAAAAGAGAAAAGCCAGAGTTTCTGACTTTATAATTTACAAGAAAAAACTTTGTTTGTAAAGACTGATGCACAATTTAGTCACCCTGTGACTGAAAATTTACACTTTTACCTTAGTCTGCTCTGATTGGCTATCTCCAGTTTATTAAAAGCATTGAAATAAAATAGATGAGTCTCAAAATTACTGTATCTCAACTTCATTTAATATAACCCTACAATTAAAACAAAGTTAACAGATATGAGTTTGTGTGTTTTATTGTACTTTAGAAAGAATTTGGAATCAGTGGGTCAAACCTTAATGGAAACTGGAAATAGAGATTGGTCTGTAAAAGGCAATCGCTACTTAAAACACATTACATGATGTATCAAACCCAAAACACAGAATACAGTAACAATTGACACCCCAACCTGTTTGATCACATCATTACTTTTAATGCAAAAATGTGCTGTTTTCAAATGCCATACATGATTTTGTTTACTTTGACTAAGAATCAAATAATTTGGATTTGATAGCTTTGCTGTTGACTTGCATCAAGAAGGACCTGAGTTCAATTCGCAGCAATAATCTTTTTGCATGGAGTTTGCCTGTTCTCCCCGTGTATTTGTGAATACTCCGGCTTCTTTCCACAGTTAAAAGATATGCATGTTAATATGCAGATTAATTAGCTGCTTCAAATTGCCCTCTGGTGTAAGTGTGTGGGCGTAGTCCTGTGATTTGGGCCATATGGGCATTTGCCCCAGGTGGCATTAGAAAAGCAACGCACCAGCACCAGATAATAAAGTTGAACTGATCTGTCAGTTGTGCCAGTTGTGCCATGATCAAGTTTTTCAGTGCTTTTCTACATGTGCAGTCAGTGGGAAGTCAGTGTTGAGCAGGTGTTTGCTGCCCAGTATAGAAAGACTGGGTTATGGGTTTTCTGCGTTTTCTGCGGGACTGCACTGGATATTACCTTACCCCAGAATCTCAAATTTTCTGTTTCTTAAATACTTGGGGGGGCAACAGAAAGAGGGGCTGGTCCAGGGCACCTTTAATAGAAAAAACACTCGTACCAGCTTTCCAGCCTTGTTTGTCAGGTCCAGTTGTGTCAGAAAGTTTAATCATTGCTCTGACTGTAGATATGGGCAAGTTTGGTTCATAGCTATTTTCCTGAAGCTAATTCATGAATTTAAAGGTCTGCACACATATTATGGCATGTTCTCTCCCTATTACCATTTTAAAGAGGAGCTAAAAGGGCTACAGTGTCACGTCATGTTTATGAACGTCATGGATAATTAATAACTCCAGGACACTATTATCAACTTTAATAAGGTAAATATAAATTAATAAAATGTGTATGTTACATTTTTTATACAATTTGTTTTTAAAGCTTTGGTTAAAATAAGCATGTTTTTACTGGACGGATATTTTGTCCAGAGCTGAGTAATTGTACTCTAAATAAAGGGTGGATTTTCTGTTTCTTTCTTTAAAGAAAATAACACACAGTGATCGTAAAATTATTCACACCCCTTTCAGAGTCCCGATTTTAATTTGATAAAGAATATGTGGATTAGCTAACATTCAGGGTGATGGGAAGGAGGCCTTCTAACATCAAAGACTCGGAGCTCATCTCTAAAGACAAATTGTCAAAATACCAGTGGAAAGATTTAAAAAGCTGTTCAGTAACTATATGAAGGGTTTGATTGTTGTAACCTCAATAAAGATTTTTCTACTGATTATTGAAAATGGCAAAAATACGTTTCAACATTCAATTTTTTTAGAAAATGTAAATAAAAATATATAAATTATTTTATTTTTCCTTACAACAGATATTTTCTTATAATGTTCTTGGGTGAATGAAAATAACGTTTGAGTTAAACCTAACAGGGGTCTAACTGTATTTTAGGGCTTTTTATAGATCTTAACCAGGGCTGCTAATCATTTTGGAGGGTATCGTAAAACTGTTTTCAGAAGATTTAGAGCAAGTAATTTATTGGCAGGTTGTAGTGTTAGTAGAGGTAAAACACAAGTGTCAACAATGATCAATATTTATATTTATCTTCTATGCAGAATCATACATTTTAACTTAATTCTGATGCAATTTTGGAGGCTTATTCAGGTTAAAGTTTCAAAACTCCTTGGTTATGAGTAAGATAATCGATTGGTTAATACATTTTTGCAAATCATATAATATTGTTCCAAACCTTTTTTTAAAAAAACCTTTCCTGGTTACCAGACAACTAAGACATTGCTTGACATATTCACATAAACAATTAGAGGGTGCATACAAACTGCTGTGGCTTCTTGGGGGGAGGCCAGTCCCAAATATTTGTTGATAGTCAACCTAATAATGGATGCAAATGTGGGCAATGTTTGACCATTTGAGGTCATTTGTGCAAAAGGGGTAAGGGTAAGGTGATCTTTTGAGAGGAAGGCTTCCTCCCAAGCATCTTAAAATGTGTGTGTTTTAATGCAAATTTAAAACAGTGCTTTGTAATTTGGGTTAATGAGGTTCTAATTAGACAAAATGTTCTTAAGCTGCAACAATAGCATTGAAAAAAATTAGCTTAGTTGTGCTGTACTATATGTGATATATGTATAGTTTCAACAAATAAGGATTTTATGTTTTAATGGCATTTTTTTATTTAATGTGATGTAATATTTAAATATCATGTGCATTTTGGTGTTACACTATTGCAAATGCTGCCAGATTAGGCCAAGACTTCTTTATATAAAAAATATAATACTTTAAAAACAAATCTAAATAATTTTTATTTAAAAACTATATTTCTTTCAGTGATGATACATCACTTTGCATTCATTGCTGCTGCAACTGCTGAGTAACTTGATCACCGAATAAACCAGACTGCACATGTTGAAAATTTCCATGAGAAGACCTGTTGTAGCTATGACCCAAAGGTAACATTATTCAATTGTGTGCTAAGCAGTGCATATGCTTTGTCTGCCCTAACGAAATTCACTCACATCTGCATGCTCAATGCCTGGAGCGGCTCCAACTGATGGTAGCCCACCTACTTTCTGAATAACTGAGCTAATATTCATAAAGCATTGCATTTTCATTCCTAGATGGTCAATTAATTCTTTAATATAAAGAAAAATAATAAAATAGGATGCTGGTTTCACACAAAAATAATTTACTCCACCCTGACCTTTTAAACACTGTTAATTATACACATTTCATCAACAAGAACACATCAAAATGCAACAAATGGAGTTCATTTAGTTTTCACAAAATATACTTCATTTCCACTTGTTTAGACCTGGGTAACACTTGTCTTTTACAACACCAACATACAAGGCAATACAGGAACCAATGTAGCAGCTTTACTCATAAATAATAATATTCATGGGAAATTTTGTCAAATGCAATTACTAATGCTTTTAAACCTTGTGCAAGTTCAGCGTATACTTTAAATCAAGTAAAGAATTATATCAAGACTAAACAAAATATAGCTTTGGGCAATCTGAGGAGATCATTTTCAAAATTGTAATTCTCCACTTTACTTTGTCCCACCATGCAAGCTCAAATCTCACACTCAGACAGGCAACTCTGTCATTACTGCCTGCTTCATGCACAGTATGTGAACAGCTTAAACAGTAGCTGTACAGAGTATGGTTGAAATTGAATTGAAAGTTCCATTGTCATAAAAGTGTATTATTTTTATTTTGACATTTTTTTAAATTGTAAAATGATTATAAATTATTACTTTAAATTTGCAACAGCATAAAAAATTAGTACTGTTTCAAACTAGAGTCTCAAAATGGAAATTAAGTTTGCAGAGTTACATTTTTATGCTTGTGGCTCCCATTTATTGAGCCTGAATTAGCAGAACACAGTATTTTCTCTCCTGCAGGATCCTGGGAATGTGATTTGCATTTTGCTTGTGTATTCTGTATATCCGCCACCTGCAGTGGATGGCAAACCAAGGAACTTAAAGGATGATAATCTCCTTGGAATTCCTCTGCATTTTCTTATATGGATGAGAGGAGAGTTGGACAGTCGGGTTGAAAGGTCAACGGGACCAGTTTGCTGAGACCCATCTGTCGGCCCCTGCTCTGTTTACGCACCATCTTGGGAGTGAAAGGCAGGCGTCTCAAGAGCTGTCCTGTTCTCATAACACAGCAGTGCTTCATGTAGCTGAAGAACCTACAGAGGGAAGCTTGTGGTGGTCTGCGCACAACGAAGAGCAGCATTCCTCATCCTATTCATCATCTGCTTGACTAATAATAAGCAATAGACTCAAGCTGCTTTAAAGCTTGATGCTGCATAGGCTAGTATAAGATTCTCACGGCATGATAACCTTGGTTATAATATGCTGATTTTATGGTATCACTGCATTTCCACAAAAATGTAAAACAAAATTGTATGATGTAGCTGATATTCGCTGATTAATTAGTTTGGCGATTTAGTCAGGTACAGACTAATTTGCCTTTGTCTAGGCCAGCAGCTCTTAAAACAGTTCTAGATAAGCCCAAAATTATTTCTACAGCAGGAAAATTTTGATTTAAAATTATTTTTGTACAGCCAACAAATTTTTTTTTGATATGAAATGAGACTAGAATCTGTCAAAATACAATATAACATTGTAAAAACAGTATTAGTTTAAAAACAAGTTTTAATTTGTATTTTATAAACAATTGCATATTGAAATTTTTAATAGCCTTCTTAATAAACATTAGAAAAATATTTATTTGCGTTAAACCAACCAATTCTTTCTTATTATTGCTGACCAGCCTAACACTGGCATTTTGACAATTTATCGTTTGAGTGTTTGAGGTTGGAAGGCCTCCTTGTCATCATCCTAATCTTTAACTCCCTCTGTATATTCTCTATCAGATTCAAGTAAGAAATTTGGTTGGGCCAATCAAAATTGTTAATATTACTTCCAATTATAACATACATGTTGTAAAATTAAAGATTACTTTTAAGTACATCATAATAATTTTGGGCTTAACTGTACGTTAATGTGGGTCAACATTACATCACTGTACTGATTTTTTCCAGCTAGATGTGTTTCCAAATAGATGGATCTGTCTTTACTTTCAGCAAGCGAAAAGTGTAGTAGCCTTCTTTTCGCCAGCTGACCGGAAGTGTACAGCAACATGTGGGGGAGGGGCAGCACAGCATAAGAGAAATGAAAGGAGACTTTTTGGCAGTTTAGAACCGTGTCAATTTAAATTTTTGGCATACCTTGATCCCGGTAACGAGCAACATTTTGGGACCTTAAATGATGAAAGCATTAAAAAAATGTTAAGGTTATTTTGAAGACATTTTCATCAAGAACAACCAAATCCATGCATAAAAATCTAACTTCAAACAAACTGCTTTGCAAAATCACAAGCTAGAAATTTACATATTGATTAGCTGTCTATAAATATAAAAAAACACGAAGAAGAGGTTTATTTCTTATGTAGAAATAGCTAGCTTATTATTCAATTTAGACTCAAGTCAACAACTTTACCATTATGAATGTCTGTGTATTCTCTATATTTTCCTTTATGTCAAAGTAAATCTATGCTTGTATGAATTCATTCCTTCAAAATGACACACTTCCATCTGGAGGATTGCCAGCAGTAAAATAAAAAGTTTCATACCTGCCACTTCACTGAGTCGTTTCATTCACAAAATCTATGATTATGTGTTTTAATAACACCACTCCACTCGATGAGAGAAAAGGATGGCTCAGGGAATATCAAATGTTGATGTATGCAAAATTAGATGGTTTCCCAACTCGGGTGAAACTATGATACTGTATTTAGAGTGCATTTTGCCTTAACTTGTAAAAATTACAGCCTTGGCTATGTGTTTAAGAGGAGCTGACTAGAGTTGGAAGGCAATATATGCAGCCCATGACCACATTAAACACTACTTTAATATCTGACTTCAAAGTGGAAGGGTAAAAGGCACCAGCAGCAAAAACAATAATTTCACACATAATTATAAATATTAGTTAGGATTTAAACCCATTTTAGATGTGACTTTTACACATTGACCTCATATGATTAAAGTGCTGGAAGACGACTGCATTAGGTGAATGCCTCATCACTGTTAAAGATTAAAAAATAAATGTAGGGAATGTAGCGCTTACATATGACAGTTGTTGACTTTTATACTTTTTTTGTTTTTATCATACTATGGTAATAATCACATTCTACAGGTCAAAACTGTACTTTTAGTTTCTCCTAGATGATATCACTAGACGAGTGCTACTGCCATAAACCTTTTACTTTTTTAACATAGAAAGTACTCCTGGATCAGTGCTTCTATGTTTTCTTTGTGTGTGTATGTATGTTCAGTCTTCTAAAACCCCCAGTCTTGTTGTGACAGATGGCCACTCAAATTGAGCCTGGTTCTGTTAAAGGGGAGTTTTCCTTTCCCCTGTCACTACATGCATGCTCACTATGAGGGATTGCTGTAAAATCAGCGACAGAATGCAAGCGACCGTCCCTTGATGCTACATGCTCATCCAGGAGTGCTGCAAGTCAGTGACTTGATACAGTCTAATGGTTTATTATTCAATTAACTTTTTAATTCGTTTGAATAATAAATTGAACTTTACTGCATTGTTTGATAACAATGATTAGTTTTGAATGTATGTACTTGGCTTGGAATCTGTCTGTATGATTGGATTGAAATGACTTTTTGTTGTAAAGTGCCTTGATGTGACATGGCTGCTAAATAAATAAACAGGATTGAATTAAATTAGTCGGACTGTCTTACTTTTTATGTTTTGGAAAACAGTTGTGTCCATTACAAAGGTCATCCACTACTTGTATATCTTAATATCAACTAATTCAGTTTATTTATATACCCCCTATTCACAAAAAAAGTCATCTCAAGACACTTAATAAGACAAACAGGCCAAGTTCATATCCAGAATTACATAATCAGCTCAATCCAATTAAATCATATACACAAATTAAATTTCACTTCCATACAGTACATTGCAATTTGCTCTCATTTATAACACAGTGCATTCGAAATCAGTTTGTACTAAAAATTAATTAAAGGTTAGTTATCATAGTTATCAAAGGAAGCCCAGTTAATTACATTTAGTCATTGATTTTGCATCAATTCCTTCCCTGGGGCAAGCATGTGGTGACATTATGACGATAAGCAACAAGTAATTTATCTTATCTCTCTAAGCTGATGTGAACTGTAAAATGACATTATAAATTAATATTTGTAACTTTGGAAATTTTGTTCACTGAGTTTAGATATTCTGTCACTAAATTCTCCAAGTTGCAAAAGCTCTGGAAAAAGCTGTCTAAACGTTGGCAAATCAACTGCCCCTTATTCGGTATCCAATGTGGCTGCCACACATATAAAACAGTCAAAGTTGCAGAAATAAGATGTTCATTTGCACTTTATGTTAAATTAAACCACTGGCACACATGGTACATTACAATCTCCATTTGTGAACATGTTCCTTTATTGTTTGAACGCATAACATTATGAGAAATGCATTGTGATCAGCTTGTAGCATATTGTTACCTGTAGTTAGCCTGGTCTCTGACCAAGGCTAATTTGCAAATTCGTAGTTTTTCAACTTGAAACTAGAATCCATTCCACTGGCCTGGACATCACTCCGAGAACGAGATCCGACTCTCCAGATATGTCTGACAAGTTCTTGAGGAAATTTTATCATAAAATAACATGCAAGTGTGAAATAAATAAAACATTATTTTTGGTGTGGTTTTAATTTGCAATATTGGTGAAATGACAACTCATCATGATCCTAGACATAGTTAAGCAATGCCAATAGGTTATTTGCCACAGCTAAAGTTGAAGTGCATTCAATTCAATAACTGACCACTAAGGGGGTGTATGATATTCATTAGGTAATTATATCTTCAAATACATTTTTGTTTGTTTCTCTGCAATTATTTTTGCTTGGATGTCCAGTAACAGCAAAAATAAATTTTTCATAATACACAAAAAACAAGTGACATCTATCATGCAGTAATGTAAATGTTAAATGTTGATTTTAGCTATATTAGTTCGACTCTTTAGAGCACGAGTCTGAGTCACGTCTAAAGTCTTTGTTTTAGCAGCATAAGTGCATCTCAAGTCTGAAACCAGGTCAGCATTTCCTGTTTGTGGTGAACCCAAATGTGGAAAACCTCCGTTAAGACTAGAGGAAGCAAATTCTTTCACTTTTCACCAATTAGACCAGAGGTTTTCTACCAGGATCAGTTCAAATGTAAACAAACCAGAAGAGAGTGGAAGAAAGATCTTGAATGAACGGAGCGGAGCTGATTACTCACAAGGCTGGTGGAGGTTAAAGAACAACTACCCCGCATAGAGTTTACTTTAGACCGAAAAATGCCTTAGCAGACAACAAATTACCAATCGTCCTCTTTAATCTTGGTACCGATTACTCTGCTTCCTGGAATTAGACGCCAGCCCATCACAGAGCAACAATTGGTCTGAAATGTTTATTAATACATGTGTGGTTTTGAAGCTATTTTGCTGTTTTATTTTTGCTTAGATATATAAATGATGTTACGAATAGCGATGTATTCATGCTATCTCTGCTTGTTTAACATTATTTTGGCAGAATATGCATATTTACCGTTTAAAATTTTCTAAAAGGTTAATGAAACCACAGAACAAGATTACGATATGACTTTTTAATTTGAAGAAATTATTTAATTACAAAACAGCCCTCTGAGCCATCTTAATTACAATAGTTGATAAAGATTAAGTCGGCTTACATGAAAAATTTTGAGGTAATCAAACACTTAAGCTGCATGAACCTTCCAAAGAAAAGGAAACAAATGAGCATAAATCTTCTGTGATTATTTCTCTCTGCGCTGGGGTTGTGTAAACTGGGGAAATTCCTATTGTTGGCAGATGCACCATCAGGCCTTGAATGTCCTTCAGGCATCTGTTCTACAAGTCCCGGCTTTACGAGACACAGACTGAGAAGTTCAGCCAAAATATTCAAACCAAGTATACAAAATAAGTCATTACGCCCTCTCTAGATGAGGGATGGAATTGTCTCATGAGGATGACATGTGGGGAAAAGAATGACAATTATGTCACTTTAATTTTATGCTGTTCAGTAAGCATGAAATAATAACAGTTTGTGACAAATAGGAACATCAAAGTGCTTGTGAAACATTTAGACTTGCTTTGTGTAGACAGGCATGTGCAGGCCTAAACAAGCCTCAATGAACATTTAATAAATCTCACACTGAAGGAGGAAAACCCTCAGCAGATTGATAAACTGCTGACAGCTTTATGACAAAATTACTATTGTTGCACTGAGAGCACTCATCATTACTTAAATCAATAGTACGGCATGATCATTTATAGTACACCGCACTTCTAGAGTTGCTCTCAACCCTTTGATTTGGTCCAAATCTATCACCAGTCACCTGTACTACAACGCACAGGTTCTCCTAATAGGCAGTGGTCATGACCTGAGAACCTGTAATGAGACAACTTGCAGCATTTAGAAAATAACGTCTGATGGTCTGCCGTAAATCCTTAATTTTGTAAACATTTTAGTTGCTAATACTTTTGATTCTTTTGTAAATGCTTTAAATTTAGAAGTGTACAGTGCAGACACACACAACAATTCATCAGGTACTTGTGTTAAACTAGCAGTATAGAGTTTAGTCAGCAAAATTAAAAAAAGTTTCTATGGTTTCACAGCATCTCACAGAAGCGGAGCACACAGGCCTTTCTTGCCCTGTACATTTTCTTCGCCTACATGAAAGGTTTTACATAAAAAGGGTTTGAACATACCAAATACAAAAACGAAAATCAGGATCACCTCTTTCTGTATGACTTCGTGTAGTTTTCCCAACACATTTCTGTTTTTGACCCCCAAATTAACAGTGGCACAGTCTGGTGACCCTCAACTTTTGCTAGTTGAATCCCACAAAGGTAGTAACCAAGTTAAATAAAGGCATAATTGTAGAACAGCAAAGACTACTGGTTGTATTTCTAGTCACAAATATGGCAAAAATGTCATCTTAAAAAGTATTTTTTTGTCTAATTTTTTTCAGGAAAAAAACATCTCAAGACTCCACACTTGGTTTTCATGACCAACTGTGGTTCATCTGGATCTGATCGTTAGAAAAATGCTAGAGAAGGGAACTAAATTCTTCTTTTAGATGAGTTTGCAACACCAGTGTGTTCAACCGCTGCTAACAATTAAATTCAAGATTACACCTGCTCGAAGTCTAAAAACTAAAAAACTCCAAAAGCAGAAATATGCCATATACTTTTACTTTTTTAGTTCAGTGGTTATGTTTATAATAAGTAGAATTTTGGCTACTGTAGAAGAACACTAAAGGGTTCAAATCAATGCTTTTTTAAGAAACTTTAGACTTTTATAGTCCTGCTGGGTGCCACTTCCTCTTTAAAAGCTCATCTCTCTTGGAGTGTCGCTCAGGGGTCCTTTCTCGGACCTGTTGTTTTTACTTTCTATGTTCTGCCTTTGAGTTCAATTCTTAAGAAGTATGGGATCACACAAGTTTTCTTACCACTGTAAAGTTAACCCAGGTTCCTTTAAGACTCCTTTTTGAGTATTTAAAAGATGATAAGATCTGACTGGCACTATATCTTAAATAAGAAAAATAAAGAAAAACATAGTCCCACTGGATCATTGAGGTTTCCAGACCAAATGTTCAATGATCTGAGTTTCAGGCTTAAACATAGTGTAGCACTGGACCTGTGTGGTAGGTCCTCCAAAACTGTGGATAAAACTGTCTCAGCATATTACGACCTCTTAAATTAGACACGTATTTACTTACATAAACATATTTGGGAACTCATTTATTTCACTAGCTTTTAAACCTAACTAAATTGATATTTTCAGTCTTTCTGATATAATTTTCCACTCTTATGATAGTTGTAAAGTACTTTGTTGAACTTGGGTTTTTTTTATTTATTTAAATGTACTTTTTAAATAAATGTGACTTCTCTTTACTTGGATTGCATTACGATGATTTATTACACAGAAGATTGTCTTTATTTAGAGACCAATTAGGTCTGCAGTGTTACATGTAACCAGACAAAGAATACACCTGCAAAAGTAATTCTGTCTGTTTCAGAGTGTGTATGCTTCCTGTTTTTTGATGGGTTTTCACATGTCTTCAGAACAAAATCATGCTTATACCTCAATTAAGCTCCTCCTCCTGCTGTCTCGAAATTTTACCTTCAGCTTACTTTAGGAAAGTCATAGTGTCTGATTTGAATAAAATAATAAACTCATCCCTTTTGTCAGGTGTTTTCCCCCAGGTCTTAATAACAGCAATTATCAAACCACTATTGAAAAAGAACAATTTGGACAAGTTGCTAATGCAAAAGTACAGACCCATCTTGAATCTTCCATTCATCAGTAAGGTTACTGAAAAAGCTGTGATTCAACAGTTAAATACCTTCCTTACAATGACCAGCCACTTTGACGTCTTCCAGTCAGGTTCAACACTGTTGATCGTGGTATAATACTTACGACTGGAGAACTGGGTTGGTAGGTGGTCTTGTGGAATGTGACTATCTAGATGCTACCACCAGCTCAAATTATAACAAATGACAGGATAAGTTACCATAACTACACAGATGACACACAGCTCTACATTATAATGTCACCAGGTGACTATTAACCCATTTAAGCGTTGGGTAGATGCATAGAACAAATCAATGCATGGCTGTGCCATAGTTTTCTTCAGTTGAATAAAAACAAAACTAGATAATTATTTTTGAGACAAAGGAGGAGCGATCAAGACTCAACACACAGCTTTATTTACTACAGCTAGAAACCACTGTTCAGGCCAAAAATCTGGGTGTAGTGATTGACTCAGACCTGAACCTCAGCGACCTGAACCTTCAGAGGCACATGAAGACAGTCACTAAGTCAGCCTTGTATCACCTGAAGAGCATTTCCAGGAATAAAGGACTAATGTCATCCATGCATTTATCTTTAGTTGAATTGATTTCTGCAACTGTGTCTTCACAGGTCTGTCTATAAAGTTGATCAAACAGCTGCAGCTGATCCAATGTCCACACTAAAACTAATAAAGTAGAGCACATCACCCCAGTTCTAAGGTCCTAACACTGACTCCATGTATCTCATAAGTCACTGAGTTTGCTTATTGGTGAGGAGTTGGAGTTAAAGATACCATCATTCACTTGCTTTAACAAAGCCACTGTCATCTGGACAAAGCCAGCAGGACTGTGAGGATCAAGTTCTTTGATTTCTCCAGTGCTTTTAACACAATTCAACCTGATTTGCTTTGTCAGAAACTCCAGAAGACTCAGATGGAGGCCTTAACAATCTCCTGGATCAAAGACTACCTGACGAACAGACCAAAGTTGGTAAGACTGAAGGATTGTGTGTCTAACCAGGTGGTCAGCAGCAGAGGAGCAACACAGGGGACTGTGCAGTCACCATTCCTTTTCACTCTGTACATCTCAGACTTCCAGTACAAGACAGACTGCTGTCATCTGCAGAAATACTCAGATGATTCTGCAGTCCTGGGGTGGATCAGAAATGGACAAGAAGCTGAGTACGGGGATCTGGTGGACCGCTTTGTGGCATGGTGTGGAAACATTCATCTCATCTTGAACATAAATAAAATAAGGGAGATTATTGTAGATTTTAAGAGAAACAGGAATAGATCAAGCACTATTTCCATTATGGGAGAAGAGGTGGAGGTGGAGGAATATAAATACCTCAGGGTTCACCTGGACAACAGACTGGAGCGGAGAAGCAACTGTGAAGCCGTCTACAAGAAGGGACAGAGCAGACTGAACTTCCTGAGGAAGCTTAGGTCCTTCAGTGTTTGCAGCAAGATGCAGCATATCTTTTATAAGTCTGTTGTGGAGAGTGTGATCTCTTCTGCCATCATCTGCTGGGGTAGCAGCATCAGAGCCAGGGAATTAAAAAAAAAATCTCAACAAGCTAATAAAGAAGGCTGGCTCTGTTCTGGGGACTCCTCTAGAACCTCAGGAGATCATTGTGCAAAGGAGGATTCTTCATAAAATGAAGAACATTATGGAGAACCCCGAGTATCCTCTTCATGTTGTACAACAACAGAGTGTCTTCAGTCAGAGCAACAACAACATTTAATTTCCCTTTGGGATGAATAAAGTATTTTTAAATGAAATGAAATGAATTGAATTGAATTGAATTGAATTGAATTGAATTGAATTGAATTGAATTGAATTAAATTGAATTGAATTTTGTTATCATTGTACCATCAACCTTCCAGACCACTCAGGTCCTCTGGTTTAAGTCAGCTTGCATCAGAACCAAACCAATCAGAACCAAACATGGAGAAGCAGCATTCAGTTCTTTTGCTCCACTACTCTGAAACAACCTCCTAGAAAATTGCAAAAATGCTGAATCCCTGAGTTCTTTTAAATCAAGGTTAAAAACCCTTTTGTTAACAGTTCTCTTTGTTCTATTTAAACCATTAATAGAAACATCATAAATTTTAGTCTGTAGTCTGATTTTTCTTTCCTATCCTTTATTATGCCACTGCAAAGTATTTTTATGTGTTTTTTTCTCATTGCTTTCATCATGTAAAGAAATTTGAATTGGCTTGTACCTAAAATGTGCTACACAAATAAACTTGCCTTATTTTGCCTTACATGCATACCTATTTGAAGCAAAAGTATTTCCAATGGACATTTTTTATAAAATAAAGTGCACAGAAACCACTGTAATCTTTTGAGATTTAAGTTGTTTTAATATGGGGGAATTAAAAACTGAAACAGGTTAACTTGACTCTCCTTTGAGACATAGATTCTCTAAACCGGAGTAGTTCAGAGTGCTATGTACTAGAAGGTAAGATACCGCCTGCTAATAAAAGGTACACATATCCTAATTTCAGAAATTAATTCTCCTTTGAACAGAATAATTTTTTCACTTTTACCTTCAGGTATAAACAGACATGTAAATATCTTCTAAATTAGGTGAATAGAATGCTGGTCTAAACTGTATATATCTATAGACATTGTACTGTGCTAGGCAGTTACAAACAAGATACAGCAGCAGAGAGAGTAAATTTTTTTCAAATTTGTTTTTGTTAAGCTTGTTGCACCAAGCTTAGTTGTATCTGCATGTGAGTCTGCCTTTTTGTAGCTTCAAATAAGCAAACTTCCAACCTTTGCTTATTAAACCATATTCATCAGCTAGATATCCTCTCTCCAAGTGTCAAATGAGATAAGAGATAACAACTTGCACCTTGAACAGCTTTAAAAGAAAGGTTTCACATTCAGTAGTTGGCCCCTGTTAGTTCTGGCTGAGACTTTGCTTCCTAAGTGCCAAGTTCTTATAGTGTAATCTCTTAAAGTAGATATATCATATGTTTCTTTATGGAAGACACGGGCCTTTTGTGGTTCAAAATTTGATCTCTGAAAGTTTGATCGCAAAATGTAAACATTAGTATCGCTGTTCATAAAATCAAAATGATAACCCCAATGAGGGCAAATATCTTTAGAAAATAAAAGCCAGGTACTTAGGATAATTGTCATTTGTGGTTTTCTTGGCTCCCATTCTTACACCATTCACAATACATGAGTCATTTAAGCCATTGTTATCACACAAATATTGTTTGGTGGAGATTTAAGTGGTTCCCATAAGACTGTCCAGAATTCCTGTCTTGCTTGGCCTGAACATTAAGTTCAAGATGACACCTTAAAGCAGATAAAACATGCTATGCTATTTCCTATTTTAGGGGTGAGTACAAACTGCCAGTAAAACAAATCCACTCTAAACAATACCAACTTGTTTGAGTGAAACGCTTAAATTTAATCTCATTTGGTTGTTTAAAGGAGCTTAAAGCACGAAGAATGTTATGCAAGTTGCTTCATAACAGAGAGACTGGAAAGGAGATTTAGAAATACAAGAAAGTCTTACAAATGCCAAAGAGTTGGTACAAATGCACACATTTTGTCTTTTTAGGTTACTAAAAACAATGAATTTTACATTAGACTGCAGTAAATGGAAATAATACCTGTCAGTTTGTTAGAATGGCTTAGTAGATAAACCACAGGTACTCCATAATTGTGAAGTAAAAGGAAAAAGATGCAGGATTTTACATTTTTTACAAAAACAACTCTCAAATGTATTTGAATTCAGCCCTCTTTACTCTGATATGCCTAAATAAAATTTAGTTCTACAAGCTGTCTTTAGAAGGCCTGTAAAGTTGTTCTGTAAAGGCCTCAGATATTTATTAGAGATGATTTGTGAACATGCAGCACACTTGCAGTTATCATCAGAAAATGGAAAGAGGCACAACTGCAACTGAACCAACAAAAAGTCATACTAAGCTGAGGAAGCAGAGCATTAATCACATAATCAGCCAAGAAGCCATTAAAAACTGGAGATCCAAAGCTAGGGTGGACATTTTTTCAATTGGACAACTTTTAGTCATGTAAAAGAAGTGGTAAGAAGAAAGCCATTGAGGTTCACAGTTTACCAGAAGCCATGCAAGGTACTGTTTGGAGCTTTTCTTCGACCCTAAAGCCGAACCACACTGTGAAAAAACAGTACCTTTAAAAAACAGCAGCACCAAAAGTCCCCAGTCCATACAGATAACTTTTTTGCGAACATGCAAAAGGCTATGTGTGGTGGAAAACTAACACCGTGTATAACCCTGAACACACTATCCCTACATATGGCATGGCAGTGGCAGCATTATGCTGTGGGGATGCTAATCTTCTTCAGGGACATGGAAAGCAGGTTTGGTCTGATGGTAAGATTGGTGAAGGTAAACATAAAGCTATCCTGGACCTAAACCTGTTAGAGGCACCAAAAGACTCGTCATGGGGTGGAGCAGTCAAACAACCATAAGAAAACACCCAGGGCTACAATTTAAGTTTAGATCAAAGCATATTCATGCATTACAATGGCCTTGAAAAGTCCAGACCTACAGTAACTCCAACTAAGAATTTGTAGTAAGCGTTTCAAATATGTCCATATGTACTCTGCATCCAATCAGACTGAAGCTAAGCCATCTTTACAAAGAATAATGTGCAAAGCTGGTAGAGAAGGGTTCTCAAACTCCAGGTACCAAGTACAGGTGTCCTACAACTTTTAGATGCAATCCTTGTCATATACACTGAGGTTGTAACATAACAGGTAAAAAAATTAATTTTCTGAAATGGGTTGCCTTAGTTCCAGGGTGTACCCCGCCTCAAGCCCGTAGACTGCTGGAGACAGGCACCAGCTCCCCCACGACCCAGTATGGAAGAAGCGGGTACAGAAAATGTATGGATGGGTTGACTTAGCAGGTAAGAGCCAGCTTCCATCATTAAACGTTTTGACTGAACCTTGTACGAACCATATTAGCTGCAACTTTGAGCCTCACTCGACACGTATCCCTTCTCAAGACAACGCCCTCCGCCCCCTTCCTTCAGCAACACTCACAGGGCCACAGCAGGTTGTAACTTCAGCTCGTTTTCATCATTTTTCTCAAAAGGTGCGCGCTGTTTACAAAACCACAACAAATGTGACACTTAGAGTGTCGGCGGCTACAAAGCCCCAGTCGAGTGATCTGGACCTGAGAGTGAAAGATGAAAGCTCACACTAAGACTGGAGCTCTGGGTGACGCTCAGACAGACAGGTGGAAGGAGAGGATGGAGAAGACAACTAGGAGTGCAGGACAGGGAAGGCAGGGTGGTGGGGGATGGTTGAGCCAAGGCCAAGGCTAACGTCTTTCCTGTTTGATATACTTTGATATGAGCACTGCAGACTGTGAGTGTAAAAGGGCGATAAGCAGGGACTTGTCAGACTCTTTATGGGATGCACCGTTTGTTTATTAATCACTAGGTTCTGTGATGTGTCTCTCATCACCCCAACAGGTATAATTAAGCTTTAAAGGGCATGGGGGAGGCTTGATGTGTCTGCAATTCATTTTATCTCTTTGTTCCTTTTGAAGTCGCTGCATGTGAGTGTACACTGCAGGGTGTGTGTGTACAGTAGGTGAGTAAATCTCTGCATGGTCAGGGGGCCCGCTCGATTAGGAATCCGTCTGAGGTTCCTGTGTTGCATGACCTGAAACGTCTGCTTACACGCCAGCTCATTTAGCCTGACACGTCTTGTTTAGCCTCTGTGGATGCTGTCATTTCGAGCACTGACAGTTCAAAGGTTGACAGTTTTTGATGGCCAGGTATTGTGCTGCTTAGTGGAACATCTTGGGTTCCCAGCAGGCAGCTGTGGCGGCCCTTTTTTTTCTTATCCCCTCACCTAAAGTATGTGACAGGTGTCAGTGGTGAAAAACAAAAAAAAAGCTGTCTTATTGTGATTGGTAAAGTGCTGTTGACCAGAACCAAAATGTTAAGCAAATCGGAATATACATCAGAGAAATGTTCTTTCTTTACCACTTCATCTGTTCTGAAATTTACTTGTGGTGTCAAATGAGATATTTTGAGCGGGACATCTTGTAGGAATGTAAACAAGTCAAGCTCCTCAGTTGCCTTGATCTTCTGGCTGTCTTTCAGCAAGATATATTCTTACTTATTTTACCTTTAAAAAAAAACAACAGTCTAGTCTGGTACCTTTTATTTTCTGTTCTAAGATAAATCAGATAACTGAAATAACAATTTTGAGGCAATATGTGCTTTCAAAACACCTCTGCTACCTGTAAGTAGGCCAGACCATTGTCCATAGAGTCTGATGTGCTCTGTCTTGATTCTGCTCTTTCAGGAGCCGATCTATGTGAGAAAGGATGGGAAGTTGTACTGTTTAGTTTGGCAATGAGGACTGAGCAGGCCAACAGCCAGCAGCTTAAATCCTCGGTTTCCTCATATGCAAGAAAAACGTATGCTTTTCATATTGAAGTGATGCCTAGTGCCTCATAGGTATGATGGGCAATGTCAGTAATGTACCATAATAATCACAATTATATGGAATAACAGACATTAAGAGGTGACTCTTCATTATTTTATACAGTGCTTTGCAAAAGTATTTATGCACGTTTTTGTTTCATTTTGTCACATTACAACTGCTTTTTACTGGGATTTAAAGTGATAGACCAACACAAAGTTGTTCAAAGCAGTGGGGAAAAGATGACACATGGTTTTCAAAACAAATGTAAAACAAAATGTGTGTTGTATATTTGTATTCAGTTACTCTGATACCCTTGTAAGCCTTCCAGTTCAAACAATTACCCACAGCAGTCCCCTAATTAGTAAAGCATGACAAACTGCAAACCTGTATAGCTTCCCACTTAAACTGACAGGCCTGGGGCATATAGATCATTGCAAACCTAATAAGAGAATAAACTTGCCGACTGTATGGCACCCCCACTCCTGCTTTAGGGCAGCGGTTTGTAGCCTACCACTGTCAGTGTGTGAATGGGTGGATGACTGATTGTAGTGTAAAGCATTTGGGGTCCTAACTAGATAAAGCGCTATAAAAGTGCAGGCCAACCAGAGGGACAACTGAAACTCTGGAGGAACAACAGTTTAGGGGGGAGAATTTGTCAACAGGAAAACTATTGGCGGTGCTCTACATAAATCTGGCATTTCTGGAAGAGTGGCAAGAAGAAAGCCGTTGTTCAAAAAAAGTCCTGTTTGGGGTTTGCCACAAGCTATGTAGGGAACACAGCGAATATGTAGAAAAAGGTGCGCTGGTCAGATGAAGTTTAAATTAGATATTTTTCAAATTGTTTTTCAAACTTTATAGGCCTGATCTTTAAAAGGTTTGCATGTACAAAACCACACGCAAACCTGTTTGCGTCAGCAAAGCTGATCTACAACCCAGGTGCTAATCAGATTGCGTGTGTAAAATCAGCAAACCAGCCGGCGCAAACTTTTTATTGTGTTTGCCTTCATGAATATGCAAAACATATGATAATGACCCAAAATGTGCAAATATATGGGAGGAGGACATGCAAATGTAATCACTTACCGCCCGCAATGTGATTTATGAAACCTGAGGTGGATTGCGCGTGCTGTTTTTGCGTCTAGATTTAGCACGTTTGAAATGCAGGTGCTAACTGGGACAGAAAAATGTCTGCTGTCACGTTGGCCAGAAGGAGGCATCATGGCGAAGTGTGCACATAACTGATCATCCACCAGAGAAGACTGCACAGCCCGTGTATATGTAATTGCACATCATGTAAAGGACCCATTGTGCTTTGATGTTGATAATATAATTTATAGGAAAGACATAAAGTCATTGTAAGGCAGATTAAATCCTTAATTTGCAAATTGGATGTTAAAATCACGTTTTAGCAGGTAAAAAAATCACCTTTTTAAGGCAGGTTTTCCATGTGGAGAGAAAGACAGTGTATGCTTTAACCTTGTAACTAAACAAAACAAATTGCATTATTGACAGTAACATTATGTCATTGCAGAGTAATCAGAGATGAATCAGTTTGATTACAATCTCTGAATGTGAACAAATGCCAGGGGAGGGTCCAAGCAGTGAAAAATGATTTTGTGTCACCAAAAAAAATTTAAGCAATCAAACACGTACAGGGGTTGGACAATGAAACTGAAACACCTGGTTTTAGACCACAGTAATTTATTAGTATGATGTAGGGCCTCCTTTTGCGGCCAATACAGCGTCAATTCGTCTTGGGAATGACATATACAAGTCCTGCACAGTGGTCAGAGGGATTTTAAGCCATTCTTCTTGCAGGATAGTGGCCATGTCACTACGTCGATACTGACTCGCTCCTCCAAAACACCCCAAAGTGGCTCAATAATATTTAGATCTGGTGACTGTGCAGGCCATGGGAGATGTTCAACTTCACTTTCATGTTCATCAAACCAATCTTTCACCAGTCTTGCTGTGTGTATTGGTGCATTGTCATCCTGATACACGGCACCGCCTTCAGGATACAATGTTTGAACCATTGGATGCACATGGTCCTCAAGATTGGTTCGGTAGTCCTTGGCAGTGACGCGCCCATCTAGCACAAGTATTGGGCCAAGGGAATGCCATGATATGGCAGCCCAAACCATCACTGATCCACCCCAATACTTCACTCTGGGCATGCAACAGTCTGGGTGGTACGCTTCTTTGGGGCTTCTCCACACCGTAACTCTCTCGGATGTGGGGAAAACAGTAAAGGTGGACTCATCAGAGAACAATACATGTTTCACATTGTCCACAGCCCAAGATTTGCGCTCCTTGCACCATTGAAACCGACGTTTGGCATTGGCATGAGTGACCAAAGGTTTGGCTATAGCAGCCCGGCCGTGTATATTGACCCTGTGGAGCTCCCGACGGACAGTTCTGGTGGAAACAGGAGAGTTGAGGTGCACATTTAATTCTGCCGTGATTTGGGCAACCGTGGTTTTATGTTTTTTGGATACAATCCGGGTTAGCACCCGAACATCCCTTTCAGACAGCTTCCTCTTGCGTCCACAGTTAATCCTGTTGGATGTGGTTCGTCCTTCTTGGTGGTATGCTGACATTACCCTGGATACCGTATCTCTTGATACATCGCAAAGACTTGCTGTCTTGGTCACAGATGTGCCAGCAAGACGTGCACCAGCAATTTGTCCTCTTTTGAACTCTGGTATGTCACCCATAATGTTCTGTGCATTTCAATATTTTGAGCAAAACTGTGCTGTTACCCTCCTAATTGAACCTTCACACTCTGCTCCTACTGGTGCAATGTGCAATCAATGAAGACTGGCTACCAGGTTGGTCCAATTTAGCCATGAAACCTCCCACTCTAAAATGACAGGTGTTTCAGTTTCATTGTCTAACCCTTGCATATCGTTAAAACATTGGCAAAGCAAACAAAACAAATTCAGTACAATCATTGGAAATTTTCTTTTTCATGTACATAAATGTAAACGTAATTCTTTGCAGGACAGTTATGTGACGTTATGTTTTGAAATTAGCAAAGTTATAACATACAGATAGCCAACTCTTACTACAAACTCTTTTAATGTTGCTAATATTACATTCAGGCTTAAATATTGTGGCTGTTTATGTTAAACTCTGAACTCTTCAAACACATACTCTCAAAAAAAAGAACACAGTGAGTCTCCAAAATGAATTAAAAGTTCCTCGCTACAGGTCTCTAGTGTACTGCGTCTTGGCCTCATGACAAGTTAGCCCTCGTTGTCCTCAGGCTCTCCTTGTACCCAGATCTAAAGGCAGTGTTTTGGGCTCTCAGAAGTTTGTGGTCCTCCTATTTCAACCATAGTTTCTGATTGGCCAAAACAGTGATGGGTCTGGAGACGGTGTCATTATCAGTGCACTTCCTCATGTAGGCAGTGACAGTCTCTGTATACTCTTAGAGGTCTGTGTGATTGTACTAGGTTGCTGCCTGTCTAAACATACTCCAGTAAGTGACAGAGAAACACTCCCTGAGCACTTCAGAAGACCCCTCTGGCCATATGCGTATCTGTTTCCTTACTGGTTTGGTGATTCTAACCAATGCTGGCATTAGCGTAACACTAGAGTGGTCTGAGGCTCTGAGATGAGGGAGGGGTACAGCATAGGCATCTTTTTGTGTGGTGTAAGCATTGTCCAGTTTGTGGTTTCCCAGTGTTGGAAAGTTGATGTCTTCATGTAGATTGGGAAACACACTCTTATAGCTTACATGGTTGCAGTCCCTAAGATAAGGAAAGCATCAGGGTGGGCTGTCCGCCACTCATTGATGTGTTGATAAAGTTCATTCAGCGCCTCACTCCTGTTGTTGTTGCTACCAGCAGAATGGCTATAAATTCCCTTGGTTGGTAGAAGGGCCAACACTTAATAATTATAAACTCCACCAGTAGGGAGCAGTGTTTTCAGATCATGGTGGCATTGCAGCAACAGGCATCCCTACTGTGGGGCTTATCCCCCTTTACCAGAGCTCTGTTTGCTCGGTAGCATGTTACCCTGTCAAGCTGAATGGAACGGTCCGTAATGCTATCACTAAGCCACATTTTCACAAACACCAGAACATAGCATTCTTTCACAGTCTTTGATGTTGAGCAAAGTAGACAGATGTAGTCCAACTTGTTGTCCAAAGACTGTATGTTGACTATGATGGTGGAGATGGCCGCCCATAGTGGATTAGTCATGAGTCTAGCCCAGGTACCTCCATACTTACCCCTCTACTTCTTCCTTACGTGTCACTTGTGGAGTCTCCACTGTGGGCCTTGTGCAGGAACATTGGTTGGCAATTTAGCAGGCCTCTGGAGCAGAACGCAGTCTGGTAGCTTTCCGGCAATCACAGGTCTTAAGTTTATAGAAATGTCTCTACCAATGTCGAGTAGGAGCTCACAGGTGTTGGTTTGCTTTATGAAAAATGAGTGACAAAGACAAAAACACTCGAACTTACAAAACAAAAAAAACCCATCCTACATGCCGCCATTGTTGTTGTTTTTAGATAAATTGTGTTGTGGCTTCTATAGCTCAAAAGTTACCACTGATTGAACAAAAGGCTTCATTGTGTTTGCCATACTGATTTTTTATTTGGAATATTTATTAAGCTGACTTCAGTGCCCTCCAGCATTCATGGAGGAGGTCTGCTTAGCTTGCTTGCGCTTTTGGCCGGCCATGCCTGTGCACACCTTTGTGCACCTGAGTAATTGCAGTTAAGTAGAGGCTAAACGTCACATTTATATCGCAAAGCTTTTTCTGAGGCACAGGAACTTCTAATCACCAGATGAAATCAAGTGATAAGTTGGAAGAATAACTTCCTTTTGATAACAGGTTTGAGTTGTCAGTACTGAGCCATTTGACACTTTTAAATAGAGCCAATAAAGCAGAGCCTCCATAAAGAAACATTCATCAGATTATCAGAGATATACACGTGATCAAACAGATAGTAGAAACAAAAACATCTGCAGCTGCACCTACTTTTGGCACACTGACTTACATGCAAATCATGTGTTCATGCTTCAGCTTTCATCGCGCACTAGGATTAACAGTCTTGTTTGGCAGGCTCTGAACAAGTTTCAGGTTCGTGAGTGAAACAGCAGCGAAGAACTGGTAAAGCAATATGACAGGCCAGAAACTTGGTGCTTTGTTTACCAGATGAGGATCATTTACAACACTTAAAATGTCTGGTGTCATTGCACTGGGGTAAGGGAGAGTCACTGGTAAATATTGCTTTGAAAAAGGGAACTTAAATATTGACATTTTGATTTAAATAAAATATCAGGCATTTGTTGATAAAATTTTCAAGCATACAGGGCAAAATTCCAGCCTCTTTACCTCTGCTGTAGATTTAAAAACATAATCTGGAAGTTTAGAGATTTAATTTATTATTAAGTAAACTTGAGATCGACATTTCTCGATGTGTTACAAACATTTTGTGTAAAAAGCCAAACTAACAAAGTATTGTCATGTTCAGTATATAGAGAGCATTTAAAACACCTTTGATAAATTAGTTGCACATAATTTACTTTACATGGCAGATCACCTAATGAGTTTCCTAGAAAATTTAACACTCGCTCCTACACACCATAATAATCAGATCTAGAATCCCCAGACCTAATTGTACGTAAGAGTTAAGAGAATAGTTGAAATTGATATTCAAAGATGCTCTCTGTCCAATCTGAGTGAGTTTAAGCAGTTCTGAGAAGAAGACTAGGCAAACATAGCCCCAAAATTTGCAAAGCTGGTACAGACCTACCCCAAATGACTTGTACCAAAAGGTGGTTGGACAAGCTAATAAATCAGATAAATTAGTACAAATGGAGGGAAAACTTTTCTCTTTCTGCTGTTTCTCTTCATAGGAGTTAAATCTGGCCTTGTGTTACAAGGTAAGTCCAACTGTGACACCTTCCTGAAGGGAACCACAGGCTTTTGCTGCCAAGAAGTTCATGTCCTCTTTATGCATAGAATACAATTTGTCCTCTTCTTCTGTGTTTAACCCAGTCTCTCTCTTAGACAAAACAACTGAAGGAGCTATTGCTGAGAATGCAGATACTGTTTTTTATCCTATAGATTTTACAACTGGCTCAGAGCTTATAAATTTAGCTATTTTGCTCTCCTAGATAAAGCCACTGAAGGAGCTACTGTGTTTTTTGTGTGTCGGCTCTGTCTTCTTGGACCCCCAATCAGTCGAAGAAGATGGTCGTTTATACTGAGACAGGTTTTGCGGGTATTTTCTTCCTGTTAAAGGGGAGCTTTCCTTTCCCCTGTCACTACATGAATACTCAGTATGAGGGATTGCTGCAAGGTTAACGACTCAGTGCAACCAATGGTCCACTGGAACTATGTGTTCATTCGAGAGCAGTGATTGCTGCAAGTCAGTGGATGATTTTAATTTTTTTGCAAAGTGCCTCAAGATGACATTTTTTGTAAACAAACTGGACTTAATTTAAATGAATTGCAACAATTCAAGGGCTATGAACACTGTTACACTGCACTGTTTGATGAGCAACGCACTACATTATACATTGGCTTGTTAAAATATTCATTCCCCTTGAACTTTTACACATATTGTCACATACAACCACAAACATAAACATATTTTATTGGAATTTTATGTAAAAAACCAAAACAAAGTGGTTTACAATTGTGAAGTGGAAAGAAAATTATACACGATTTTTTTTTTTTTTTACAAATACAAAACTGAAAAGGACATTGTGCAAAAGTATTCAGGCCCCCTGAATCAATACTTTGTGGAACCACCTTTTGCTGCAATTACAGCTGCAAGTCTTTCAGGGTATGTCTCTACCAGCTTTGCACATCTAGTGACTGAAATGTTTGCCCATTCTTTTTTGCAAGCTCAAGCTCAGTCAGATTAGATGGAGAGCATTTGTGTACAGCAGTTACAGATTCTCGGTTGGGTTAAGGTCTGGACTTTGACTGGGCCATTCTAACACATGAATATGTTTTGTTTTAAACCATTCCATTGTAGCCCTGGCTTTATGTTTAGGGTCGCTGTCCTACTGTAAGGTGAACCTTCGCCCCAGTCTTAAGTCTTTTGCAGACCCCAACTGGTTTTCTTCCAAGATCGCCCTGTGTTTGGCTCCGTCCATCTTCTCATCAACTCTGACCACCTTCCCTGTCCCTGCTGAAAAAAAGCACCCCAAGAGCATGATGCTGCCGCCACCATAGGTGACGCCACACATAGCCTTTTGCATTTTGGCCAAAAAGTTCAATTTTGGTCTCGTCTGACCAAAGCACCTTCCTCCACACGTTTGCTGTGTTCCAACATGGCTTCAAGCAAACTGCAAACAGGACTTCTTATGGTTTTCTTTTAACAATGGCTTTCTTCTTGCCACTCTTCCAAAAAGGCCACATTTGTGCAGTGCACGACTAATAGTTGCGCTGCAGACAGATTCCCCCACCTGAGCTGTGGATCTTTGAAGTTCATCCAGAGTCACCATGGCCCTCTTAGCTGCATCTCTGATCAGTGCTCTCCTTGTTCGTCCTGTAAGTGTAGGTGGGCGACCTTGTCTTGGTAGGTTTACAGTTGTGCCATACTCTTTCCATTTCCAGATAAAGGATTGAACAGTGCACTGTGAGATGTTCAAAACTTCTCCACAACTTTATCCCTGACCTGTCTGGTTTGTTCCTTGGACTTTATGATGCTGTTTGCGCCCCAATATTTTCTTAACCAACATCCGAGGCCGTCACAGTGCAGCTGTATTTGTACTGAGATTAGATTCAACACAGGTGGACTCTATTTAGTTATTAGCAATCATGAGGCAACTTCTGAAGGCCATTGGTTGCACTCGGATAAAGGGGGCTGAATACTTTTCAGTTTTTTATTTGTAAAACAGATTTTAAATCATGTATAATTTTCTTTTCACTTCACAATTGTAAACCACTTTGTGTTGGTGTTTCACATAATATTCAAATAAAATATATTTATATTTGTGGTTGTAATGTGACAATATGTGTAAACGTTAAAGGAATACTTGAATACTTTTACGAGTCACTGTATGTTACAATTAAACACTCCATTAAAGAAGCATTAGAAAATTTAAACAAGTCATTCTGTCACCAAATGTTGTATTATGCTGAAGATGTTTAAATTAAAGACAGCCATAGCTGTCCTTCTCTCTGATGTTCTTCCAGAGATACAAAATTGATGACTGTGAACAAGTGGAGGAAAAAAGAAGAGTAAGGTCTAAAAAACACGCTTTAGCAGGTGAACTGTACCTGAAAGTCATGTCTTTAAAAAAAATATCGGAAAAACACGGTAAAGAGGTTTTGCTGTCTTTCTACCCTTCTTCCTCTTGATATGAATCCATTTTGGTGTGTGTAAGGTAGCCGGGAGGAGACAGCGGGGAAAGTCCCCAATTATGTGGTAAATCTAGAGAGAGGTTGTGATATTTATTCTTATTGCCCAAAAGAGCTTGGCATTTACGAGATTCACCACAAACACATTCCCCACGGCAGCACAGGCAAACTTCCAAGCTCTGTGCACCAGCTCAGTCAGATGAAATAGCTGCTGCTTGTGATTTATGGTGTAGTTTTTGAAAAAAATAATAAATAAAAGTCTCCAGTGGCCCTGCTTATTTAATTCAGGTGCTCCTTTAAAAAAAGAAAATGAAATAATTTAAGTATGTTTACAGTTGCTACCCTTTGACAAAGAGGTTGATGAATGGGTCTCAAATGTTCCATAGCTGGGAGCTGCTAAGAACACTGCTCTGTGTTTCCAGTTCATGGAGTACACACTTTAATGTGTAGATGTTAGGAATATTATCAAAAACTATTAATGGACCATAACATTATATCGGGCAAATGCTGAGTTTTCCACTAATAACCTTCATTCCTCCAGAATTACAGGCATGCGTTGCACCATTAAGGCTCCATAAAAGTCAGCTGATTGTCCTGTGAGCTTCAAGGGTATGATTTGACTCAACTGTGGGTGCATTGTATGTAATCAGCATGGTGTCAAAATGTAAGGACAAAAAGGGAATGCACAGATGCAATGCCTCACAGGCACAACGGGGGTGATTGGATTCTCAGTGCCCTAACAGGCCACAATTTATGGCCATTATGGTGGTCTATTTCCAGCCATAGTGATAGATTCTGCTCAATTATTGTCCATTATGGAGAAAGATAGCCGCACAGCCATGCCAGAAATGACTGATTCCTGCAGCAGCACATTACGCTAAAATCATCTCTGCTTGTTGAGCTCCGCCAAAACTAAAGCAAAATTATATTCTGTTGTTTTTGGGCTCATTAAGTAAGTAATTCTCAACTCTCTCTTTGCCGGCAATCTCTGATAATTATAGGGATAATTTTAACTCTCATTGCATCTATTTAGGTTGTGTGTACATAAGTGTATGTAATGTTTGGCTTTTAAAGTATTTTCAAACTGAAGAACATGGCATTGCCCTTAAGAAAATGGTAAAAAGTTTGACCTACTACCAAAATACAGTGTTGTAAAAAGTATTTGCCCCTTAAAGATTTATTCTGTTCCTACTTTGTTTGTTTATTTTTTTATAAAAGAAATTTAAATATTAGACAAAAATATCCTCAGTACATAAAAAGGCAGTTTTCGTGATTACATTTATTAAAAATTAATTCAAACCAAGCTGTTTCTATGTGAAATGTTGCTGCTGAACCTTGAATTAACTGTGATAAATTAAATGTTTTTTTGTGAATTTTTACTTGCCAAACCCAGGCCTGATTAGTCCCAGATCAATAGAATCAATAAATAACTTACATAGAACCTGTCTGACGACATGAAGTAGGCTGAATGATTTCAAAAAGTAACACATCCTGTCCTGATCTAAATAAATTTAATGACAGAACCTTCCCTGGGATTGTTGGACTACCAACATTACCCCAAGAACTCATTAACAACTCATCCAGGAGGTCAGAAAACAACAACAATGTGCAGGCCTCCCTTGCATCAGTTAGGTAAGTGAAACCAGGGAAAAAAAAACAGCATCCATGCAGTGTTGCCAAGCCCACTTTTTATAAGCGACTTTGGGCTTGTCTTTCTCTAAAGTCGCTTGCAAATCTCGTCGCTCGTGGGTCACAAAACACGAGTGGTAGGTAGTTTGTCCTTTCCATGCCCCCGTTTCCTACTTATTGCACCCGCCTGAGTTGACTCTGCACACCCCAAACACACTCATGCCAGAGCCCAGAGTGACAGGGAAATGAGTGGCGAGACAGAGTGAGAATGAATTGCAGTATGTGGGGAAAATACTGGAAAAATGTAAAATTTATTTATTTTCTTTTAAACAGAGTTCAAAGAAAGTTTTTTGTTGACTGTGTTTACTGTCATTTTGCTGTTATGTATGCAAAATGCACTTTTCTTTTTTTATCAACGTTTAAAAGTATTCAAGTTAGTCAAAGGATTTAAGTTATTAAAAAATTGTAAGGTAAAAAACAATTGCTTTAGCAATGCTAATGTATAATGCTATAATAAATGTATACATTTACACAACACTGCATCCATGTTAGAGTACCAGGGTCAAAACTATTGCCTTCCAAAAAGAACACAAAGGTGGCCTCAAAATTACTAAAAGAAAAAATCTTGATGATCCCCAAAACGTTTGGAAAAATATTCTGTGGACTGATGAGACAAAAGTAGAAATTTTTGGAAGGTGTTTGTCCCATTACATTTTGTGATGGTTAGGAGCTGCTTTGCTGCGTCAGGACCCTGACACCTTGATCTAACTGAAGGAACCATTACTTCTACTTTCTAGGAGAAAATCCCAAATGGGCCAAAACTCGTCCACAGTGCTGTGAAAGACTGAATGACACTTATCACAAACACCTGATGGCAGTTGACACTGCCAAGGGTGGCAAAGTCAGTTATAATGTTTAGGAGCAGTTACTATTTCAAACTTTGGATAAATATTTGTTGGATAAAAATTAGTTGGATGATCTGAAACATTTAAGTATTACAAAAGAGGTAAAACATAAGAACTATTTAAAGTGACAAATACATTTTTACCAGTATACGGTTTCTTTTAATTAGTGATAAATGACTTCCTGTGTCTCTGGAGTATAAATCTGACATAATACAGATTTCCCTTTTCTCTTAGCTGCTTCACTTCAAATAGGAAAGACAAGAGAACATGTTCATGTAAGGTGTGCAAGAAAATAGCTACTCTTCTAAAACTGCTCATATCTACAGTCAGGGCAATAAATAAAGCATTCAAAGCAATTGTGTGACAAAGAGATCTGAACAAGGACCAAAGTTTATCTTTCCAATCACATATAGTGACGGTGATGTCTAGGTGGGTTGATAAAATCTCCTAAGCTCACTCTTAGAGAATTGCAGCAAAGAGGGGCATCTTGAGGTCAACAAGTCTCTATAACAACCATTAGATGTCATCTACATATAAACCAGTTGTTTGTGCAGTTTGCCAGGAGAAGGATTTTCTGTCCAGCATCACAAACATAAACACGCCGAGTTTGCTAAACACTACTGAGTCTTTAACTGGAATGTTGTGCTAACATGGGATGAGAGTCAGCTTTTCCACAACAATAACTCCATGTTGTTCTAACAATTAACTATGGATGAGTGGTGGAAAAGCTCATCATGGCCACTCTTAATTATTGTGAAGGATCTGTGATGCTGTGGGTCTGTTTCTCATCCAAATGCCCTGGGAATCTTTTTAGAGGTATGGCGTCAAACACTCGACTAGGGACATTTATATAAAATATCTATTAGTTTCTTCTACCACTAAACTGAAAATTATTGGCATTATTTGGGACAGTGGCCCAAAACATGCTGTATAGCCACATCAACACAGAAATTGTTCGCCGCCAGACACTAAATGAACTTTCATCCATGGCCATCTCAGTCTCCAGGCCTAAGTCAAACCGCGGTGATACTTCTTAGGAGTGCCAGATTGTCCAACTTTGCTGCAGTAATCTAACTCTACTGGTTGGTTTCCTTTTACTTACTCTGTGTCTCCTTGTGTATGGGTCACAGAATCTACCACCATGACACAAAAAAGGCAGATCAGCTCAAAGAACTGCCCAGAAAACTGTCTGGATGTCAATCTGATTTAAATTTTATGGCAAAATAAACAAAAAAAAATAGATAAATGACAAGATTCCATTTTTGCAAAGCTGACCTGTCAGCTATAAAGCAAGAATGCTGGAACCTGTTGCTCAAGATGAACCTTTGTTTTTTATTAGTGAAGTCTGTACTTCAAAGAATTCAAGGTGTCATAAAAGCTTGAGGATTGGTGAAAAATACTAATTGTGATTCTCTTTAGTTCAAGATCCAGAATTATTTCTTCAGTTTCGAGTGATTCTGTGATTTTTCCTCTACATGATAAATGAAAAAAATGACAACGTCATTTATTTGTTTGGTACATTTTATCAAGCCAGATGGTTTAGCTATTAAATAAAATGTAGTGATTCCATACTTTTTGCCAGGGGTTGTACTATTTCAAGTAAATTTGCCAACTTATAAACCTACAATTATCCAACATATTTCCTACACTTTGGTCCTGAGCCACACCGTAAACATTTTCTTAATTCCTTCACTTCTCTGCTTTAGACATATTTATGCCTAAATAATACAGAAGAGTCTAGAAGTGGGAAGAGTTGCTGTTATTCCGGGCATCAGGGCACTGCAGTGGCTGTAGCATTGCCAGAGCCCAGGCTGGCAGTCAGCACAAACTGCAGGTAATTGAGCAGCCAGTTGAACAGGGGGAGCCTCAATGGGCCTCTGAATGCCACAAGTGGACATTAATCAAAATCTTCGATCAATAACTTCCCAAGTGCTAATAAGCACTGGCACATCTAGTGATATGTGAGCCCCTTTATCATTTCAACCACCCGGAGATTTATAGGAAATCCATTGTTAGGTCCAAAGTATGAGGTAATGTAGCACTTAGTAAATGAAGTAAAACCAAAAGCCTGGGGTGATTTGTATTTCATTTACAAAGGACATGTCTAATCATTAGAAGCTCCATCTCCCCAAGAAGCAACCATACGGCTATAATGATGGCTGTGTTCTTTTATAGCTTACTTACTCAGCAATGATGCAGGACATGACAGCAAGATAGTAAAGCCTTGCTGTCCTCCTCTAACTGGTCCGCTCCCAGATGGCCATGGGGGACTCCTGTGCACCACGGAGTGATTAAAGTCATGTTAGGGAAGCATTATCGGTCAAGTCATAAAATAATTTGATTTCTGTTCCCCCTCCACTGTCTTCTATCAAAGTGATTGGTCTCCTGGTCATCTCACTGGCTGACATAATTGCTAATTAAATATTATGGGCTGCCCTTTCTCATCTATATCGCACTGCAATCATTCATTTGACAACAATGCCAATGTATAGAAAATGTACAATGTATGGACACAGAGCCGTTTTCTGCGGTGTGATTTGACTTTATACAATAAATTTGTGATAAGTAATTGGCATGAATTTTATAGACTTGTAGTGACCACCTCAACCCGTTGAATTGTTTCATATTTTTTATGTTGCAAGCTTCAGTGTATTTTATTTGGTATTTTCTAATTTTAAAGTAAAACGAGAGACACTTTTTCTTTTACAAAAATCATAAACCTGTCGTGCATTTGCATACTTTTAATACTTTGTAGGAAGCACATTTTGTCTTTGTGGGTCTCTATCAGCTGTTCATATCTAGAAACTGAATGATTAGAGCATTTTCTTTGCAAAATAGCTGAAAATAGTTCAATAGGTAGGTGAACTTTTACTCTTGTCTTTTGCAGTTTCAAACAGGTTGTCTGCCCTACATTTAGCTTAATCCATTTTACACTAGAATGTTGGCTTTTTCCGCCACAGGGCTTGTGGCAAACTGCAAATAGGACTTATGATGCCTGTCATTCAACAGTGGCTTCTTTCATTAAGATCAGATTTTTTAAATGCTAATAGTGGCTAAATGTTGTAATCTTAACAGATTCTCCCACCTCAGACCTAAACCTAATACTGCTTAGACTTAAACCTAACACTGCTTTATACTTCCCCATAACTTTATCCCCGACCTGTCTGGTGTGTTCCTTAAAGCTGTTTGTTTTCTAATACTGTCTAAAAAATCTCCAACCTTCACAGAAAAGCTCTTTTTCTACTGAGATTACATTTACACATAGGTGCCCTAATTACTAATTAAGTGACTTCTGACTTCGGAGTTTCAGATTTTTATTTCTGAAGAAACATGAAAAAAAACATGTATCCTTTTCATTCCACTTCATGGTTATGCAGTACTTGCTCTTCGTCTATCAAAATAAAATCCCTATAAGATATAGTGAAGTTTAAGGTGTTTACATGCATGCTCAGTATAAGGGATTGCTGCTAAGTCAATGCAAGCGACTGTCCGCTGTCTCTACATGCTCATCCAGGAGGAGTGAATGCTGCAAGTCACTGACTCAATGCAATCTGCTGGGTTTCCTTAGATAGAAAAACTTTTAACCAATTTGAATAATAAACTAAATCCAACTACACTGTTGGATAGTTAGGATTAATTGGAATGTATGTAACTGACTCAAAATCTGTATGATTTGATTGAATTGACGTGTTGTGAATTGGCGCTATATAAATTAAACTGAATTGAATTGAATTATAAAATGCGAAGAAGTTCAAGGCAGTGACCTCTGTGCACGTTTGGCAGGTAACTTCCCCTTACACATTTAGCTTGAAATCCTGGCTCAGCTCACCAGTTTTTTCCATGTTAAAGTTAGTTGTCTTTTCAAAAATACCACTGAAAGGGTAAAGAGGTGTGGGGGGAAGAAAGTTAAATAAAAAGCTCTTTAAAACATTACTCCCAGACAAAAAGACAAACAACATCCCTAAAATCCATTCTGATGACAGTTGAAAGAATGTGGGCTTTCTGGTGGACTTGAGCCCCATCTTTGCCATATCTTTTAAGCGTGATTATTTACTTTAAAACAACAAACCAAAGCTCCAGGTCTGGTAATGTGGATCACGAACCTTTGATTGAGCCCTGAGCTTGAATTCTTAGCTAATAAATTGCTCCAATCTTTTGTTTGGGGCATTAACGGCAGTGGTCTGCATTTTTCTAGCCCTAATCTCAAGAATGCGGCAGCCTCTTGAGAAGCTCAGGAGTTTCCTACTTTCCCAGAGCTTGGTCTTCCCTTTGTTTTCTTAGAAGACTCAACAGATTGACAGGCCTCACCGTTAGCCCTCTCCTTGGCTATCTGTTTACGCAGATTCTGACTGATCCCATCAAAGTCAATAATGGCTGCAGAACATTTTAAAAGTCATACATACAACCAAACTAAATGTGCGAAACAAAGTTAACTTTCATCAGGTACACAAATTTTGTATTGTGTTCTTATCTGTGTGGCTTTTTGTCTAAGGGCAACCTGGGAGGGATCCCTTAGCTCACTGCACAGGTATGAGCAGCTTCGCTTTGTTCAGTGTCTACTCTGACGACAGCTCAGTGAGTCATCTGGGCACACAGACTATAGCAGCTTGCAAAAGTATTCATCCCCTTGGCTTTTTACCTATTTTTCTCCATTCCAACTTGTAATTTGAATGTTGTTAATGTTATTTTATGTGTTGGATCTGCACAAAATAGTCTAATTTGTTGAAGTGAATATGTATCCACCCCCTTTGCTATGAAGCCCCTTAAAAGTTCTTGTACGACCAATTACCTTCAAAAGTTTCATAATTAGTGAAATGAAGTTCGACCTGCATGCAATCTAAATGTCACATGATCTGTCAGTATAAACACACCATGTGTGCAAGGCACCAGAGGCTGCAACACCACTAAGCAGGTGGCATCACACCACGAAGACCAAGGAGCTCTTCAAACAAGTCAGGCTTGGGTTGTAAAAAAATATCCAAATCCCAAAAGAAAGTTAGAAGAAGTAGAAAGAGAAATGTCTTTAAAATGATGAATTGAACCAGCATAAAAATATAAAAAAATAAATATTACTGTTTGCTATTGTTTCTGTTTGTTATAAGACTAAGGGTTAAGATTAAAATCATATAATTCTTAGGCCTATTACTACTGTTTTGTTTTTATGCTATGAAGTGATATTACTTTTAAAAACAACACCCCGACCTTTCACCTCAGCTAATCAGAAGCAGTTACGTCAGATCTAGGTGACGGCTACGCAGTGGGTAAGCAGGTAACCGCTAAGCCCACGTTTCGTCTTATACTGTGTAGAAACGGAACTTACAAATAATTTGTGATATATTTGCTGCCTCTTAAAACACCTGGTATGCATATGATAAAGGACGATATATGGTTTAATAACGTTTTATGGAAACCACTAAATATATATTATTCGACGTTTTTATTTTGAAACGCGACAACCTCACGTCTCAGCTCAGCCAATCAGAAGGAGTGCCACCACGTCTACTGGAGGTGACGCGGTAGGTAACCTAGTAACCACCGAAACATTTAATATGGAGATACAAGAGGTTTGGAACTACTTTTGTCTACATTTTGTTAATTAACTCTCTGCGTAAGCAGGTTTGATACAAATAACTGTTAATAGTGTGTTTGGTGTTAATTTGAGTTCTTTGTCAGAAGCTTAACCGTGAACTAAACTGTCCTATCTCTGTGTTATTTAATTGGTTAGATAGAAAACACCCATTAACTCTACAGTTTTCCGGGAAAAACATATAGAAATGTTAATACTAAAACAATGTATACGTGTCAATATACCTTAACTGTGTATAATGAGTTTAGGTTTGCCAACATTATTGAAAGACATGACTGCTCTTAATGTCAGTACTTAAAAAGGACGTATTTGACACAGTATATGCTACTTTGTAGATGTTCTTTGACAATTAGAACTATTTTAACATGTTTTCTTTAAGTGATTTCTACCTGACTACATTTTAGTGGCGTCCAGACTTGCATTTTTGCTCAAGTTATGATTAAACTACGTCCTGATGCATACTTAAGTATTACACTCACTGCACTGGGAAACAGATTTCACAGAAACTGAAGGCAAGAGCGAGGAACGAGACGGTGATCGCCTCAGCCGCTTTTCAGGACCACATCATCCGGAGCCTGCTGAATCCAGAAAGCTTGCTGTCTGACCCTTTGTCCAGATGCATGAGAAAACCATTCAGGGGTTCCCAAGAAAGAGGAAGACTGGTGGATCAGCAAAGATGGACTGAAGAAGAGAGGGAATATGTGCTTGATCCTGATCCACCTCTTTTGACACTGGGTATGACATGTTTAGGGTATTTTTTTCTGCAATTTAGCTTCAATTAAATCTGTACATATAGCACAAGTTGACAAAGAATTATTACATCAAGAAACTTTACACGACAAACAAGCCCAAAGCATATTCAGCTACATACAGCCCAATTTATTAGATTCAGTACAATCCAACAAAGCAGGATTTAAATAGTCAATCACAGTTCAATTGCATGTGATTATATACTACACAGTCTTATTCAGCTGATAAAAAATGCTTAATGGTTAAAAAGCCTACCTTATAGGAAACAAGCAGATTGCATATACTCTTTGCTTTGCAGCAACCCATCATCCTGAGCAAGCACATGTGACAGTGGAGACAAATGATGACCTTTTAACAAGAGACATCAAGCTAAGCAGTTTTCCAATTTTAATAGCAATTATCAACCAAAAATCCCTAAGTCTTTAAGTACCATCATAGAGTCAAACATATGATAGGACAAGTTTATACATAAGTGAGCAAACTGACTAGAGCTGTACTCTGTCATAGTTTTGTATGAAATGGCCCCAAATTAGACTGTTGAGAAGCAATCTGTCCTGTCTGTCAAATGCTAGTCACGCTTGCCAACACAGTTGTTTTTTTTAGGTTTTTGTCTATTAGGGCTGCATTTGTAGCTTAAAGGTGTGGTTTAAGCCTTGATGGTTCCATGCATCTGTGCTGCTAATACTGCTATGCTTAGCTCCTCTTCTGTACAAAAAAAAATTTTTACTAATTCAATAAATTTGTTTTGCTATCCTTCTTTGCAACCTTCGCCTAGTAAATTGTTCATATCAATATATTGATAGTTCATATCAATATATTGATTGTTCATATTGTTCTTCTAGATTACCACTAGAAAACACCCAGATACCACCAGTGGTAATTGCACCAGAGTTTGAGAACCATTGCTCTACCAGAAACAGGTGACCATCTGCAAAGAGCCACAGGCAAACTTCAAAGCCAAATATATAATATAAGTTAATGTCAGCATAATGGTTTGTATTTGCAACTGCTACAAACAATGCATTAACAGAGAGTAGAGAGGAAAAATGCTGGAGCCTGTAGCAGAACAACTATAGAGATTATGGCTACTCCAACTCTAACTTTAATTGAAAATGAAAGTTTCAAGCCCACTGTTTAAAGTAAAAATATTGAACTATACGCTTTATAAATTAGCTAGAGCTTCGACCTTTAAAGCTCTATACAATTTCTTGGAAAACTGTTCACATCCCTTGAATTTCTTTATATCACAACCACACACTTCAATGTATTTTATTGGGGGTTTATCTGATAGAGCAGTACAAAGTTGCACATAACATGACACAATGTGGAAAACCTGAAGGGGTGGAAATACTTTAGCAAGGAGCTAAATATACTGAAATTTAAAAATCTATTTATAATATCTCATCTTTATGTGATTAATGAATGCATAATCAGAAATCTTCTAATTGTTTATAGCTCAGAAGTTGGGTTTGGTGGCCTCACCTGCTGAGAGATTGACAGAGGATGAATGGACCCAGGTTAAGATGAGGTCTATACTGCAGGAGGAATCAGCTAAGCCATGTGCAATATGCAGGGAGGACTTTCGTCTTCAGGCTCAGGTATTCCCCTACGCAGTAGCTTCTGATTAATCTTTTTTTTCCCCCCTTTATTTTCTGCATCTGTTTTCAGGGAAAGCTGTGTTTCTTTGCGCACAAACAGCAACACAAACAAATGTTTTCCTTAGTCACCCTCTCCCCCACTGTTCTTGTATGTTCTAATCTGTGTGGACAACTGTACAAATTTACCCATACTGCGTGGAACTCAACTGTGACACAATGATGTTGCAATCAGTGTGTTACTGTCAGGGTCATTCTGTCTTTTACACCTTTCTGATCCCCTTTTAAGATGCCAATCTCCTCAAGAATGTGGGACGAGAATAGCCAGCCTAACAAAGCACAGTTGCCATAGATGCACGTGTAAATATTAGTTTGACTCAGGGCAAAAAAAGAAGTAAATTAGAGCCTGCTAAGAAGGGAAAGTGACAAGAGAGAATCTTGAGTTGGCATTTTCCTGCAAGCCTTTAAACTGTGACAATGCAATTGTGTTACAGTCTTACACTTCACTGATGTGATTGTTAAAACTGCTTACAATAGCAGTTGTTATGAATCAGGGTCACAGGCTAGGATATTCACTAAGTTATCAACTTTCTTTGTTTCAACCCATAATAAAAAAAACATAGTTTTTGCAATAAAGATATTGCATTGAAATTAGAGGGTCATTTTTCGATTACGTATTTTTATATGCTTAATATCTAAGTGAAACTCCTTTTTATGGCAAGAGAGACTCAACATTTCTCTGTAATTTAATGGCTTGTCAAAGGGTCTTGGAAATTGTGCACAACGGGGAGCCCTTTCACTGGTGATAGAGTGTGTTGGTCAGGCCAAAAACAATGGGAAATCAATATGCCTCCCCTTTGCACTCAAGAGGTCTGAGTAAACTGGTTTGTGTACCAAGCTCCATGGCTTTGGTTCGTCTCCTTTCAGGCGATTAAAAGGCTCTCTCTCAAAGGTATGAGGAGGCGATAGTCTGGGTCCTATGCGGCCCACAGGGGGTCATACTGACTCCTTCAGTCTTATTGGCCATTAGCACTGAAAGCTAGAGACAGACATATCGGTACAAGCATTCATGTGTGTGTGCTGTGCTGAGGGTTTTCTTTGCAAAAAATCCTTACAACTAAACAAGCCTCCTCTTGTCAGTTGAATAATCGTAAAATTTGGGAGCCGTTGCACTGTTTCTTCTTCATTTTTACTGCACATGTCTTTTCTGTCCTTGGCCAGGTGTTGCTGTCTTGCTCCCATGTTTTCCACGGAAAATGTCTGCAGGCCTTTGAGAGGTACTCTGGAAGGAAGAGCTGCCCGATGTGCAGAAGGGAGCATTATGAAACGTGTTTAATTCATGATGCTGCTCGACTTTTCAGACATCAATGTGCTACCAGGTAAACACGATACATACCAACATAATTATTGATACCATATCAGCGACCGCAGGGCCAGGACTTTATGTAGTTCTCAGTACTAATACCTGGTAAACTCGTCCACATTTTTCACATTACAGTTGTATTCTATTGGAATCTTATATGATCCACTAATTAGAAAGTAGCACATAATTGTGAAATGTAAGGTAGATTATACTTCAACTGGGATAATCCTGGAAGAAAACCAATAAGAGTCAATAAAAGACTTGACACTGAGGTAGAGGTCAACCTACAGCTGTTGCCCAACTCCAGTCTTTGAGAGCAACTATCCTGGAATGTTTAGGCGATCACTTCTCCAAAACACCTGAATCAAATGAATGACCTACCAGCCCTCTGCTGAGCCGAATAACATGCTGAGGATTTATTTCAGCCATTTGATTCAGGTGTGTTTGAGAAGGAATGCTGAAGGAAAGTTGAAGGACAGGAGTCCTCTGGACATGGGTATCCCCGACCCACAGTCAGAGGTACAACGGAATGATTTTGATTGAAGCATATCCATGTGTATGAATAGCCCAGTCAAATCCAACTGAGAATCTATAAGAAGACTCTCAATACAATCTGACTAAGGTGGAGCTATCTTGCCAATTAAATATTAAATTTGAATAAATTTCGAGTTGTGTTGTAACTTGACTAAATGTGAAAATATTCTAGGTCTATGACTACTTCTGCAGAGCTCTGTAAACATTTATGGCATAGTATCTATACTTAAGTGTACGAATGATTTGCAAATTGTATTTTCAAGGATAACACAGGGGTAGGTTTGGTGAGTTGCTGAAAAAAACTAAAGCTTCAAAATGAATGGACTAATTAACTTGAACATGTGGTTAACCAACCTACTCGTTTTCTGTCTGGTCTTTGTATCCTGCATTGATCCATACATGGAACAAAAACAAATGTGAATATAAAAAGGATATAAAAAGAGTACAGGTACATCTCAGTAAATAGGAATATAGCAGAATTATAATTCATAATTTAACAGAAATAAAGGCTTGAAAACATCAGTCTGTTTAACTAAAATAAATTAACTTTTGAATAATATTCTAGTTTATTGATAAGCACCTGTATTCCAACATTTGTGGGAGGGGACAGTAAGCATACATTTTTAAACATGTTAACTGTTGATGTGCTAAATTGTTTTGATTGTTTTCTTTTTTCTGCTAAGGATTCAAGCATACTGGCGGGGCTATGTTGCTCGTAAAAGGCACAAAAATGTCCAAAATATCAAGTTCACCAAAGACAAAAAGCTGAGATGCAAGTTCTTTGAGGAAAGGGTAAGTTTGGTACTAAACTGCAGCAACCATCATTTTAAAGCATACAGTACTGGTAACGTTTTCAGAGTTCAATGACTATTCCAGAAGCCTGATTTGTCTCTTCCAAACAGTTTTGATGCGTTTGTCCTGTCGCGAAACCGAATACTAATAATGTTTTAACCATCTAAATAAAATTATCAACTACAGATAGAAAGAAATTGGTCAAGCTGTTTCAGAACAACCTAGGAATGAATAAAGCTAAGCTCTGTCATAAAACAGAAACTGCAGGAACGGAAGTGTCCCTGTCCAAAGTGGGTTGAAACATTAACATGGACGGAGAGGGCGCCAGAAAGATGCTCCTTCTCCAAAATCAACAACTTTAAGCCCCTTTGAAGGTTGCACCTGCCCACATGAAAAGGCCAAATCCATTGTAGGGGAAATTGTTATGTCCAACAAGACAAAGTTTGAACAATTTAGCCTCAATAAAAAGAAGCATGTTTAGAGGCATTGGCAGTTTTTGATGTGGGCCATATGGGCAGTTGCCCTGGGGGGCATTAGAAAGGAAGGTGCACAAGGACCAGATAAAAATGTCTTGTCTGTTAGTTGCTTCTTGAACAAGTTTTCTGTTGCTTTTTTCCATGACCAGTCAATGAAGGGTTGACGGCCCCTTTCAGCTAATAATAGGGGCAGTCGTTTACGTTTGATTGGTTGGGAGGGCAGAAGGACAGGCTCCCTACGGGTGGCATTTATGCGAGAACCGCCACTGTCAGCTTTAAAAAATCAGCGCCAGGAAACCAACATGCTTCAGTTAGCTGCAAAATTTCTGAAAGCAAAACTTCCAAACTTCCAAAACGTCCAACCAGAAACATTCCAGGAGCTTGTTGATAGCAACAAAAGTGTTTCTCAGCAACATGTTGAGGGACATTTGAGCAAATATTTGTAGAGTATATATTATCCACAGAAAATCCACAATAAAACATTCCAGCCTGACAAAGAACTGTTTAAATTCATAATTAATGTAGCATTCACCCGCATAGTGAGGGGATGTAAACTTGTCAATGACACTGGATATCAGCTCACATTGCAAGACTTTCACCTTTAATATCTAAACTTTTTATTATGATGGCCAATAACATTATTAGTTATTTAAGTAGTAACTGTGACAGATTTTTAATCTCTAAAGCAGAAGTGTCGGGTTTAGGAACTCACTGACCTCAGTGCTAACCTTTGAATGCACACACTCTCATCTGTTCTCACCGCTAACACACCTTTGATGCTATGTAAATCATATACTTTGTTCACCAATGTGGACAGAGTTTTGTGTTTTAGTTTAAACAGCCTGGACATTCCGGTCAACACAACAGGATCCTTTCTGCTGTGCATGTTTGGGGCTGATTTTTACCTTAATTCACCAAAGCATGTCAAGTGTGTGCACAGGCTGAGGGTGAAAGACAGTGAAGGGGTGAAGAAAAAGTCTCAAAGGTTTGGATGCATTTTAAGTTTCTCATATACAAAAGAAGGGATATGATGGAGTAATGGAGACAACTCTTTGACCCCTGGCTTTAGAGTCTTAAGCTTCATGATAGCCAATATGAAAAGGGAACATTGCCACCTAGTGAACCTGTCCAAACTAAGACGACTACAGCGGTCAACGTTGCTCTCAACCATTTATCTACTTTCAGTGGAGGGGAAATTATTTCTTCTGAAAATACACCCACTCACACCTCTTTATGATGGACGAACCTCCAACAGATGGATGTTCAATGTCAAGTGAAGAGCAGGAGCTAGTTCATTCTGTGTGGAGTGTTGTAATCACACAGAGTGCTGTGCTTCAAAGAGGCTGATTGGGGAAATCGACATATGCATGAGGTCCACACTTCCAATATGTTGCAAGGGTCAGAGTGTCCTACCCACAGTCCCCTGACAGTTTCCAACATCTCACCCATAAACCGTTCCCTCACGTGCCTCATAAACAAAGACGCAGCATTTACTGAGCCAATCAACTCCAACCTAACACATACGGCTCTGTACAAGTTCACATCCTGATAAAGGAGTCATTCACTGTTGTCTGCTTCTTTATACTCGAGTAGAGATGCACCGAACTTGCTTTTCCAGGCCTATACCAAATTCCATCTGTTCTTTTAGGTCGACTAAACTTTTGACCAATTTTTATGTTTTTTTTTTTATAGGAACAATAGTACAGCTAAAAAAATATAATATCTTGAAAAAATTTCTTTTGTCACTCATTTCGGAAAGTGAAACTCATGTATAGATGCAATACACTTGGATTGAAATATTTTAGCCTTTATTTCTTGTAATTTTGATTATAATTTACAGATAATGAAAACCCAAAATTCTGTGTTTCAGAAAAATTGAATAATGTGAAAAAGTTAAATATTGGAAACTCATGGTGTCACATCCTAATCAGTTAATTAATTCAAAACACCAGCAAAGGTTTCCAGAGCCCCTAAACGGTTTCAGTCTGAGTCAGTACGTGACACACCATAGGGAAGACTCCTGACTCTACAGATGTCCAGAAGGCAGTGACTGTCACCCTCCACCAGGACCTTACCACTAAAGGTCATTATAAGAGAAGCTAGAAGTTCACAAAGTGCTGTATCGAAGCATGTTCATAGAAAGTTGAGTGGAAGGAAAAAGTGTGGTGGGAAAAGGTGCACCAGCAGCAGGAATAACTTTAGTTTTGAGAGGATTGTCAAGCAAAAACCCATTCAAGTATTTGAAAGAGCTTTACAAGGAGTGGATTCAGGTTGGAGTCAATCCATCAAAAGCTACTAAGCACAGACCAATCCTAAACATGGGCTACAAATGTCGCATTCCTCGTGACAGCCCACTCCTGAACCAGAGACAATGCCAGAAGCGTCTTACCTGGGAGAAAAAAAGCTGGACTGTAACTCAGTGGTCCAAAGTCCTCTTATGATGGGAGTAAAGTGTGGCTTTCATTTTGAAATCAAGGTCCAAAAGTCTGGAGGAAGAGTGGAGAGGCACAGAATCCTCATTACTAGAAGTCCTGTGTGAGGTTTCCACAGCCAGTTGTGATGTGGGGTGCCATGTCATCTGCTGGTGTTGGTCCACTGTGTTTTCTAAAGTCCACAGTGAACTCCGCATCTACCAGGGAATTTTAAAGCATTTCATATTTCCTTCTGCTGATGAGCTTTATTGAGATGCTGATTTCATTTTCCAGCAGGACCTGGCACCTGCCCACACTGCCAAAGACACCAACAGCTGCTTCAGTGACTTTGGTGTTACTGTACTTGATTGGCCAGCAAATTGGCCTGACCTGAACCCAAAGCGAATCTTTGAAATAGTCATGCAAAAGGAACCCCAACCAAGTATTGACTGCTGCACTAAGAGTTAAGACAAAGTTTTTCAGCTGGTCAGCTAAAGTGGACAGGAAAGCCAAAACATCTGAAGATGAAAAGTGAAAATTAAAGGTTGATGCATGCCATAGGTGAATTTCTACTCTGTTTTTGTGTGATTCAGCTGTTGTCGAGTAGTGGGTGGTCAGTAGATCAGTCTCATATTTTTTGTCACACGGAGGATGATCTTCAAGAGCAGCGCAACACAGTGCCGACAGATGTGATTGACGTGATTTTTCAGGGGAAAGACTTATTTGCTTAGCTGACTGTAATGCAAACAGACATGTCAGTGCTAAGCCGGGACCTGTGTGAGACGGGGACACCTATTCTTTCAGCTTTCCTTGTGATAGCAGAGGCCAATAAAGCATCTTTGTATCATAAAGCCGCAGGTGTTCCCTGGGAGAAGAGGGGAAAAAACACCTAAATATAAGGCCAGCGTCAGCATTCTTATCAGGCTATTCCAACGCACAGCTTTCAATTTTTGCTCAGCTACAGAGGTCCAACCCTAAGTCAACATATTAAGCGAGACAGTACCGACATATAGATGGATTGCAGTGAGATAACGCCTCTGGATCCACCCCCGGTTTCCCATTTCTGTGCCCTCTCTCATCCACATCTAATGTGGAACAAGACAAAGTTCACCTCAGGTTGAGCTGTTTGCCCTGACTGTCAAAAAGTCAGCCAGCGACATAAAACCCTCCATTCGAATGGTTAAAAGTTGTTTAATTAGTGATAAAAGCCTAGCTGTAAAGCAATTCTGATGTGTCTTAGATTTAAGGCTTAAGAGTGAATATTTGCGTGCGTGTCACAGCAAAACAAGTTCAGCTCGTGCAAGTGTGCTCTGAGTTGTGCAGTTGCATTTGAAAATTATTATTATCCCAGGATAATAATAAATGAGTTAAATGTGCCTGTGTGCAAACATGGACACCCTAAGCATTTTTGTTGTTTCTGATTGTTTTTGATGTACCCTGATAACAGTTACTGTAAATAAGAGAAGGCAGTATCTTTTTTTTTTCATTTGTAAAACAAAAAGAGCCTCGCACATGTACTATTACGAATGTTCCCATATTTTGTGACGTTACAACCACAAACTTTTTAGTATTTTAGTGTGATTTTATGTGATAGCCAAACACCAAGTAGAGGATTACTGTGAAGAGGAAGGAATGTGATAAGCGTTATTCGAAACGTTTAAAAAATTTAAATCGGAAGATTGTGGAGTAGAATTGTATTCAGCCTGCCTGAGTCAGTACAGAACAACTTCTGGCTGCCATTACTGTATTTTTTGGAACGTCTCTTCCTTTGCACATGTAAAGACTAAAATGTTAACACGTTCTTCTGTGCAAAATAAAACTGATGGCTCCATCCGAGTGGATGGAGAGTGTCACAGCGAACGGTAGTTTCCAAGTTAGGTCAGGACTTTGACTGGGCCATTCTAACACATGAATATGCTTTGATTTTAACCTTCCCGTTGTAGCTCTGGCTGTATTTTTAGGGTTCTTGTCCTGCTGGAAGGTAAACCTCCACCTTAAATTCAAGTTCTTTGCAGCCTCTAACAGGTCCCTGTATTTAGCTCCACCGATCTTCCCATTGACTCTAAACAGGTACTTAGCTCCTTTTTTTGCATGAAAGCCTAAAAGTTTACTTTTAGTCTCGTCTGACCAAAGCACCTTCTTCCTCCACATGTTTCTTAAACCTATTAGGCCTTCACAAAATAGCTTTATTTATACTGAGTTTAAATCACACTCAGGGGGGCTATTTACTTGTGAAGTAAAGGAAGCTCAATACAAATTTTTCTTTGTAAAAATGATGTGCTTCCTGGTGCTGATCGATCACATAAAAGACATGGATATTTGTGTTTGGAATGGGACACAATGTGGAAAGTTTAAAGCGCTGCATGTATGTTATGTTGGAGCAGTTAGGTCTGCACAACGCAGAAAAAAAGACGATGTTTGTGTTTGTGATTAAACAGGAAAAACCCTCAGCGAGCTCTGTTTAAATGTTTAATAGCACTATATCTTTTTTGTTTTACTGGTTTCCATTAATTCTCCACGTTAGTCGGAGACATGACAGTATTGATCTGGCTGTTTAACAACTAGAACCTGTCAGCGTGCCTTAGCAATTACAATAAACTCACAATTACCCATCGCTGAAAACAGCTCCATTGTGTATCTGAATGAAACATTCACATCCTTTGTGCCACTAAAATGCTTTTTCTAATTAGTTGCAGGAACTGAATGACAGCTTTGTCCGATACTATCACACCGACATGGAGGCTTTTCTGAGCGATATCGACCGTTCGCTGTCATCAAGCAGACGAGTCTTCGCACAGCTGGAGAGAAAAGGCGTCTCGGAACCTCAGGAGAACGAGTGGGAGTGACTGAAGAGCCAGGTTGGAAACAAGGCACAGTTGGTCATCAAACAAGACCCATAAAAAGGTCTAATCCTGGTTTGATTCTCCTTCCAGCCTTGCCTTCCTCCTGACATGTTAAAGCTTGTAATGGGACGAGAGCATCAAAGCTGCTATACAGAGAGTACGGATCTCTACAGATGTGATCATTCACTTTACAATGTGAATGTGGATATGTGGGAGTAGTAATCTTTTGTTTACTAAAAACATAAGCAGGTCTGATAATGCACAGCAGACTTTTATTCATAGCCTGGACTGCCACTGAAGAGCTGAAAAGACGTTAAGATTTGTTGTTGCTCCTTAAGGCTTCATTGTGGGCTTTCTTTACCAACAGTGCCGTTTTTCCATTCAGTGGACCTGGGTGTGTGCAAAAAAAAAAGAAAGATGTCTTTATTTTTCTTTATCTAGTGTGAAAAGGTTGAGGCAGCATGAGGCAGGAGTGGCTCAACCTTGACATGAAGCCTCAAACGGTAAATGTGCATTCAACACTTAGCTTGCACCCTTCTATAAACTGGAGTGCAGCTTGCTATGAAACATTTAACAGCAGGACACATTGGCCTCTAAATACAGGACGCTGTCGCTGGTTAATCATTGGTGGGGCTGTGCTGGTTTATAGGCACAACTTGGCTTGCAAAAGTGTTTATCCCCCTTGAACCTTTCTAGAGTTTGTCATTTCACAAACTACTGTGTGTTCCCTTAGGATTCGTTTGTGATGGACTAAGACAAAGTAGAGCTTGATTATGAAGTGGACAGAAAATGCTTTATTTTTACAAATACAAATCTCAAATGTCTGACGTGCATTTTTATTCAGCCCCCTTAACTCTGATACCCCTAAATAAAACCCACTGCAACGGATGACTTTCAAAAGGCACCTATTGAGTAAATAGAGTACATCTGTGTGTAATTTAATCTCAGTAATATAAATACCGAGCTGTTTTCTGAAGACCACAGAGGTTTTGTTTTTAGACTTTGTGACCTGCATGCAAAAACACTGCACATCAACCTGATAACACTGGATAACATGGTTGTGGCAGAATCATGCTGTGGGGCTGCTTTTCTTCAGCACGGACAGGAAACCTGTTCTGAGTAGATAGGAAGATGAAGCTCAATTCAAGATGATCTTAGAAGAAGGTCGTTTGGAGGCTGCAAAGGACTCGAGACCGGACGGGAGATTTATCCTCCAGCAAGACAACGACCCTAATTACACAACCAGAGATTTAATGGGATGGTTTAAATCAAAACATGTTCATATGTTAGAATGTCCCACTCAATGTCTTGACCTAGATCCAGTTGGGAATCTGTTGTAAGACTTGAAAATAAATGTTGGCAGATGCTCTCCATGCAGTCCTGAGTGAGCTAGAGATTTTTTTGCAAAGAAATAAGGGAAAAATGTTCTGGGTCTAGATGCACAAAGCAGTGAAAGATATAGCTGATAAGACTTGCCGGTTTTACAGAAAATTTACACAGTGGGGCTGAATACAAATGATTGTATTGGTAAACGATGTATCCCATTCCTTTTGACTTGAATTATAAGTTTAGTGTTGCTCTATCACATAAAATCCTAAAAAAATATGTTGGAGGTTGTAACAGAATATGGAATATGCGTTTTGCAAGGCGCTGTATTACCCTGTATATCACTATTATCTCAAAATATAAGTCTGTAAAAGTCAGAGACCCGTCTACTAGCTAATTAATCAAAAAGGAGCTTAAAATGTAACTGACTTCTCCTTTAATTTAAACAGGTTATCCAGATAGGTACCTGGGACTGCCCCATCTGTCTGACTGCAGTGTGTGAGACTGAGCTGGCATCTGAAGCTGCCAGATCTAGCAATCAACAAGTTAGACACACCGTGCTGTTGTCATGTTCCCACCTGTTCCACCAACCTTGTTTAGAGGCCTTCGAGGCCTTTACAGCGGATAGCAGACCTACATGTCCTCTCTGCAGATCTGCATACCACAAGAAAGTCATCTAGCCAAGTAGTTTTTTTTGGATCATCAGGCATTTTAAATACTGCAAGATGGAAAATGCAAACATCCTGTCTGGGTATTGGTATCTTTCATATTTACATAAAAACAAGTGTGAAAAGTTGTATTATTTGCTGCTGATGCTGTAAGAGTTAGGGATCAGCGGTTGATCTTGAGGGGGCCGATTATTTCATTACTTCATTAATTCAAACATTTGCAGTTTAAGCTGTTATGTACACAACTTTTTCAGGTACAAACCTTGGAGATGTTTTGTAACCACTTTGACAACTGAGTAAAGAATTTTCTATAACCTACTCCAGAGATAGACAATATGTCGAATAGAAATCATTGCAGTCGCAAAGGACTGCTTGGATTCCGTATTTGGTAGGCTGTTATCTAAGGTGCCAACGATTCCAACTCAGCTAGAGATTTGGCCATTTGGATGGACTTTTAGTCTTTTGTGTCCCAACCTCATATAGATCTTAGGTACAAAGATGCTAAAACACCAGTGACATAATGATGAAGCAGAGTCTAGAAAATTTGGCTTAATAGGAATCAATGTCGTCATCACAATATTCAACAACACTGCAGTTTCATGTTTTCCTCATCTCGTGGAGCCCTAACCCACTCGTAGCTTAGCATAAGGGAATGTGGGTATGTGACTGTAAAAAAACATCTACCAGCACCTCTCTCTGGTTAGAGAAGCAGCGAATTGACCTACAGCAGGGGTTCCGCAACCATTTTAGTGCAAAGAACTTTTTTGGCCCTTTGCTTCGGGTAAAATACTTTTCTCTAGGGGAAAAAAAACCCCTTTCAAAAAAAATTTTATCAGGGGTCGGGGCACCACGTTCGGGGGCTTCCCCCTTTGGGACGCAGCCGTCGCTTTTGAATGTTGGTGGGGGTTTTCCCCATGTGGTAGCATGGACGGACCCCACAACCCCCCACAAGGGGGCTCGGGTTTTAGGCAGGCACCCAGGTTTTTGGCAAAACAATGCAGCGTGGCAAGAAGGTTTGCGGGTTTTCTGTCAGGTAGTGCCCGGGAGCCTGGAGGCGCTACCAGGGGGACAGGGGGGATCAGGAGGAGCACTGCCAGACCCCGCAAAATGACCCCGCGGGGCCACAAAGTGCAGGGTGTCTGCAAAAACGGGTTGGGAAAACCGACTCCATGGGGAAAGTATGGGGGCCCCAAAGTAAAAAAAAGGGGGGTTGGGGCTCACACCCCAAAACCCCGTGCAGGACGTTTGGGCCCATTTGCCAGAGAACCCCCCAAGGGTTTGGAAAATTCGCCACGGGGCCCTTTTGCTCTTCACAGATGAAGAGCAGGTTCAAAATGAGCACATGTGACAGACGGACAGAGCGGAGAAAACCGTGGGAAACCCCGATCTGCTGCCTCCCAAAAAATCCTTTCAGCATGCCCGGGTTTTGGGCCCCAGTGGGTCAGTAATGGTGTGGGGGGGCTTTCTTTGGAGGGCCCAAAAACCCTCCATGTGCTCACCAGAGGTAGCCTGACTGCCATTAGGTACGAGATGAGATCCTCAGCCCCCTTTGGTGAGCCCCTATGCTGGTGCGGTTGGCCCTGGGTTCCTCCTAAGGGGGGACAACTAGACCTCGGGCTGGATTTGGTGGCAGTTTGAAAAAGGGAATGAAAAATTTAAAAAGCAGGGGACTGGCCCGCCCCTTTCCCCCAGACCTGAATCGGGTTTTGAGCACATTTGGGAAATCATGTCTGCCCACCCCACCCCCTTTCCTTTGACCCCACAGATGTCCAGGGGGGTTTAGTCCGGGGCCCTGAGAGGAGACCCCTCAGGGGGCCCAATCCGCCGTTCTTTTCAGGACCCATGCCCAGGCATTGTAGGGAGGTTTTTACGGGCACGTGGAGGCCAAAACAAAATTTACTCCCGCCTCATTTGACTTTTTTTAAAAGGACATTACACAAAGGGGGATCAGCCTGTAGTGTGTTTTTCCATTTTAATTTTTTTGTGGGGACCCCAAATCCGGGCCCTTTCCATTGGTTAATAAATTTGTTTTCCATTGATGTTTTTCATGAAATTTTGTTGTCAGCACTTTTAAAAACTTTGACAGAAAAAAGTTTTTAATGAGAATATTCTTTCTTTTCAGATCAGGAAGTTTTGGGAGTGTTCCCTTTTTTTTTGTGAGCAGGGGTAAAAAATTTACAAAAAAATGGTGTTTTTAAAACCTTTAAAAAAAGAAGCGGGTTTATTTCTATTTTGGGTTTTAGAACAATAAAAATGTAACTTTTACAATAAGCAGATTCACCAGACAACAATGCACCTGTCTCAAGCTGTTAAAGGACTGAAGTGTTGCTAAGACCTTGATATTATTGAATAAAAAACAAAAATAAAAAAAACTAAAATCTGACTGAACTGTTCAAAGATTAAGTTTTAATTGGAAGGGTTTGGGTTCCCCGGGGAATTTTGTGAAGTGCCTTGAGACGACATGTGTTGTGAATTGGCGCTATATAAATAAAACTGAATTGAATTGAATCTTATTATGTAGACCTATTTTACTTTTATCTTATTATCTTTTGTGTTTAGATTCACTTTAATTCAAAATAAAATTATAAGTATTTTTTTCTGGAGTTTCTATGCATCTATTGAACCAAACCACATAGAAAAACTGTTATAGTTCTAATTTTCTTAAAAAAAAACATGCTCAGTTCCCCACAATCTTTGACCAAAAGAGCCACTGTGAATCACTCTGGATCCCCTCACCTAGAACTTAAACTTTAAGCTTAAATTACCAATAAGACTTAACTTTAGAGCAGAAAGTGGGGACTTAACATCAAAAAACAGCCAGATAATGTAAAAATGCGATGTCCACCTTAGGCCACGTAGAAGGGCGGGTACATCAAAATACCCAGGGGAATGAAAATGGTTTAAAGTTTTACTTTTTTTGCAAAAAACACAAAACAACAAAAATTTCCATTTATCAGGGCTGAGAAAAACGTAAAAAAAACAAATTTACGAAAACATTTAAACCAAAAAAACATGCAGAGATTGACAGACTGAAACCAAAGCCACACCTGCAGCTCACACCCCATCCATATACACAGAAGACCTGTACTGTAAAACCAGAATACAGCCTTGAAAATGAAAAATGGTCCAATTTATGTAGCTGATGCAATTTAACATAACTGTTATTTTCACTTTAATGCTCCATTAAACCAGCTTCCAAATAAAAAAGAATAAAATCTTGACTTTGACTTATTCAACTGCCTCCCTGTCAAAGAAAAACATTTTTTTTCCGAGTAGTATCCATGTTTTAGTGTTATCCCAAAGCCAATAAAATACAAATTAAAGCCATATATCTGGTGGTGCAGAAAGTGATTTGTTTGAACTATTTGGAAATATTACTAGATGCCCTTTATGCAATATTCTCATGGCTAATGCATAATATTACCAGTGATTAATAGATGAGAACTGCACATTTTCTTTTGTTCCAGTCTTGAATGCATATATAACTTCAGATTTCTATTTGTCACCGCAAAGAAAAAAAAAAAACTGTCTATCATCAATAGATTAATTCCGAAATAAGCAAGAAAGTGCTGAAAAAGGAAGCTGCTTTCTGAACCTTAGTCGTGAAAAGAAACGTAACGTATAGCTGGCTTTGAAGCAGAAACTCTGTGGCTGATAGGATCACAGTGCAGCAGTGCAAAGGGACCAATTACCATCACATTAAGCCTACAAGATGTTTGTCATAAGGCATTCAAGGTGATCGTGAAGACAAAGAAAATCACAGTTTAGAAGATTATGCAGCAATGCAACAAAATGTAGAGGGACGCCTGAGTTACCAAGTCTTTCTCTTGGCTACAAAGCTGGCTGGCTTGTTGATCTCCGTGAATTCATAGCACAAAAGTGTTTGTGGTCTACTGATGGAGCCGATGTTGGTCCTCTAGCAAAGCCTGCTTTACTTTCACTTCGTTGTTGTATTTAAATCATGTTTCACTAAAAACAAGTGGTTGATAGCCCTCTTAATTACTGTTGGATAAAGTTGACAAGCTGCAAGTCCAGCCGTGTTTGTACCTACCATCCTCAACTGTGGAGAGGTTGAGATCAATGCAGACGGATGCCTCTGTGCAGCAACATCCCAAGCCTTCAGTGTCTGAATTTTATGGGAACACATTTAATTAAAAATACTCTAAAAAAAATGCTAAGTCGGTCAGACCTTCATTGCGCTCAGTGAAAATGGATTATTTACATCCAAACAATGGAATAAAAGTAAAAATATTATGTACATGTAAAAACAACCTTGACAAACAGACACTTTTCTGTGCCTGTCTTTTTTTTTTTTTTTAATGAGCTAAATCATAATGATTTAAATGTGCACCAATAGAGAAAAAAAAATGAAGACAGATTCCCTTCAGATCCCACTAAAGTTTTCTGTTCAGTGAGATTTGGCTCAGTAAAAAACGTGTTTCCCATTTCCCGATTAGCTGAAATCCCACTTGCATAAAGCCAAAGAAAAACAAATAGGACAGCAGAATTACTGCAACATTAGACCGTCAGACCTGACAGGTGCAATGCATATAATGCAACCCACAGCCCACTGTGCAGCATTCTGTACTGGCCCTGCTGAGTGGGAATAAAACACAACTTGACATGTTTCATAAACATTTATGGTTATTTTTTCTTATTTTGAGCTCCAGGAAAAATGACAAATTGACACCCTCTCATGCTTACATCACTTCTCAAAACAATACAAAAAACATTTATTCTGAGTTTCTCATCTACATCAATAAAAGAAAAAAATGCATTTAAATAAATTTCAAATTGAGCTGTTGGGTTCTAATTCAACAACTGAATACGAGACTGATTTAAGACTTTGATACAGCGGAACCAAGCAGAAGGCGCATCTGCTTTTATCTAGTGCAAAGGTAGAAGTTGCCGAAGGAAATAAGGTAACAATGCTGGGTGCAAGAATGCCCCAGAAGCAAGAGATGGGTAGTTTAAAGTCACAGTCGAGGTTAGCATCAAGGTCAGTACATTGATGCCAGTCTTTTTCACTCCTCTGTCTACGCCCTGGCTCTGTCCCAGCTTCCATCAGAGACGCAGAGGATGGAATGTCACGAAGCTAAATTGCTCTCAGCCTCCATTTGCAGCGACAGTCAGACACTACCTAGGTCTATTAAGTTCCTTACCATCCTTTTCACCTTTCAGCACTCAGGCAGTACTGTCGAAATCTCCCTGTGGCTCAGTTAGCGTGTGTGTGTGTGTGTGTGTGTCCACGAGCTGATCCATCGTCCCTTTCACAGAGTTTTCTGATGCCCATTGGCCGAGAGCTTCCCAGATTCAGGGTCTGCAGGGCTGTTTGACAGTTGCAATTTATCCAGACCTGGGCAGAGGGAGATAAGGCAGAGAAATCTCATTAAAAAGCCTCAGACTTCATTTAGGCAGAGGTATTGATGTTCTTCTCTCCCCTGAGAGCCTCTATCTGACATTTTCTAACCCTATTTCATCCTGTGTATCAAACATTCAGAGCTAGTCACACAAACTCTTTAAAACCAGCCAATGTTTGTTCCTGGACGCTATTATTTTTAATTTTCTCTCTCTATAGGCCATACAATCTGAACAAGTGCATAAATTGCATCTAAGTAAATTAGAATATCAATGAAAAGTTTAATTATTTAATCAATTTCATTCAGAAGGTGACATTTTTAGCTTACAGCTAATGAAAATACAAAATTCAGATTCTCAGAAAACAAGAAAATACATAAGGCTAGTAAACAAATTATTTTTAATACAGAAATGTAAGCCTACTGAAAAGTATGTCTATGTATAGTATATACTATCCATACTATACTATACATTTCATAGTTGGTTGTGACCCTTTTTACATTATTCACTGCATCAATGCAGCGTGGCGTTGTCGCTCAGTCAGGCCTCCATGATTTCCTGCATGTTTTGAGGTTTCCCGGCTTCACAATCCTCAGAGACTCTGGCTAGAAGACTGTTGCTTGAGCACCTTTTTCTACCACATTTTCTTTCTTCCACTTAACCTTCTGTTATTATGCTTGGATACAGCACTGAACAGCCAGCTTCTTTAGCAATGACTTTTTGTGTCATCATAGTGTTGTTGTTGTTGTAGAGTGCACTTAAAAAGAAAAACAGGTGGGGAAGAGGGTCTGCCATACCACGCAGACAGGGAGGGAAGGACCGTGGGGCAAAATGCCCTCCGAGGGAGCCAGCTCCCCGGCTGACCCCAATAGGCCAATAGGTTCGCCGAGTTCCAATAAAGGAGGGAGGCACAGGCGCATCCACCGTGCCCAAGGCTAGGGACAGGCACCAGGCACAGGCCCCGAGAACCAAACGAAAACCAGGACCACACCCCCAGCCCCCCCAGAAACACCCAAACCCTCGAACCCTGATCCCCAGCCCCGACACCCAGTCCCCCGCCTGAAGAAGCCACCAACCCCCAACGAAGAGGAACAGCCAGAAGCGCGCAGTGACAACCAAGTGTGTCGCAAATACAAAAAAAAAAAAAAAAAAAAACACAGATCAGCCAGCTCAGTGCAACAAGAATACGCCACACAAAAGGAGGGCATACGACCAACATTCCCAACCACCCTTGAACCCACAGGGCAGAGCCAACAGTAACAAAACACGCCCCACACCAACACCGAGGCGGCCAATAAGCCACACCCGACCCAAGACAGGGGCCCACCCAAATGCAAACCCCGAGCCAGCATAGGCACATCTACCCCCCCATAGAAAAATTAACTAAAACCACCAGCGCTAGTCTGGCAGTCAAGCAGACCACGCGACGCCCCACCCCACACCACCCACCACCATGCCCAAGGGAAAGACACCGACCCAGCAAGCTGAAGGGTGCTACAGAATGGCCACAGCCCGCACCACAAAGAGGCTGCAACCCCCAAACAACTCCCAGAACACATAAGACGTTAGACACCCAGGTTGACTTTGCCCCACCCCCTCACACAGACCCTCCGCCCCATTAGCAGAATGCACTCCTTGAAGGAGAAAGCCCCCCCAAAATTAAAAGGTGCTACCTCGCCACCCGTTAAAAATTTGAGTTTTCAGTTTTTGAATTGAATTGCTGAAATGACTTAACTTTTCTTTGACATTCTCATTTATCAATATGAACCTGTAAGTTAAGAACGCTTTAGACAAGACCTTTGTGGAAACGATAAGATTAGGTTAGAATTCGGCTTTAAAGACATTTACCTAAAGCCTTTAGGAGTTCTTCCCGCACTGCTGACGTGAATTTTCTCACAAGACAAAGAGTTGTCACAACAGCAAAAAGCAAGTTGTATGAGAGGACGATGTAGAGGTTTCCCAGCCAATTAAATCTCCCAAAGTCTCCCAAGAGATCAAACCTGGTGATACCTGCGAAGCACAAACAGAACTGTCAAATAGTTTTTCTGTAGTATTAAAAAGACAAAATCCACAAAGAGAATGCACAGGTTTTTTTTTTGTCAATGCCAACTTTGAAAAGTTGAGTTCTGTATTCATAAGCAGGATTTCTTCTACTACTGGAGGCTACTGGAAAATGCAGCAATGTCTTCCCTGCCTGCAGTTCAACAGATCTTTCTGCAGCAGCTTCTCAGCTCTAAGAAAAGCAAGCTAAACATTTCAAATACATTTAGAGTATAAAACATATTTTCAGAAGTCATGGGTCTTTTAATCATATCAAACTTTTTCAGAAGTGCAACACATGTTCACTGTACTGTTCCAACAGTTTAAAGTTTGTTTGATGAGATGCCAGAAAAAGTACCTGAGTGACGGCAGTTTTCCACCGACTGAAAGAATGCTAAATAGTGTAGCCCACCAAATATTGGCTTCAGGTTGTTCTCTGAAACTAGTGTTTTTTAAAATTAGATACAGCAAGGACAGCTATAATTGTAATCATTTTTAATATTATTAACTTGGGTGGATCGGTCCTAAGCTAAAATAATATCTTTGGTGTAGCTCTGCACTCTGTGCAGTTTAGTTTTGCTGTGAAGCAACTACACAATAATGGTTTTTAACTCAGTGCAGGTATTTATTTTATATTTAGCTCAAGCCATCAGAATCAAAATTAATAGGACACTTTTGGCAGCAGTTGTGAAGTTAGATTATTTTACAAATTTTGCTCTGTGTTAAACCTATTTTTCAGACTTTCCAAAGGTATTCATGGTCTTATGTTTTAGCATGGAAATGCATGTTTGGCACCATTAAAATATAGATGAGCGACTGCTTTTACATCAGTCTTAGCAGACATTTCCGTGCTATTCATAAAGGTGTTTTGCAGATTAAGTTCTCTACAAACAAATGTACAGTTTAGTCTTGTAGGTCCCTCTTAGCTCAACACTAATGTTAGACCTTCTGTCCTCCCTGATCATGTTTGGATCAAAGTCAAATTCCTACAGCATCCATGCTTCTTTTCCCAGCCTGTTAATCGTTATGTCACTGACTCATGTTATTATATATCTGAATTAGGATTAACATATTTTAAAAGATACTTAAGCTGTCAACATGATGATAAAATACAGTTTTATTTAATGTGATAAACTGCAAGCAAACCACCATTTCAAGCCTGTGTCTCATAACGATTTCATATCTGATCTCTCCCATAATTTGTATGCAGGAGTCATATTCTGATGTGTCCGACAGAAGAAGCCCCAGTCTCTGGGCACTACTTCTCCTGTAACATCTTCACGATCTCTGCCGTCAATTAGATTGAGCTATCGATCCGGTGTCTGCAGAGATGTATTTGAAGCTGCAGTAAGCAGTTTGGCAGGCATCACAGACCTTTAACAAAATTGCCCGTGAAGAGGCAGGGAGAAAAATGACGGAGACCTCAGTCGATACAGCTAGCCACTGTGGTCTGGCCAAATTTGTTTCTAATACCAAAGGTTCTGATCCTGGTTTGGTAATTTGAGAAAATCTAATTAGAGTAAAAAAAAAAATGACTTTAAAATTTCTGGAGCATATCAGTAGTAGAGAGTTGCAGACATCTGCATGCTGCTGGTTATACAGTCAGGAGGAATGAATCTGTTTGATCAGGATCATACCAGATTAAGAGTCGGGTTTCAGATTAAAGTTTCAGATTGAATACATTTTTACTGAGACACTTTAGGTATAATCAGATGCCTGTGTATGTTTACCAAACAAGCAGCTGATTATTGTTATTTTTTAAGTATTTCTTCATCTCAAATCTAATATTGCTAGTCCGAAACAACACAGGCTTTCTGCACACGCTTACTTTCAAAATTCCAAAACCAAATTTCCAGATTTCTTTGTCAATTTTTGACCCATTTCACGCATTAATTAAAACATTCAGTAGAAACATTTACTAGAAACTTGAAATTTAAAAAATATGCAGACATTGTGACAATACACGAGTAAATAAAAAAAGACTGCAGGGATTGATGCATCTTAAACAAGTGTTAGCCATTTTGAGTTAGATGACACAGTTAGATCTGGTCCTCACCCATAATGTTTAAAATACACCAGATTTTCCATACAAGGTCTTAAATTATGTTTAGGTTTGTCTCAAATGTGTTTATCTATTGTTTGCTGTGTCCATTGGCTTGTTTTCTGAGAAATTAGCAGGTGGAGAGGCATTGTGTTGTAGCGGTAGAGTTGGCGCCTCATATACAGAGGTAATAGTCCTAGACTCAGCCGTCATGGGTTCGATTCCCGACCATGGGACCTTTGCTGGATGTCTTCCCCCTCCTTCTCTCTCTGCCCATTTCCTGTGTCAATAATGCCACTAGAACCAACAAACATCTTTAAAAAATGAGCTGGTGGCCTTCATTTGATCTATAATCAGCAGGTCTGTCATTATAGTTAGTAACAAAAAAACCATAACTCCAGACCTAGGGTGGTAGATTATAGTAGAACTAAAAGCAGAATAGAAACATGCTTATATCGGAGTACCTTGTTTTAAGAAAGTCACATTTTCTTTTTTTAAAAATGAGCAAAGTCTGGTTCTCCATTCACATGAGTTTCTTTTTCCACACTCATGACATTCTAGAATCAAGCTCTAGACTTTTCAAGTCTGCATAACAACCCTGACTACAGACAAATCGACAGTCTCTGAACCCTAAAGTTCAATAGGGTTCATAACCCAACCACTCTGCACCCTGGGAACTATTATATGTGTTATAATATGCATCTGATGTAACACATTTGTCACTTCCCTGTTAAGATGACATATATTCTGCACAGCTTTGTGCTGTGGTACTCTTGTTTCCCTCCACTGGAAAGTACACAAAAAAACACACAAAACTTTATTCTTCTCTCTTAACATCTCACTTCGTCACACTCAGCTGTCAATGTGTTTTTTATCTTTCAGTGGGAGGCCTTTTTCCCCTTCAGCTCTGTCTCATGCATCTATTCCTTTCATTTATTCAGTGTCACAAAGCAGAACCTGTTGATATTTTGTAAAGCTCCCAATGACTCACTGTATGCTTGCTCCATCCCATTCTCTAGCCGGTTGGTCTCTCACACACACACACACACACACAACACACACACACACACACACACCACACACACACACACACACAGAATAGGACTATTTAAACAGCTGGGCTCCGCATGTTTATTACTGCCATTATGATGGCGCCACTCCTGGCATTTTTACCCTTTCTATTTGCACTCTGTTCTAATGTCACTAAAGAAAATTTCAGTACGTTCAACCTAAAATGACCTCATGTTGATAGTGAATGTGAAAAGATCTGCGTAGAAGCCATGTTTACCCGTACTTAAACTGCCTTGAAACAATGGTCATAACCCTTGAACCTTTTCACATTTCATTATGTCACAAAAACAAACTTCAATGTATTTTATTTGAAAAATGAAGGAAAAACTATAGTGGCAGTAAGATGCTGTGGGGAGGTTTTCTTTCAGTAGTTGACAGGGAGATTGATGGTTAAGTACAGGGCAGTCCTACTAGCATACGTGTTAGAGGCTGCAGTGCGGAACTACCTTTGAAGGAGAACAATGAGACGAAACATACAACCAGAGATGTGATGGAAGGGTTTACATTGAAGAATATTATTGAGTTAGAACAGTCCAGTCAATGTCCAGAACTAAATCCAACTTAGAATCTGTGACAGAGCCAACATACTGACTCAAAGTGTGAACACACACCATGCATTCTTTTCATTCCACTGCCCAATTATTTGCTACTTTGTGTTGCTTTATCACATAAAATCCCAATAAAATACCTTTCAGTTTGTGATTGCAACATGACAAAATGTGACGAGGGTTGAGGAGGACAAATCCTTTTTGTAAGGCACGTCATTGTTTGGAGCTAGACACAAGGAACCCTCTGAAAACTCACATTCACACCTGTCCTAAAATTTAAATCTGTGGAAACAGAACAGTGGGAAGACTCACTTTTCTTTACAGGAAAATATTAGTATTTGATGAATAGGGTTCTTCTCAGAGGGGCACACAAATGTTTCATTTTCATGTCGCTTGGTTAAATCGTGTAAAAGTAAGAGAAATAAATCCAACACGTTTAGATACATCTTGTTAGTCAGACTGGCTGTGTCTGTTTTGTGTAATTTCATCTCTTAATGTTCAGATTGAAAATTCAATGCAGTTTCGGATTTACAAAATGTTCCTAATGCAAGCAGTCAATAACAGACTCACACACTAACAAACTCACCAAGAGTTCTGGACATCACTGGTAGAGCTGAGCTCAGAACCAAGATGGACACACAGCAGCCGATGATCTAAAAAGAAGATGAAAGGTCCCATTTTAGTTTTCAGGTTGCTTAAGCACATAATGTACACTTTATTTGTGGAGGGAAATAAAGTGACGGTTTCAGTGCTGATGTGCCCACACACATACACACCACTTGATGTTAAATTGGTTCCACATATTACACAATTAGTACCTCTGAAGTTGCTCATTACCAGGTTCCCTCTATTGTCCTTTCAAGCCCTTTCACTAAAGCGTCATGGCTAGTTAACAAGCTGCACCACTCCCAAACTCATTACCAAGTGAAAAGGTGCCACTATAGGCTGAACAGAGCACACATCCTCAACCCCCTAAAAAACCCATTCTCCCTCTGATGTATAAGAAAGGAGCTTGCACTTTGTCCATGTTTACGCAACCCACAAACAAATATTGGACAGATCGACGAAAGCCGTTGTGAAGCCTTAAGGAAAACACTGGGGAGCCGCAGGGATTCAGGGAAAAAGGAAGACGAAAAGAAGAAAAAAAAGAAGGAATTGATGAAACTCCAGGAACTCGAGTAATTTCAGCGCCTTTGCACCCACTTCAGCCCATCTTTACCGTTGTCATGGTTGTGTCATCCTTCCTGGGAGTGAATCCCTCAAAGACACGCAGGCTGTAGAATCCAACGACGGAAGACACCATCAAGTAGCTGTTCAGCAAATCAATCAAGGACCGAAAACACTTTGCTGCAAAGAAGCTTTATTGAGTCTTTTATATGTGTGCCTAGGTTGCTCCTTTTCAACTACGATAAAAGGTGACGAAACAACACAATGTTCCCGGAAGGTGTTTGGCTGAGCTATGCCCTACGTAAACAAAGCTGCCGTGGCAGTCTTGCTCTTGGTCATGGAGCACACAACAGACAAAGGGGAGGTCACTTGAAGGATACAACATGAGGATGATCTCCAGTACTGCCTGAACCACACCAAAAGTGGACAAGGACGTGTTCCCAATGCCTCGGTCCTGGACAATAGGGAGACAAAGAAAAAATGATGAGAGGTTAATGGCAACACTAGTAATTGGGAGCATTAACCACAATTACAGAAATGTTGCCAAGAAGGTATGCATTGCACAAAGACTTCGCCTACCTGCAAATAACAATTAAAACTCAGTAAATAATGAATAGAAGAAGATAAAAGAGACTCTTTCCAAATCGCTGTCTACAATATGTGAACAGGTGTTCAAACAAAAACACCATATTGCTTACAGTAAGAAACACAGACAGGCTGACAGGAAGCCAGAAACATAAAAACAACAAAACAAATACTTAAACAAATACACCGCCCCCCCGAACATTCTTAACCCCCGACCTCAGAGATCTTTTAAACCTACATACTCTGAGCATTCAAAGCAACTGTTTTATGATTAATATTTGCTTTCGTTAGACTTGGCACAAGAATTGATCTTTCAAAAGGTAATTATATGGAGCACCTTAATTACTTTATTAAACTAAGTTGTTTAAAACTCAGAATCAAGCCAATCTAATCTTCTCACATTTAATACTGAAACACCTACAATACAAAAGCAAACCTGTATTTACCTTAAATGAACCAGAAAAACATGAAACATTTCATAAATTTTGTACAGATCCTGAGTAATATTGTTACTAATGCAATTTATTCCTACTGAGTCATGTCTTTCACTAATAACATATCTCTCCATAGTAACCTTCTCTCCATTTAAGTTTTTTTAATCTGATCTGTTTTCTAAAAAGCCCAAGCAAAAAAAAAAAAAAACCCAGTCTGGCACGTTGTGTCATGCCTCGTAATGCAACTGTCATCTTTGGGAGCTTACTGCAAAGCCATGCTGCACAGTTCTTACTCTATTACACGGATAATTTAGTGCACCTGATGTAATTCATTATTGCAGGAATGGTGGGCATCTGGGAAATTCAAGCTCGCTGGGCCACCCTATAAACTAAGCACTTCCGACAGTTTGTATCCCATTAAATAGTGACACATGTAGTTTTACAAAATATCTACTTGTGAACATGTTCCATTTGTTTTTGAATGAATAAAAAAAGGAGATAAATATATACAATAGCTTGTACTGCTAATAGAGGTTAGCACTATGCAGCAAAGGTCAATGGGTCGGGACTCGAACCCGTGATGGCTGCGTCGAGGACTGTAGCCTCCATACATGGGCCGCACGCTTTAACCCTGCATCACCGCGTCGCACCCAAATCCCACATTTTGAACACTCAGCTAGTGTGTGACCTCAATCCCAGATTTGACCATCGACTTCCGAGACAAATTCAAACAAATTGAATCCTGGTTTCAAGGGTAAGAGCAGCACAAGGCTGAGGGAATGTACAGTAGGCCTATAATAAACAGCTGTTTTATGGCCTGTATTATAATCCACATGCTGTGTGCAGGCTGATTATGCCTTGAAGCTGCACATTCAGTTATTAATGAATTTATACACTAATATTCAGAAAAAGTGCTGCAAAAAGCAACTTTTAAAGCAGGGATCGGAGAACCTATGGCTCGCGAGCCAGATGTGGCTCTTTTGATGGCTGTATCTGACTTGCAGACAAATCTTTAATAAAAAAATAACGTTAAAAATATTAAACATTCTCATGTATTTCTATCCATTCATTTCCTACCGCTCATGTTCATGGTTGCGGGCAGCTTGAGCCAATCTCAGCTGTCCTCTGGGACAACACCACATTTTTATTGGATAATGCGTAACATACACGGGTCGTTGTGAGGTCAGGAAGTAAACTTCCCTCCTTTTAATCAAGTAGTCAGCTAGATTATCGTACTTTTCAGCAGGAATGGACATAGGAATTCGCCTGCAGTGTGTCTAATATGCAATAATAAAATTGCATCGATGAAACGGTCAAATATAAAGCGACACTTCGACACACAGCATACTACATTTGAAATATCCATTGGAGGACAGGAGGAAGAAAGCATATCAAGAGATACTGTGCAGAGTGCAAGCTAGTCAGCAGCAACTCCGTGTTTGGACCCAACAAGGTAACTGGAATTCGGCTAGCTTTGCTGGTGCTTTAGCAACTGTGAGAAACGGAAAGCCATTCACAGATGGGCAGTATGCCAAAACATTCATGCTTGATGTTGCCAATGAACTTTTTGACGACTTTTCGGATAAAGACAAGATAATCAAACGAATAAAAGACATGCCTCTGTCGGCAAGAACCGTTCACCACACACTTGTGTTTATGTCCAACACAAGTGAAGGACATAAATGCAGCACCATTCTTTTTTCTCGCTTTGGATGGGTCAACAGACGTAAGCCATTTATCCCAGTTCAGCGTGATTGCAAGGTATGGTGTCGGTGTCACACTACGTGAGGAAAGTCTTGCTGTTTTGCCTATGAAAGGAACAACAAGAGGGGAGGATTTATTCAAGTCTTTCACTGAGTTCGCTAAAGAAAAAATCCACAGATGGATAAACTTATTTCGGTGTTTACTGATGGTGCTCCATGCATGGTGGGGAAGAATAGAGAATTCGTAGCGCTTCTTCGTGAATATGAAAAGAGACCCATCCTAAGTTTTCACTGCATCCTACATCAGAAGGCACTTTGTGCTCAGATGTGTGGCGAGCAGCTTGGTGAGGTGATGTCGCTGGTCATTCGGGTGGTCAACTTATTGTTGCCCGAGCTTTAAATGATCGCCAGTTTAAAGCACTGCTGGATGAGGTTGGGAATAATTATCCTGGCCTGCTTTTGCACAGCAATGTGCGTTGGTTGTCAAGAGGGAAGGTGCTCAGCCGTTTCACGGCTTGTCTGAGCGAAGTCCGGACTTTTCCTGAAATGAAAAATGTCACGTCCTGAGTCCATCCTGAGTTAGCTAACACTGAGTGGCTCCTGAAGTTCTACCATCTCGTGGACATGACTGAACATCTGAACCAGCTCAATGTGAAAATGCAAGTAATACAGTCTTATCACTTCAACAAGCAGTGTTTGCATTTGAAAACACGCTGGAACTCATCATCGCCGACATTGAAACTGGTAGTTTACTACACTGTTAAAGATGCATGCACAGCAAGTGAGCCAGATCAACATTTTGATCTCCTGCAGCTAGAGGGCTTCACATCTAATCTCCTGCAGTCATTCAAAGCGCGCTTTGGAGAATTTCGTAACCGCACTCGTCTTTTTAAGTTCATCACCCATCCACACGAGTGTGCAGTGGACATTCCCGACCCGAGTTATATCCCCGGTCTCTCCGTCAGAGATTTTTAGATACAAGCTGCTGACCTGAAGGCCTCAGACATGTGGGTGAATAAGTTCAAGTCACTGAATGAAGATTTGGAAAGACTTGCACGACAGCAACCAGAGTTGGCGAGCAAAAACAAGTAGGGAAAAATGAAAAAAACTTACTAAAACCCGCGGACCAGCTGATTGTCAAAACTTGGAACGCGCTTCCTGTTACATACCATACACTGCAGCGTGTGAGTATTGCTGTACTGACAATGTTTGGCTCTACATATGCGTGTGTGCAGTGTTTCTCACATCTAAAGAACATTAAGACCAACTTACGATCACGTTTAACGGATGGAAGTCTCAATACCTGCATGAAGCTTAACCTCACTATGTGTCAACCAGACTACAAAGCCACCAGCAAAACCATACAGCACCAGAAGTCGCATTAATGGTAAAAAGTACTTTATTCATCATCGGTTAGCAACAGCATAACAACGTTATTAGAAAATAATTCAGAGACTTATTGTACTTTAAAAGTGTTGGTCTTACATAAAATGCACACATTTACTTGCATTTAGTGTTAAACATTGCTCTCACGGAATTACATTTTAAAATATGTGGCGTTCATGGCTCTCTCAGCCAAAAAGGTTCCCGACCCCTGTATTAAAGCAGTGAGTGGACAGGTCTGGGATTCTGTTTGGTTTTTTGATTGTGTCCTAATAAGTACAACCTGAGAAATGAATTGAGCATCTAATTATTAATCATCTTTTACAATGAGAGTAAAAATGTCTTTTTTTAAAATAAAGGCTAAATCTAGTTGGATGGTAATTGCCCTAAACTTGAAGTTTAATTATCCATTTTACTAAAACACAATGTTAGTGCAATAGCTACCAAAGGAAAGGACCTGCAGTAACATCTTTATTAGTCCCTCCCAGCGTTTGTTCATAAAGCCATAAAATGCTGCTTCCTTTAATAGACGTAGCAGCAGCTTCTCTCTCTCTTTACTCTCCTGCTCTGTAAAGCTGAGCAGGAGACTACTCAGTATGCTGAAGACTGCAGCAGGATGCTCAGTTAGAAAGGAAGACAAACGTTGACAGGGCACTTTCATTGTGTGCTCTTCGTATAACAATTAGCATATCAGGGGTTCATTTGACTTTCCCACAGTCTGAGTCTCTGCTCGGGTCGTGGCGTGTCCAGATGTCAAACCAGATGTTTTGCAACTTTCTTTCCACTATTCTACTTGTTTTTTTTCCAAACTATCAAGCTTTGGGCAGAGGGAATTTTTGTGCCAGAGGGGCAGACTGAATTATTGTGTAGGTTACATAGGTAAACAGATTGATTTCATATCATTATTGATCATTTAAGAGGACAAGACACCCCCTTCTTCTGGTCCTGTGAGATTAGATCAGAGTTGTGGCATCCATCCAGTTCAAAAGACGCAAAACCTATTTTCATTGGGCCAAACCATCAGGGAGGACAGTTACAGCTACATGACGAGCATAATTTGGGGGGATTTTCAGAGATGCGTCAAGCCAAAGCAACCGCCTTCTCAATACAATAATTGGAATGTCGATGGCAGCTCTGTCAGTTACCTGCCAGACGCAAAAACTAATGTGGGAGAAATAGGATCCATAATGTTGCCCCTTTCCAGACAAGAATGCAACCGCAAACACACGCACATACACGTAAGGGCACACATGCATGCACCTCTGCGAGTGCCGATGAGATGATACAGAAAGCTTAAAACAGGTTGCATGTTAGGTGAAGATGAAAATCTCAGAGTCATTCCACACTCTCAGCCTCACACTAAGAGCCCTCCACTTGGCCTTCGCAGCAACGAGGAAAAGCAGCTTATTTAATCACTGTGGACATGAGACACGTAACAAGCTCATTGACTCTGCAGGCTGCTGTGAAATGACTCTGAATGAACTTCCAAAACAAAACCAGTAACGCATTGTTTGAGCCAGATTACCATCTTGTTGAGCTCTTTCTTCCAAGGTGCACCTGAGCATATCCGGAATTTGATTTATGTCTCTGCCAGGGATGTGACAGGTCTGATAGGCAAGCGCCTCTGCCGTTTACATTTTGGGTGTGTGACAGTGTGTGAGAGAGAAAGAACATGCACTGCAGTCAGACAGAGGGCTTACCGTGGATCCCTTGGGCATGGCCGTCTCATCCACTAGAAGGTAGAGGATGTTCAGCGCCACCATAATAACAGAGATTGTCTGCAAACACAGAGGAAGATATAGATTTGTTTACATTTAGTATAAATAAGAGGTAATTCGTGTATTTCTCTCAGAATTTGCTATCATGATACATCTAACTTGCTGACTTGCAGAAATGGTAAGGTATAACTACTCTGTGATTGTAAGTAGCTCCAACATTAAGCTTTAAAAAAGCTGAACAATAGGAAGGAGGCAGGAGTGTGAAGCACATAGCCCCTTCTCCTTTTCTAGTGGTATAATATAGCATAAATAGTATTTTTCACACTATAATTTATTGAAAATCCCAGTTATTGCAGCTGGCTAATCAGCGATGTTTAAAACACCTATTAGATAAAAGTAGGATCCACACCCAGAGTCTGTGGGAAAAGATGAGTTTGAAGGTGACGGCGTTAGTCCCAGTGGCCACCAGCCAGGCTGCAGACGCTGTGAGCAAACAGAGCTTAATGACAGGTCAGCCTCAGCACTTACCGTTCCAGCGAGCAGGATCAGCATCACTATGGGATACAACAGGTTCTTCTCCCACCCTGATGCTTTCTTTCTTCTCTCTAAGAAACAGCAAAGTTAGCTGTCATAAAGACTCAGGCCCATATTTATCAAATCTGCACACGATGCGAAATAGGTATGCAGTCGTTTTCACGCTCATTTCAGTATGTATTAATTTGGACATGACCTTAGGACACATAAAATCCCATGACAGGTCAGTGTGCAGCAGAGGAAATCCATTCATACTAGTGAAAAAATAATATTTCCCAATCATTTCAGGTGATATGAGTATTGTAAGTTCTATCTGATCAATGATTTTTATTCACTGATGTACTTTAAAGATTAGATAGGTGGATTGCAGAAACATGTCAAGAGTTATGCAAAATTGCCTTGCTGCAGCAACCTAAATATTATGGAAGGTTTGCCTGCTTATTTGATAGGAGGAGGGAAAATGATAAAAACATTTAGCTTCTGAAAAACGAAAATCTTTTTAGACAGCTGGGACTGAGCTCGGGATTTCTCAGAAAGATGGCTGTTGTACTTAAAAATGTGTTCTCGTATGAATCTGGACCGAGGTTGCACAGAGCATGAGATGCGACAAGACTATGAGCACAGTGCTCTTGTCGAATTCAAGGTCTGCAGCTGCTAATCTCATGTAATTATCCACAGGAGGATCAAATAGATTTGTTTTTTATAAAGAGTGATGTGAACAGATGACCTCAGATCTGCCCTTTCAAAGACATTTAACTGCTTTCACCAAGGCCCTTTGAAACAACCTGGATGGACCCTTTAGGCTGACTAAAACAACCTCTTATTCTATGCCAGTGGTGTCGTGAATCTTTTAAACATCACTAATATACTTGTGTTTATTCTGACCGATGAGAAGAAAATCCTGATTCTGAGAAATAAACAATCTTTTAAGCTTCTTTAAATTTGTGATCAAGTTCGCTCGCTGGCAGACTGAATAGTTTGACGTAGCACATCAGTTGCTACACTCTAGAATAGGGCTGAAACAATCAATCGATTATTGAAATAATTGTCAACTAATTTAATAATCGAAGAATAATCATTAACTGAAGGATACACAGTAAAACATGCCATTTGGTAAAAGAACAACCCACTCAGAGCAGTAATTAGGCCAAAACTGTACAAAAAATATACACATTTTGCATTTAAGTTGAAAAACTTTCCTGCCCAGTTTTAGCTTCACCTGGTTCAAATTCTGTAAAAACAAATCTCTTATTAAGCACCTTTTGCAATTCGATTGTTAGCTGAAAAAATAGTCAACAGATTAATCGATTACCAAAATAATAGTTAGTTGTAGCCCTACTCTAAATTCAATATTGTATTCCAAGCCATGTCCTAATGCATTTATGCTTGACTCTAGAACCGAGCTTAAAGACGGAAAAAAAAATTGGCATCCAAAGCTGAATTTATTTTGCTCTGCTTTTGGAGAGCAGGATCTTTCAGTGGAAGGTTGGGAACCTTGCATTCGGACACGGGCTACTGTGGAGCCGTGGACTGGGTTACTAAAGTAGATGCCTTAGATCACCTGGAGGAACTCTGCTCTACATGGCAGAGAAACTTTGTTTCAGTCTGTACAGATTTGCCAATGATTACACTGGACATTCAGGTTTAATTTTGTACTCTGTAGTGTGATGAACATTTAAATACTGTTTAAAAATGATAGATTTATCTACGCCTGACGTACAGTGGGATTGGCTGATAGACGCATATTTCATGAATCATATGTGGAAGTTGTTCTACAATAATTTCTGTGCAAAAATCTACAGTTTTTACTGAATGAGGCCCTCAGTAAGGAGTTAAACTTCTCCATCACTTCAACATCTGAAACCACACGACTTCTGACTTTATTTAGAGGGTTTGTACTGTTTGTTTCGATACATCATATTGTAAGTATGTGAACCAAACACATCTCACCTGCGACTGAAACCACAGCACCTCCAGGTAATACACATTTCATAACCATCAAAAACAACGCTCTTCCTCTTTAATCAGCCACACTCATCACTGCCTTAATTAGCGGAAACAGTAATAAATCTCAGATAAAATGAAACGCAGCAAAATTAATTTTGTGATTTATATTTTAGGTTTCAACATCTGAGAGTGTGGTGGGCAACCGACGCGACTTTCCTCCAAGCCAGATGAAACATTTCAATTTTATACCTACGTCGTATTTCAGCAGCTGATCAGTCATGTTTGTAGACACGACTGACAGCTTGTAAACCTCATGCACTCTGTGGCTGTAAGATCCACTGCTCTCTTGCATTGTGTATGTGACTGCCCTTATATCTCTGACATATTGATCGTCTTTGTCTATTCCCAACCAACAGTCAGTCCTCTGTATTCTCAAAGTGTATTCAGTCTGCTTGCCCGAGAAGTTTGCCAAGTGCATTTTATATGCACCATCCTTCTAAATTAATGACATCACTAAAAGGCTTGCTACAATATAAAGTTTGCATCTTGTCCAATATCCTAAGTGCCTTTGTGCCCTCCTTTCCCCGCCACACTGCTCCCCAAAAGGCTCTGGCTTCATTTATAATATCCTAAAATGGATGGAAAATGATCAGGCAGTTCTGATCCAAGTCCAAATTAAGAAATTAAGGCAGATGAAGACAGAGCAGCTGCCTGTCAGCATTATGTAAAAAGCTAACGTCTTTGGCGTACATTACTGTAATTCAAGGTTTTAAAAGAAAACACATCAGACTTGTCGTAGAATACAAACACTTACCCAGTTTGTTCTTCTGATTTATAATATTGTCCAGTTCTTTGGTGAGTTGGTAAGTAAAGCTCCCCCGGATGTAGGTGTGTGAAGATGATCCTATGGAAGAACAAATAATAAAACTTGATCTCATAATCCACAGGGCTGCAAGAGTTGTTCTCATCACTGATATACCTAGTTTTTTTCTTTACTAAATGCTGCTACAGAGAAAAACCTTTAACTTCATGTTTTTATTATTGTAATAAACTTCCTCAAAGTCAAATTGCATGTGCATTTGTCTTTAGTTTGACTAGTGTAAATATTTCTCTGTCATCTAATATCAAAATCATAGCTGGTAAATTACATTACTTAATTGAAAGGAACAATATGCCAAACATTCCCAAGAATATCGAGGTAAAAAGGTAGGCAAACCTTTTTCAATTTTAACTTTTAATTTATCTGGAGATGATGGGAAAAAAAATCCTCTGCCTCTCTTCTTAAAACTGAATGATTAAGACATTGAAAAACAACCGCACTTGCCAGATCACATCATGGTATTACTTTTTTTAACAAATCCAAACCAAAACACAGAAGCACAATATAAAAAAAACAACATGTATCCTTATAGTTCTCCTGGGAATTAAAAGATTAAGTAGCTTCCAGGTGTTTCCAAGCTAATGCAGTTGAATAAGTGATCCTCAGCAAGTGTGAAAACCTCTATAAAACACAACTGACAACGTCTCAATCCTCTAACAAATTGAACATGTGGCTTGGTCAGCTAACAGTCAGGGGAAAAGAAGAAAATACTCAAAGTACACAGCCTTGTGATGTTGCCAGATCTACTTGCATGATGTAAAGGTTAAAACCATAGTTGAGCTTTTGGTAAACAATCGCGATCTGAAAAGAGCTTATGTCATAACTTTGTAAAGTGTCAAAATCCCAGTCATCTACAGGTGCAATGCATGGACAAGGTTTATGCATAATTGCAATGCAATTATGCTGTGAGACAAATGATATGCAGATGCCAATTTTCATTTTTATATATTCATGTTTTATTCTTGTTTTTCTTAATTTACTTCAACTTAATTTTGTGCAGATCTATCGCATAAAATTTGATTTAAAAGGTTGGAATGTGACAAAATAGGTCAAAAGCCAAGGGGCTCAATACTTTTGCAAAAAATTGTAGCTAATTCTCAGACTTCCTAAATATTCAATTTTTTTATGGCTTTTTTATGTCTTGCCACCAAATTATGCAATTCAACTTTTCTGTACAAAGAAATTCCACCCAATCATGTAATCCTGCATAGCGCACAACAGTGTTTTTAAATTTCAACAATGTGATTTCAAACTAAAAATAATCTTGTGTCAGGAGCCGTCTAGCACATGCCACAACTGGTTTGAGTGGGCTTAGTAAGACAGCAAGGGATTCTCCAGGAAAACCACACGGCCAGCTCATTTAGGGCTAATTTATCTGTTTTACTCTGTTTTCCTTCCAGCTTGACATACTAGCGTCGAAGGCCGGTGAAGCCAAAGTGGAAAAGTATCCTTTTGCATGCCCCGGGGTGACTGGCAGATCGAGACCAATTAGTTCAGTGTTACACCGTTACTACCGTGCAATAAAAATACCATCTTTCATCTTTGTTACAGAAGTGAAGGTCTGATCACTTTGATCAGACCTTCTTCTTTCCACTGTCATTATGACACGCCCTGTCTGGATGAGTTTAAGTAGGTTACAAAGGTGAGATAGGAAGAAGGCAGGGTAAAAGTCTATGTCTTGGCCTTAGAGATAACAGTACCTGTCCTGGGATCTGAAAAGGGGGAAGTTTGAACCCTCAGAGCAAAATCAAAGAGAAAAAAGTAGAACCACCACAGGAAATGTTATCGACAGTTCAGTTAGGCTTTTCACCCTCAAAGTATAAACTAAACTGAGCCTCAGGGTACCTCAGTCAATTCAACTGCTTTATCACTTTTTCACACAATGTATCCAAACATAACTTTAGACGTCAGAAGTAGAGATAAATCACTGCTGAAATAAAATCTTTATAGGTACTAAACTAATAAACTACATTTCAAAAACAATGGACTTATCAGTTGTTCAAGCAAAAAGGGGAAACGGTGAGGAACTCAGCTGCAGTATCTTCAATGACATCATGCTATACTGAAGTTACATATATCCTTCTTCTCCCTCTGCTGGCACCGTCAAGTAACAGACTGAGTTACAGCAAGGCAGAGATGCTGAGTGAGTGCTCTGGCAGCCAGGAGGGCTCAGAGTTAATTCAACATATCCTCTCCAACCTTTTCCAATGCTCAAAAAAAAATTACGTCATCCCCAAATATGCTAAACATCATGCTGAGAAAAGAGAGGCAGCGGCAAGGTCATTGTGCCGCATAGCATCTGGAAGAGCACCATGTTGCTTTGTTTTCAGAACACCAACACCTAAAAACATGTGCATCACTTTGACTTTGCAGTATAAGTTATATATCCAACAAACTAGATAATACACACACAAATCTGTCTTGTCTTTACAACTTAAATATCAGCTACTGTAGCCATCCTAAAAATCATGTTTTAGAGTAAGTACTGTAAGTCATCAAATGCCTTAAATTTAATTATGTCAAGTGTTAGATATGCCCTTAAATTATATTTACTTGAGTCTTAAATTTGTACCATTTGTTCATCCATTTCTTCTTCCTTAATTAAATACTTTTTTCATGCACTGGCAGTTTTTATTTATTCTGTGATTTGTACTTCTGACCGTTGAATTCAGGTGTCATCACAGCGTGACAAAATCACAAGCCCCATGATGTAGAGATGAAAGCTCACAGCATACTGTAGGCGTTGAAGTTCGGTGTAAAAAGCACACGAGTCACATGGCAAACAACAACAATTTAGGTCGACGTTAAATTCACCTTCCTCAAGTTATCAGATGAGTTACGTCTGACTATGTAAGTGCGCTTAAATTCAAACCATACCGGTCTTCATTTTTATTTACCAACACTTTATGTGGTTTGAGTAAAACTAAACGCGCACCTGAAACTCCCCATCATGATGTCTGATCCTGCTTAAAAACATAACTTTTTGTACTGGAACCAAATTTCTGACAACAGCAATAACGGTATAACACATTACATATACTAACTTTACAGTACTTTAAATTTAGCAAAATTAGCAAATGCCCTTTACAAGCAGGTTCATATCATATGCAGTTTTACAGAATCCAAATTTGTTGGAATTTAATTATACAGGCAGAATAAGATCCAATTGTATGCAATACAATTCCATCTTAATTATTACTGGCCCAGTCAGTTGACTGATAAATCCATAAAAGGTTATCTAAGAAAGCCCGGCTAAATGCACTGAATCGCTGATTCTGCTGCAGGCATACATTCTGAGCAAGCATGTGGCGACAGCGGAAAGCAAAGACACCACTTTAACAGAAAGAAACCTCCAGGGTCAGAATGAGGACTGGCTACGAACGGGGTTTACATTTATGAATCTGATGTATACTGAATTTAATGTATTCTTTTTCTTTCAACGCCCTTGGACAACATGATATTAATTTTATATTTAATTGCGATGGTCATGTTATTTTTGATTAAGAGCACATTTCGCTCACTTATTCCATCATTAGGGCGTTCCATTTTACTCTTAGTAAAGCTTTAGTATCATCACTATAATCATTTCTATATGGTGTTGGGTATCAAGAGCAGTAAGAGTCCATCCAACTTGTGAAATATATTATCAGCCTGTATATTGTGAATGCATGGTACGCAAAATACAACAGCCTATTGAAAAATAACACATTGAATCTAATTAATGATTAGAAATGTCTACTTTGATGTTGCAATATCTGGACATATTGTGCAGCCCTAAACTATCTATATATTAATATAAAGACTGAGCACGAAACTTGCTACAGAATCCCGGTTAATTTGTAATTTGAATTCTTTTAACAACTTAATTTGTTTTATGTCAAAGGGATGAAATATTTGGAACAACTGCTGAGTTTCTACTTCTAACCCCATGAAATCATTAGAAGTTTCTTAATGTTTTATAAAGATAAACCTCATCTGACTTATATGGTGACAGTTGCTAAATTCAAGTCATTTGAATTTAAAGAAACAAATTCAGTGAGCAACATTGTAAATGAACTGCAAAAACAGTTTATCATGACATCGTATTTTCATGTTTGGTGAACTTTCTTGTTTTTCACTTCAAAGAAAGTACACACACCTAACTAATAAGACAGGGCCATGATGTACTGATCCACACAATTTAAACAACCGAGATGCCCTTTTAAAATGGGCAACTGCACATGGAGGGACCAAAACAAAGACCCTGACACGTAAACAAACATGAACGCATCGACTGATGAGGCTCAACAGTTTGCATCTAGAAAACACAAACTGAAGACAGGGATAATCCATCAGAAAGCAGACACAGGTGAAGCAAAAACACATTGACGTCTCTGGAGTGTGTCCTGTGAACTGTTCCTGAACCGATTTCTTTTTAATTCTCTGAGATCAAAGAAACACCACCCGAGCCTTCGGTTTCACCTACGTACGAGCATGAAAAACAAGTATTTGCATGTGCAAAAAAAAAGAGAAAAAAACACTCCTGTCTGATAAGGAAAGGTTTATCCTCCACTGAACAAAATCCTCCCTCACCTCTAACTCCCACCTCTTTAACAAGCAGAATGAACTGCAGTCTGGCCTCGGTCCACCCTCACAGACATGTGTTGACCACAGTTTTTTTCCCCCTCACAGGGACTTGAAAAGATCAAACAGTTCAGGAGAACAGATTACAATTATTCTATCAGTTAGTTCAAAGCAGGCCAGTGTGGAATGAGCCCCGAAGAAACCGTACGCATTGGTGGCAGTCTATGGAGGAGGCAGGCGGTGCATTCAAAAACACGTGCTATCAGGGACTGATCTCTCTCTTACCTTCCTGGTTTGAAAGGACGCTTGTCCTCTTCATTTACTCACATCTGTACACTTGGTTGCGTGCTTGAGTTAATACTAAAGTAGGTTTTGGAACTTAACTTCCTGCTTTAGAGATAATTTAACGTCAAACAAGGATTTGGGAGGGAAATGCAGGCGAGAAAAATAACATTTTTACTATGTTTGAACTCTGTAAACTTTCCCTTTGTGTACAATTCTTAAGAAAAGCTCAAGACTTGGGGTTCTCTTTCAGACATCAATAAAAAGCAGGTCTTTAATGTCCACAGCAGCAAGCCGCAAACTCCTCAAAAGATTTAATTTCCTCCCTATGAACCAGGATACCGTTCTAGTCCCGACATTAAATGAGGCAATCACCTTACCAGTGGTGACAGAAGCTCTGCAGAAAAACTTCCCAACCATAAAATATAGTCCACGGTTAAGGTGGCTACTTTGACCTTTCGCAGAAAGTTAGAAGAGTGAAGCAGTGTGTGGAAAAAAACTGTGTCAAGTGTGTGTGAATTTCTTTTCCCCAGCTGAATTTTCAATGCTAATTGATTCCAGTGAGACCAGCTTTTATCACACCCAATAGTGCAGTCAACCTCTACCCCTGCCTATAACGTGCCAACACGTCTCCCACAGACATACCGTTTAATCTCCTCTGAAGGGCTTCCTCCTGCAAATGGATGCAGTAAATCTGCTCATCCAGGTCCTCTAGGATCTAAAGGGGAGGGGAGCAGAGAAGGGAAAGATGAAATGGGTTATAATTAGGTCCAAAGTGGGACTGGAGCGATGGCAGATGGGAGGATGAGTAGGTGATGTATTTGTAGTCCTGTCATGCTTTTAATGGCTCAGTGTGAGAGCTTTAGCAAAGCATACCACCTCAGGTCTGACACTGATTCTGCTAAAAAACAGAATAAAGCATTTCTACCTTAACCATACAAATATTTAATCTGAACAGAGACTTACCGTCGGTTTCACTAATAACTGGCCCATGACTGTGAACATCCTTGACATTCCTACAGGAGTACACACTGCATAGAAGACAGAAAACACACCAAATAAGAGCCATTTATATGTTGGTTTCAGTGTGTAAAGATTTAAATCGGACAACTTACTTAGCAAAAGCAGTCCTCCCATCAGGGATATACAAGAATAGAGGTATGGCAGGTAGAATTCCCAAAGATCTAGAAGAAATCACTGCAGTTTTTTTAGCTGACCTTAAATGGGTTTATTTTTTAGCAATGCATAATACACAGTTTCTATGCATTTTTCAGTTCAAAACTCAACTTTTTGATTTACATTTAAACATTTAGGACATTTAAATAAAATGTACCTTGATGGCTTTTAATATCTGTATGTTGTGTATGAGTGATAAATTACCATTTCACAGTTTTTTTTCTTTTTTGGGGGTCAATGAATTAAATTAAATTAAAAAATCCTGACAATGTTTGGACTAAGTCAGTCAGTCAGTCCTTTTCTACCGCTTATTCCATAGTGGGTCGCGGGGTAGCTGGTGCCTATGTCCAGCAGTCTATGGGCGAGAGGCGGGGTCCACCCTGGATAGGTCGCCAGTCCATCGCAGGGAAACACACAAACAACCAGGCACACACTCATTCATACACCTAAGGGCAATTTAGAGAGACCAATTAACCTAACAGGCATGTCTTTGGACTGTGGGAGGAAGCCGGAGTACCTGGTGAGAACCCACGCATGCATGGGGAGAACATGCAAACTCCATGCAGAAAGACCCCCGCTGGGAATCAAACCCAGGACCTTCTTGCTGCAAGGCAACAGTGCTACCAACTGCGCCACCGTGCAGCCCACGGTGGCGCAGTTGGAATAAATCAAAGATAAAGGCAGTTAATTCAAATATAAATCAATCAAGAAACACTTGAAATTGTATTTTTTTCTAGATAACAGAATAGAACAAAAATCACATCTGGAAAGTCAAACAATATTTCTAAACTCAATTTTCTTTTTTCCAGACCAGATAATAAAATTGTATAGTCTATAGAGGTGCAAAATAATGTTTCTATTTTTTACTTTTTATGGAGTGATCATTACTGGGTCATAAAGTAGATATTTATGAGCTTTCGCTTTTTAATAAGGATATTTCTGAGTCACAGCTGAGAACCGTGCCCCTCTCTGACCCTCTTACAGGTTAGGTTTTATAGTTACAACATGGACAGGGGTGAGGAGCTTCACAAATGGTGAATGATTCACTCTTGTAGGACAACTTCAAAGTACCCTACACTAGCTGTGTTTGTAGGGTGAACATATTTTGATGACTGTTTTAGATTATCCAGTCATGTTTCTTATTTAGGCTAGAAAAATATGTGGAAAAACGGACTTTTTTTTTATTGTATAAATGTAGCCTGAACAAAGAGGACGAAGGTGATGTTTGGTTTGATCACTCATTTGATCACACCGTACGGACAACATTTAGACACCAATAGACATCATGTGGACTGCTTTTAACATTCACTTTTCAGCCACTTTTACATGTTGTTGAAATGAAAGAATATATCTTTGTTTCTATATCTTATATCAAGAAAATCTGCATGTGACTTATCACGAAATTAATTTGGAAATGCATTGCATTAACAGTTAAAATGAAGGAAAAGCTCTTAAGCCGCATACCATAGAGTGACTCCATACTGGCTGCATCATTGTCAATCAGAGCTGATGCCACCCACACAATGCCAAGGATGAGCAATGCCAGCAGGAAGAGCATCACAAACGTCTCCAGAATGCGTGCCTTTATGCCCTGACAGAAGAAAAATGATTATGGTTATGGTTCAGGAGTATTACAAAATCTCAGTCAACAGTCATTTTCTACCGCTTCTTCCATAGTGGGTCGCGGGGAAGCTGGTGCATATCTCCAGCAGTCTATCTGCGAGAGGCGGGGTACACCCTGGACAGGTCGCCAGTCTATCGCAGGGCAACACAGACACACACACACAGGACAAACAACCATGCACACACTCGTTCACACCTAAGGGCAATTTAGAGACGTTAATTAACCTAACAGTCATGTTTTTGGACTGTAGCAGGAAGCCGGAGTACCCGGAGAGAACCTACGCATGCACGGGGAGAACATGCAAACTCCATGCAGAAAGACCCCTGGCCGGGAGTCGAACCCAGGACTTTCTTGCTGCAAGGCAAGGGTGCTACCGTATTCCAAAGATGGATGCTACAATTTAAATTATGATCACATGACAATGTTTAAATCAAAGTAACATTCTGTTTTGGTTTCCTGCACTCTATTCAATTAACACTCAAAGGACTGTTCATATTTAATACACAGTGGTCAAATATTCGGCTTTAAAATTTATTTGGAACTTGGTTTGCTTCTTGTGTGTCAATTTGAGTTTTCAAGGGTGTCATAGTGGAATATCTTTTGTTGGGAAAATGAATACCTAATGTGAATGAGCTGCAGTACTTACTGGTCCTCTGTTCAGTAGTAAAGGGTTTAGCTCCTTTGGCTAATAATACAACAAGAAATGCTATAGAACACAATATGCATGAAACACATTTTAACAGTAACAAATGCTATTAATTTATTAAATTAATGATTTGTGTCTTGATCCAGATTTATGAGTTTAGATTTCAGGTTTTTCTTTCTTTTAAAGACTGAAGTCAGGGTTTCCCCTGTTGCTATTCTGGACACCCTGTCCCCTTCAATGACCACTGACAGGCCGTCCTGGAAAAGATGTCGCAACCACCTGCAAAACAAGCTAAAAAATATCTTGTTTTTAAACGCTCCCAGAGATGTGAGGATAGCAGCACTAACTTTCCTACTCATTATCCAACTATAGAAAATAGCCTTAGTGCTTCAGGCTCCGCCCTTTACACGCAGCAAAATCCAACACACCACCAGGTGAGACGTTTTGACCCGGTTTGGCTGTCGGAGAGGAAATACTCCACCCTGGCTGTACAAGACTGATCTTGGTAAGCATGTGAGTACATATATAACAGATGAAGACTGAGAGATGGAGAGAAACAGATAGATAAAGAAAACAAAGCTGCGCACTTTAGAGATAACTGATAAATGTTTATATTTTTGTTTTAGTGTTCTTTTAAATACCTGCTAAATTATGCTGCCAGCCACCCCACTCCAAGACAACATTTCTAGGGGAAACACTGGAAGTTGATAAAAGTTGACTAGAAACTAGTCAGAACCCCAGCCTACCCTGCTGACTGTCACTCAAAGCCATAGGAAATGTGATGCAAAATGACCAGAAACACTGGAAATGAACAGGGCTGCAGCTGAATAAACTGAATGGACAAGATCCTTCTGTAAAACTTCCTGTTCTCCAAATACATTTCAGCTGAAACCAGTGCACATATTTCCATCAAAGTTATTAACAATTCTATTATGAGCTATTTGAAATACAGGAAAGCCACAATTTTATTTTTTTATCTAGATGGTTGCCGTCTTGCCTAATACCTGCTGTTTTTTTACAAATGAAGACAAAAGTATTTCCCCACACCCACTGATTCTAATCATCTGCTCTTTATTAGAAAGTAGCCTGCGCCTTTAAAACATCTGTCCTGCAATATGGAAATTGCATCAAGTATTGTTTTTATTTTTACTATCTCGACAACCGTAGCAGCCATTTAAAACTTTAGCCCTGGAGTACACTCGGACTGTTTTGCCAAAAAGAGAAGTAAATCCCAACTTAAAAGGTAAACAACAACAAGATCAGTCAGGTAAAGTGATGAAGGTAAAGCAAAAGGATAAAAAATAAAACAGATGAGTTTGTGCCAGAGCCCGGAGCAGCATTAGACATAATATGATAAAAAATCTCTCTGCTTTAGCCGATTATCAGCATTTTCTAGTATCATCATATCGTTCACCACTAAGTAAGCAAACTCAAAATATTCTTTCGATTTCACGGTCCTCTAGTATTTGCATTTATTTTTGTCCGATAGGTTCATTTTCTATAACCCTGTTAATCACCATTGTTTATAACAGGATCTGTCTAGCAGTCCCAATAGACCACGGGTCAGCAACCTTTACACCCCATAGAGCCGTTTTTGCCATCAGTCCAGCTAAATGAAACTCGATTAGAGCCTCAAATGTTACATGACCTTCTGAAAAAAAGACAACTTAGAATTTTTGACAAATATCTATTATATTTATTATTCTATTTGTTGTCATTTTTAAAAAAGCATAATTTTATTTTTCTTTATTTTTCTTATAGGTTTTAAAAATAAAGAAAAAGAGGATGAGTACATTTCTTCTATGGGATGTGATAATTGTGGAAAACTATGTTTTTAACCTAATGACAAAAAAATTGACTTAAAAAATTACTGGACCTTTTATTGTTATTCTGCTGTTAAAACCTGCATTTGTTATATCTATATTTAAAAACCTTTGTGTTTAGCTAAAGGTTTAAGGAGCCATTGTAGAAGGTCCAAAGAGCCACAAATCAACAAGACAGATACAAAAAAAACAGAACCATGCATACACCAACTTGGGTCAATTCAGAACCACACGCACACAAAAACAAGTACCTAGAGAAGAAAACATTCAAACCCCATACAGAAAGACTTGTACCGCTTATATTTAATGAAGTGACCCTCTTGCTGTGAGGCAACATTGCCAACCACCACAACACAAACCGGCTTACCACTTATTTTCCTTTAAACTATCCTCACATAATAATCACTAGATGCCATTTCCAACATCTGACATTAACATTTTCATCAGGAAACAAAATTTCCCCCAACACCAAATCACTCCTTTCTAAACTGCCTCAATAACAGCAGGACTTCCACTAACACTACACAAACATCACATAAAGGCCCCACAGATCTCAGTGTAAAACAGCTCTTTTATACACGCTTATTGTAGTCTATAAAATGGCCCTAACAGAGGCTGACAGTGGCAGAGCAAAATTAAAAAGAGGAGGGGAGCAGGGGTGCCTTGAGGGGTGCAGCTACTGTCTGCGATCAAGAGCAGACCTCCCATATGGGGCCGATTAGCAACACCCTGAGCACCATGGCCAGGTCCCATGTTGTGCAGACGAGAGAGTTTTGGGGTAATTTGGGTTTTCCGGGTCACAAACTGCTGAGTGGTTAATAAAGCCCCTTCCTATCTGTTTTCACAGTTTCTAAAACCTCCCTCCTCTAGAGGAGATACGAGCTGTCTACTGCAGGAGGATAGATAGGTGCTCCCATACATATGTCAGGTACACAACTAGACATGGGATAACAAGCGCTCCCCGCCTTTTCGGGCAGAGCCGTTTAAATTAAGGACATGTGAGCAATTTGTTACCAACTAGCATAATGGCTGTGTGGTTGCTGTTCAGTATTTGCCAACAAGTACATTAAGGAGGAGCCTCTTTGAATGCTTCCCCTCTTAATCATAAGGCCACTTTATAGAGTGGAACCGGCTGTAGTTTGTGGAAGTAAATCATAGTGTTCTTCATTCTTCAGCACCCTTCCAAGTACACCTGTCCTCTGGGGGTCTGCTTTGTTATATAGTTTGACCACTGTATAAATGCTCTTTTCTCTCCATAACAGAACTCATTTAAAGTAACTTCCTTTCAAATTGCTAAATGTATACTCATGCAACACAAACCTACAGTGGGTTGCAAAAGCAGTTCTAATTTTGCCACATTGCAACCACAAACACCTGTGTATTTTATTGAGATTTTAGAAGATAGAGCAAACGTAGTGCATAATTGTGAACTGAAAGGTAAATGATACAGGAAGGATACAAACGATACTTGGTTTTCAAAATTGTGCCATGGATTTGTTCTCAACCTCCTCCGAGCCAACACTTTATAGAACCACCTTAAGCTGCGTTTAAATCTTTTGGAATACATCAGTAGTAGGTTTGCCACAGATTGAAATCTTTGCTCATTCTTCTTTAATATTATTCAGTCCGATTACGCAGGAAGCATCAAACTGGAATATTAAAGTTGCAGAACAAATTGAATTCATGGAATTTGACTGAACATATGAATACATGAATATCCTTTGACTTAAACCATTCTATTGCACCTGTGGTTGTACAGTTAGGGTCGTGGTCCTGCTGGAAGGTGAACTTCCACCCTACTCTCAAGTCTTTAGCAGTCATTAACAGACTTTCTTCCAGGATTGCTCTTTATTTTGCTCCAATCAACCTTCCTATTAACTCTGAGCAGCTTTCCTTTACCCGCTGAAATAAAGCATTCCCACACTATGATGCTGCCATCACTATTTGAGTGCTCAGAGTAAAAAGCAGTCTTCATTTTTTGCTACACATAGCGTTTTTTAATGTTGGGTAGATCACCTTCTTCCACAATCTTGCTGTGTCCCCTAGATGCCTTATGACAAACTGCAAACAAGACTTCTTATAGCTTTTTTCACAACATTTTTTTTCCACTCCATAAAAAGACAGATTTTGGGAGTTCATGACTATTAGTCGTCTCGACGACTGATATTTCTCCAACATTTCTCGTTGAGATCTATCTCTGCAGCTCCTCCAGAGTTACCTAGAGCCTTTCAACTGCTGCTCTGATTCGTGCTCTCCGCAAAATGTCGGCTTAAATGAATGGCCATATCTTGGCAGGTTACGAGTTGTGACATGATTTAAGATGATGGATCTGATGGATCTAACAGTGCTCTGTGAAGTGTTGAAAGCTTGGAATATTGCTTTACATCCCAACTCTTAGACTTCTCCACAAATTCATCCTTGACCTCTCTGCTGTGTTCCTTGGTCGTCATGATGCGGTTTGCTCACTAATGTTTTCCAACAAACCTCTTAGGCCTTCACAGAACAGCTGGATTACAATATAGGTGACTTCTGAAGGAAACTGGTAGCACTAGATTTTATTTAGGGGTATGAGGGCGAAGGGGTCTAAATACAGATCAAAGCTACACTTTATATTTTTAGTCCAAACAATTGTTGGAACCTTTGTATGATTTGTCCTTCAACCTTCTAATTCTGTTGTACTTTGTGTTGGTCTATCACATAAAATCCCAGTGAAACACATTGAAGTTGGTGGTGTAATAAAGCCAAGCAAATGACTATATCTGATCAAATGTCTACCCATGTACCGAGTCTGTATTAACGACCATAATAGAAAGATAAGAATGAAGACTTTTTCACATTGGTGTAGATCCCCTGCAGCATCCCTTTGCTATTATTGAGCAATTACATGCCAATCACCTCCCCTTATTTCTGGAAAAGCCTCAGTCAGGGTAGAATTTTCTAGCACAACCACGAAGATAATGGGCAGAGACCAGAGTGCCACAGTGTGGCTAACACGAACACTGCAGCTGTTTTACAGGTAACTGGGGAGGCACATAGGAGAACCTTTAAAAACACATCAACACTGTTTGCATATTTTTATTGTGCAAATAAACAACCTGAAATCTGTGAATTTATGCAGATGAACAATGTAGCTACAGAATTTAACTAACATTAACTTTACTCACTGTCTTGTTCAACAAACTCTTGCATCCTTTGCTAATGTAGCATCTCACAGCCACTCATCATTAGAAGAGAATGGGGAAAAAAAGAAGAATAACGAGAAATAACAAGGGAACAACATGGGAAGACTGGGTAAGGAGAGGAGTCAACGTCTGAGCATATCTCATTCCCCAGAGTTATAAGAGGTGAGAGAGAGGAATGCTTTCAGGGACCTCAACCACGTCCCACACGTGGACTCTTAAGGATGCATCAGAACACGCAGAACCCACAGGCAGGACATGTGTCCAGTGAACCACACCAGTCCACCTTAACAAGCTGCCCATGCCACACTGAAGGTATATTCCCCTCAGATAGGTCTCTCAATCATTTATAAGGCTCAAATCATTCCACATTCACATCATTTAGGGCAAAAGCAGAGCTCATCACCTCCTTTCCTGTCATCTACAATCTACAGTTTCAGACATAATTTCACTCAAGACTCATTATTGGAGAAGAAAAATAGCCTTTGTTTCCAATCCCAAAAGACATAAGGATGAAAGTATGGTTTATAAAAAGAAGATGTCCAAAAAAGTCGACATCAGTGATCAAAGATTTCATCTTGAAATGTTGAAGAAAAAACACGCGTGCCTTGGCATCCAGAGTGCCCGCTGAAAGTTTCTATTCTTGCTATTCTAAATGTGTAACTACCTCTAAATATAGCCGTTCTAAAATATTCAGCATTCCCTGATCCTCACACCGACATCCGGTGAGGGGCTGGATGACTGCAGATTTGCTTATAAAAGACCGGAGAGATTTCCAAGAAATGTGTGTGTGGTGGCCAGAGCGGAAACTCTAAGCATCGTTAAGAGAGATCTGACATAGCAAAAGTATTCATACCCTTTCAACTTTTCCACATTTTGTCACATTACAACCACAAACCTAAATGCATTTATTTTATGTTATAGTTTGTGTCACAGAACAACACAAAGTAGCATGCATTTGTGAAGTGTTTGAGAAAATCTTCTGCAAAACACAACAAAATAAAAATAAAAACTAAAACATGTGGCATGCTTTCGCATTCAGCCCCCTTTATCTGATGCTCCTAAATACAATGCAGAGCAACTAACTGTCTTCAGAGGTTACCTAATTAGTAAATGGAAATTTAGTCCTGGAGGTTTGTTGGAGAACATTTGTGGACAAACATCATCATAAAGTCTATACAAAAGTGACGAGAGTGTGCCACAACCGCAATCCCACAGAGACATGGCTGTCCACCTCAACGTTCAAGGCAGCTAATGAGAGTTTTAATTAGAGAAGAAGCAAGGAGGTCCATGGTAACTCTGGAAGAGCTGTGAGATCCATGGCTCATGTGGAGTGCTTAACTGTTAGTAGTGCACTCCACAAATCTGAACCTTATGTAATAGAGCCAAGAGGAAAGCCATTCCCAAAAGAAAGCCATAATAAGACCTATTTGTGGCCGCCACGACAGAGCAAACATGTGGAAGATAGTGCTCTATAGGCCGACATGCCAAACACTGTGTGTGGCGGAAAAGTAACACTTGGACAATGACCCTAAACACAGACAGAGCAAAAGGCCAGGCCTAAATCCTACTGAGAAGCTGTGCTAAGACTTCAAAATCAATGTTGTTAGGAGCTCTTCATCCAATCTGACTGAAGCTGAACTGTTCTGCAATGAAGAATGTGGAAAACTCTCAGTCTTCAGATGTGCAAAGCTGGTTGAGACATACCCCAAAAAGACTTGAAGCTCTAATCGCAGAGAAAGGGGGCCTTAATGCTCATGTGCGCCACTGTCTGCATTTAAACTGCAAAACGATCTGAAAACCATGCATCTTTTCTTTCTCCTTCTCATCATGAACTTCTTTGTGTGTCTCAGTCACATAAAACCTTAAAAGATTTTATTGTGCAAAATATGAAGAGGTTAAAGAAGTATGCAATTAGGAAGCCCCTGTACGTGCATTTTATGCAATTTCAGTGAAATACCACTAGACATAAAAATATGTAAATCATTCTCCAAATTCATAGAATTAATTGAACTGGAAACTGTTCACAAGGTTTCAATGTAGCCTGTGCACCAGACATCCACAGTGCTTAATGCTTCTAGCAAGTGCCTCTAAAAGCTAAATGCAGACAAGTATATGAGATGTTTGCCAAGTTGCTTAGCTGCACTAAAGCTGCAGAAAAAATAAAAGAGAAAAGTGTGAAAAAGGAAGAGGGTTCAACAGGAGCTTCCTCGCTGCTGCAATCAATCTTTAGCAGGTCAGCAGGTGGTGGCAGAGATCATCCTGTGCACCATCTCTCTGCTGACTGTCAGGTAGGCGTGCAACAAGGGCCAAGAGTGTAAAAAGTGCAGTAGGGGGCAGGGCCCTTTTCACGTCATGCCAGATGCTTGGGGACCTTATTAGCGTATCCTTCAACCAGTCAGCAGCAGTGCAATGACCGTGTCAAAGACAGAAAGCAGAAAAGAAAGACATTCCCCTGTAAACCTGCTCTGTACACTTCTAAAGACTGTTTAGGCTTCTTAATGAAGCACCAATGACATCTGAGACTGGAAATTGGACAATATTGAAGCCAAATCTTACAAATCAAAACGTATAGGGGCAAGACCCTGAAAATAACTGGTTGGTTTCCAACACAGATGATTGAATTCATTTGAATTTAGTCTAAAAACTAAAGCATTTGCATGAAAGAAGAAGCAACAGTTCTTTCTTATGTTCATAAAGTCTGTTTCTCAGTCATAAATGAATAAATGCTTCCTCAATTATTTTTTTTATACCCAGCAGCTAAAGCCATAATCTACTTTTCCATCTCTGCCCAAATGATTGATATCTTTCTCCGAGCAAAAACAGCCTGGAATTTGGTCAAGTTAAGTTTCAGTCACAACATTTCACTTCAGTTTGAAAAAAATGAGTCATGAAAGGACAGGAAAATCTTGTTTGTCCTTTTTAAAATTCCCCCGCTCAGGCTAATATGTTGCTGTGGTAACCAACATTGTAATGGGCAGCTTTAGGGAGACACCGTGACCTTAAAGGAAGGTATGTAAACACCACTATATTCTCTGGCTGGGCCTGTCTAGAAAGAAGGCCTGGGAAAAATGTCTGCATGCGCAGGAGATTTGAAATAAATATCCAGGCCCCCATTGTGGAACTCCAACAAAGAGGAGTATCTTAGTAACACCAAACAGGGTTTGCTCAGCGAGACGACACATACACCCCTCCACCCCCTCTCCACAATAAACACACTTCTCATCATCGGCGGGTTAGGGCTTAGGATGAGATTGATGAGGAGTTTCTTTAACTACCAGATGAAACCTGTTGGCCCTTCGCTGGGTCAGTCATGGGGTCAAACTCGTTCCAACTCGTTTCAGGATCAAAAAGATTTGAATACAGGTTGGGACTAAATGACCATACAACACATAGCATGATTGCAGTTGTTTCTATCAATCTGGACTTAAAATGATAATAATTAATAGCTAAAACTGAGGCAAAAAATAGAAACTCTTTTTGCTTCAATACTAAAAATACATTAAGGTTGTCTTTATCAAAACGTTTTTTTAACATAAAAATAGCTTCAAACTACCACAGGTTCCCTTTTATTGATTGAAGTCGCTTAGACGGCTGAAGAAGACATCTTCACAGTCTTCACAGGACCTACAGATTAATTCAGTAGGTTATTGTTTTTACAATGGCACCTAATAATAATAATAATAATAATAATAATAATTAAGAAGAAGAAGAAGAAGAAGGAGAAGAAGAGGATAACTATTATAAATCTGTGAGAACCGTAATTTGAGCTTTATAAACTCTAATAAGTAATACTAACAGCTAACACCACAACAACCCTTGGCGCCAAAAGTAATACGGGTCTTAAGCAAAAATCTGAGAACACGGCAGTAAAGTGGGAGACATTTTACAGCAGCAACTAAAGTTAGATCATAACTTCTGACATCACAACCCTTAGTCCCCCTGATTCATCCACAATTTGGACAATTTGTTAAACTGTTAATCATTCGGGGTGACAGACATTAAAAAAGAAAAAACATTGACATTTCCATCCTTATTCTGTTGGCGTCTTTTAGTACATCGTCAAAGGTAAACACAGCCACATGAAAAGGCTGACTTATAGCGTTAGCGGTAAGGTTCATCATTCACTTCATTTCCGCAGTCAAAGAGACCTTGCGGGGCTACAACATAAGCCCAGGAGGTTAAAATGCCACATAAAACCTTATTACATCTTGGTCTAATGCTATTATTGGATGAAAGGATAATATCACATTATAAAAACGTAGATCTGTGTTTTACGTCCTTCTGGCTGTCGGAGACATTATTTCCTTTACAGGCGGCTCAGTTTTTGGGGGAAGCTCGGGTGTCTCCCCCCGCCCCCCCCACCAAACACAATATATATCTAAAAGTGAAGCTCAACACTGAACAGTGCTTCCTCTGAACAGATTTATGGAAGCCAAGCTGCGAGACATTGTCGGTTAAAAATTAATACAGTGACTTGTACCTCAAACTGTTTCCACACCACAAACTTCAATAGAGTTTATTAGGATTTCTTTTACATAAGCCCAATAAAAACGAGCCATAACTGTGATGTGGATGGAAATTTATGCATGGTTTTCAAAATGTTTTTTTTTTTTTAAATCAATAAAAATGTGTTTACCCCTCCTGAGTCAATACTTGCAGTTACAATTACTGCTACAAGTCTTTTGGAGTAATTCTCTACCAGGCCTTGCACATTTAGAGACTAAACATTTGACCCGTTATCCTTTCCAAAATAGCTTAAGCTCACTAAGATTGGATTCATAGCTATTGCAAACAGCATTTTTTATGCATTGCTAGATTCTCAATTGAGTTTAGCTTTGGACTTTGACTAGGCCATTTTAGCACAAAGGGTAATATTCCTGCTGGAAGGTGAGCTCTACCCAGCTTCCCTGTCATTGCTGAAAAAAGGTATCCCCCCCAGCTTGATTCTGCCACCACCATATTTCAGGCAGTGCATGATGTGTTCTGGGTATTATTTTCTAACCCATATAGCGTTTTGAATGTTTTGGTCTCATTTGGCCAGAGTACATTCTTCCACATTTTTTCCCTACACGGCTAGTGGCAAACTGCAGAAAATGACTTCCTATCGTTGCTTTTGTGCAACAGCTTTCTTTACGCCACTTTTCCATAGAGGCCGGATTTGTGTGGCGCATGACTAATAGTTGTCCCACAGGAGCTGTGGATCTCTGCAGCTCCTCCAGAGTTAGCATGAGCCTATTGGCTGTTTCTCTAAATAATCCTCTTCCTGCTCAGTCTGTCAGTTCATATGGACAGCCGTGTCTTAGTGGGTTTGCAGTTGTGCCATACTTCCCAGTTTCAGATGATGGATTGAGATGCTTTGAATATTGTTTTATGACCTAATCTTGCTCTGAACTTCTCCACAACTTTTTCCCTGACCTGTCGCTGTGTCACTCGCTCTTCATGACACTGTTTGCTTGTAAAAGGGTTTAAAAACAACGCATCATTTACCTTCCACTTGAGCCTCACAATTATGCAATAGAATACCTATAAAGTACAGTAAGGGTTGTGGCTGTTATGTGATGGTATAAAGTAAAAGTGTTCAAGGTGTATTATTACGTCTTAAAGGCACTATATTGCTATGTTAGATGCCAGATGCCGTGCCTCACCATGCAATTTATTTGAGTGTTTTTCTTTTGTTCTAGATTACTTAAATTCTGGAGTAATTTCATCGCTAATTATTTGTTTCCCTCAAGAAATCTTCCATGAAGTAGGAAATACTTTCTCTTGAAACCCTGTCGACTAGACATCACATCCCGCTCCTGTGAAAGTCACCCAACCCAAACAGGCTAAAACAACTGTTTGGGATGCCACCCTGATGGTCTAGGGATGCCATGTTGTTGCTAGATGTGAAAAAGAAATCTTGACAGTTAAAGGTTGTCCTGCCAAGTTCTCGTTCAAATGTAATTTCTTGGAATACTTAGCCTTTTCCAACAAGGTGTATGGATTAAACTGCTATATATAAATTAATATTAATTCCATTATTCGTGTGCCTTTTTCATGTTATATTTCATTTCCTTAACCTGCTCTTTTCTACACGTTATGATTTGATTATGATTTTCCACTTGTTTACTTATTTATTTATTTGTTGGAAAACACTATGTATTAGTGTGAAATACGTATGAACTTGTTCCCTCTCAAAAACCAAATAGAAATCAACTTAAAATTAAAAAGAACAAAAATAAGAATATCCTGCTTCCTATGCATCAGGACCTGCTGACCACATAAGAAATTCAACCAAAACAATTAGTGGCCTGCCTACACACTACTGTATGGACTGATTTTTATGTGCTTTGGTTAGAAAGGACATAAACCAGAGAGGTTTCAAACTGTGACACAGGATAGAGGCGTATTAAATGTAAATCTTTCCCTTTCCTTTCTGCAAGGCTCTATTGTCCTGTCATGTTGCTGCCACTTTATGGACTTCTGGGACACGAGCACCCAGCCTTCTCCTAGGGGTACGGTTTGGGGGGGGGGGGGGTGGTAATCAATTAAACGAGGAAGTTCGCTGAGCCTTACAACTCGATTATTAGCCTGCGCTTTTGAAGTTTTATTTCCAGGGGGGCTGGGGGGGGTGACAAGGAATCAGGCTTTAAATCAGTGGGGCCGATGCAGCAGTGTTGAAGCGTTTGCAGCCTATGGCCTTATTGAAAGGGTTTGTCAGGATGTGGCACTGAGCGAAGACCAGATTCAGACTTTCATGGTTAATGAGCTTTCTGCTGTGGCAGTTACAGTGGCCTGTCTGAGTCAAGCAGAGGGCACGGGCTACGCACCTGCTGCTGCTGGCTGTTGTAAGAAAATCTCCTGCATGGGGAGTTCTGTGTTCTCATAATTCAATATCAATTAAGAGAAAACCCTTTCCAGGACAGATGCCTTATAAATACACTCATGTTCAAAAAAAAAACTTAAGACTGTACAGTGTTCTGATTATGTAAGAATATTTAAGGATGTTTAAATTTGCTTCCAATGGTAAGGTTTACAGATGTTCTCAAAAATATTGTGTGTCATCTGTTTTCTAGAACAAGGTTAGGGGAAACGAAATATAGAATGGAGAACTTCAAATGACTTGTACCTTTTTTGATCCAGCAAATCCCTCAGATTCCAAAAAGAAATAGGCAAAAGGCATCAGGACAAAGAGACAAAGGTTGGAGAACAGCGACACCAGGTTCCACAGACCTACAGGAACCAAACATTCCATTAGCAGCACATACAAAGGAACAATTCCCAGTTTACTACTTGAGCTTTTAGAGGTACCATGTGGTGGTTTCCCTCGTTCTTGCTAAAGGAGTGTGCCAGTTAATAAAAACAGGTTTTATCAAACAGCTTCAGCTTTTAAATTATGGACTTTACTGCCACCCAGTGGATTTTATGCAACCCAGCTGCCCTTAAAAAACAACCCTGGAGTGTGGTGAATCTGCATTTTTAACCTGAGATTATTGGAGCTTTCGAGAGTTCCTACACATGTTTAATTTCAAAGCTCAATACGTTTTCAGGCTCCAGATTTCTTGGTTAATTTTCAGTACATTTTTAATACGAAATATGAGTGAACTTTAAATGTACACCAACTGTTTCTACAGTAGTCATCTTTTAAAAAAGTGAAGTATAATAATAAAAAAACGACTGTAAGTAGTAAAATAAATAAGACAAGAATAAAATTCTTCTCTACTGATTTTCTAATGAATATATGGTTTAAGAAACATCTGCCAATCAAACATCTATAGATGCATGGACGTAGGATTTCCAAGATTGTTATGTCTAAAACTTTAAACTCACGAGTAGATATGGTAGATGAAGAAACAGGTGACATTATGTCCAAGGTGGAAGTAAACATCTGAGGTGTAATTAGTTTGGACTAACTCCTCTAGGGAATTTCAGATATTCACTTTGTAGGAAATAAAACCTGGACCCACAAACATTTTTCCATAATCTTATTTTTCCTGATCTATCAGTAGCAGCTTATATCGACTTAAAAAAAACCCCTACAATTTCTGTTATTTCTAATACAAATATTTAGCTTATTCATATGGTATTAATCGACTGGGTAACAAATAAAACATATCTGTGGGCATGTTAAGAATGAATGAATATTTGTCCCATTTAAATCCCTCCAGAAGGAGCTTCTTCACTGCTGATAAGGACAATCCATTGTCTGCATTTCTTTGTGTGCCAGGGTTTTAACTGGCTACCCTTTGGGGTGACAAAGGGGTATCTCGCTAGTGGTGCTCCAGTGGCAATACACTTTTATTACCAGAGCTCTTAAAAAAGGGAGCTACAACAGAGCTGGGGATAGGTGGACCATGGCTATCAACTGCCACAGATACTGGTATTTTCTGCTGTGAAACTCATCATATTTACCTAAGGAAAATAGTGGTGTTTTCACAAAAAATCAAATAACTAAAAGATATTTACTATAATTTTATATAGAAAACAATTTTGATAAATTAGTAATAAACAGAAATCATGAAATTGTGAATGCTCGTTTAATGAGGGCGATCAGGTCAAGTCAAGTTTATTTATATAGCGCTTTTCAGCAACAAGGCACTCAAAGCCTGGTATAAAAACAGAAAACAATCACATATTATTTAAGAATTCATTCTCAACTCACTTGATCATATAAAGGGCAGGGACTGGGCCAAAAATAAATTCAGAGAAAGAAACAGATCCATGAACAATGTGAAGTACAGACCATGGATGAGGGAGCCATTGAGCCACTGAATATAGTAGTTTCTGGGGAAGGAGAGAAGGATCTCGTTGCTAATAATGGAGAAAGGTAGCAGGAAGACGGCACCACCGGACACCGCCAGCGTGAAGGTGCACAAGTATAATCTGTAAATTAAACCAAGACACACACACAGAAACACACAAAAACGATTTCAGGTAAAAACAAAAACATCCACAATCCAAACAAGAATCATTTACACCTTTTCAAACAAGATAAAGCTGGACATTTTTGCTTGGTGGTTTGACAGAATGTCAATTTAATGGGAAAAACGTGTTATAAATGATAAAAGAACAACTAGCTTATAGCCTGTAAAATCAGATGTGATTATGAAGACTCCGAGTCAGTAGCTGTGCAGTTGGGGTCATGGGGCAAAACCCCTCTGTACGGTTTCCTTCATCTGAACTGACAAGAGATGAATTATGGTTACAGACGTTCTCCCACCTGTGGGATGTATAACTCTCAACAGTTACACATAAGTCTTCTGAATTCTGTACTTTTGGTATTTGTAATAATATATATAAATATCTGATGTTAATCTTTTATAACCACATTCTTACATCTGCAAACTAATATTCTTTTCATTTCATTTCTTACAAGTGAATTCTGTGAACTTAGTTTCTCTTTCTGACAAGTAGTTGGCCAGTGAAATGAAGAAGTTGTAAAAGTTCTTGGTGAAAACTAATAAACCTCAAAGACGAATGAGATCAGCAACACCTACGATATCCTGTTGACAACAGCGTCTTCATCCTCATGATCGTCTGGAAAGTAAACAAAAACACTTCAGTCATAGAGTCAGACATTATACGCCAGAATGTTTTTTTAAAAGAAATAATTTACTTTGAAAGCAAACCCAACACCAGAATAAACTGCTGAGTTTTAAGACAAACAAAGGGTTAAGCAGGTTGAGATCAAATTTAGGGTGTTTCAAGGCAGATTACAGTATTATACTGTAGCATGTGCTTTAAATATGCCCCTGTCTGTGAACAAACAGCTGAATAACAGTTATTTCTATAAGCCAAAAATACAGTGGAGACAAACTGTGAACAAACCTTTGTTAAAACATCAGCTTTTATTAAAAAAATAAATAAATCCATAAGCAAGCTTCATCTTGGCTTGGTGATATTTGACCACTTTGCCTTCCAAAACTCTCTTGTTCTCAGCCCTCTTCACCTTACAGACTTTCCACCAACTTTGGTTTTAAAAGACAATAATTCTTTTTAATCTTTCTGGTATTTGGCATCAAAATTCCATCCATCTTGAAAAAAATCTCTAATATTTTCCTCCACATTTTGATAACCGTCACCTCTGGGTGCCATGATATTTTTTAATGCTGTAAAAACATTGGACTCTCCTCCTGATGCACACGTTTTAATAATAATAAAATATTTCTGCCATCTCTGGCTTTAGCTAAAGAATCTGTTCGAGCATAAAAGCGAAGAAGATCCTGCATCAGATCAGATAAGATTCATTATACTTGATGGCAGATGTGAACTTAGGGAGTCCGAATGCTGAAACTAATTTACATGTTGCTACAAAAAAGGCTGATTTTGTTTGTTTATTTTCTGTAGTCTTATTTGTTAAATCACAGAAACCTAGCATTGAATATGCACTTTAGTGTTAAATTATAATAAAACTTGCACACTTTGGGAGTGGAAAGATAAGGTAACCTATTTTCTATCTAAAAGAGAGAAAGCCTAATGCTGCGTTCAGACCAAACGCGGATTGAGCCTCAGGGGCGTCTGGTTTTCATGCAAAGTCTATGTGGACGCGCCTCTTGGAGCGGCGAGAGTTCCTGCGGCGCGTTTCACGAGTCCGGTGCGGCGCATCTTGGCGCTTTTCGAGCGCCGCGTCAACCAATCAGAGAAGCTCAGCTTTCTGACGTAGTGATTTATCATGTGACGGAAAGACCCCAAAGATCCCAGGAAATCCCACAAAGACAATGGAGGATAAACTTATCGTTGCGGTTTCAAACTGGGCTGGGGACAGACGAAAATAGCGCTGAAAGCGATCCTCCTCTGCACGCAGCTCCTGGAGCAAGTGGTGAAATTCACCAAACTCTGAACGCCTCTGAATTGTCTGGTGAATCCAGAGGCGCAAGAGGACGACGTTCACTTGCTTTATTCAGCAAATAAAGCCAAGCCACTCTCTCGATTGCATCCGCCATTGTACACAAGACACAGGGAAAGGAAGCTCCTGCCAACGCGCGACTGTTCACAGTTTTTTGACGCGCGTCGAGAGTTCAAGTGCACCAGCGTCCAACTTAAGGCGCTCAAACCGCGTTTGGTCTGAACGCAGCCTAAGAGACCTAGACACTTTGTCCTGGGCAAGAGAGGTTCACTTCATGATGCGTTAGCCAGCAATGTCAAAGATCTTGCTAAAACGTAAGACTTTTCTTCACTGGTCACTGATCAATACAGTGAAGGGATTATCAGCATTTAGAAAGTATTTTAATTGTGAACAAATGTCTTTACGTTACAAGCAGCCAAAGCCCTAAACAATTAAGGGTGGATACAGTTGATGCTGACAAAGAGCTAAGGGTGACAGATGACACTGTAAAAATGGGTGTAGTCTGTTCTACATACTCCTGAAGGTTTTATATTAATGACTCTATTTTAATCTGAACACAGTGAAGGGTTGTGCCTCAGAGTAAACAAGGCTCTCCCCAAATATTCATGATCCTCGGTGTTCCTGTAGTTGATGCACAAAGAAACGTTTTCCAAAAGGTACAGTCTGATGTGTTGTGGCAGAGAACATGCTTTAAATAGACTTACCACTTTTCCTTTTGTATCTGGTTATAATGCAGTAGGACACAATGTAGAGGACGGCAAACAGCAGGAAGCATATCTGAAAGTCACAAAGAAAGAACCCTTAAAGATGCAGAAAAGGAAATGTAATGCAGAACATTTTGATTTTGAAACAATGCAGAGATAAGAAAGCTTTGCGAATTTGCAGACAACACAAAGCTTAAATGTATAACTTGTTATTTTTGGGTTCGGAAGAAGAACGGATGTGACATTCTGACATTACTTTAATGAATTGTGCTGCTGCTCCAGGTGATTAAAATGTATTTTTCCAAGCTATTTATCCAAAATATCCATACATCCCAGCACATCCATCATTCTATACACCCACTTCTTCTTGTAGGGTCGCGGTGCGGGTTACTGGTACCTATCACCCATGGGGGTACACCCTGGGCATGCCACTAGTCCATCACAGGGACAAACAGGACAAATAACCAGATAACCCAGAGAGAACCCATGTAAGAACCATGTCTCGGAATAATAATAAATAAAACATTACAAAGTTATAAAGTTATTACACATTTCACTGTTTGCATGACCAGAAACACTGCAGCATAAAACAAATGTTAGACTTGATAATGTGCACTAATTTAATGGCACCACAGCTACATTTTGACAAGAGAAGACAACTAATTTACTTTAAAATGCTTATCAGAGTAAAAGATTATTACCTCATCGGCTTTTAGAGGAGTGAGTTTACACTATTTAGTATCACCAATAAAAACGCTCTACTGTTGAATTACTCAATATGACCCATTTATAGTATATTCATCATAAGCGATTTCAAACTACGTTATGTTTTTCCTGGTCTAATAGAACAGATCGAATAACGTCGGGCTGAAAACTAGCTGGATAGTTTTACAGAAAGATCATGTAGCGCATTCCTTTATCCAACTGGGACACCAATCAGGATGTAACTATTAGAAGCTCTCATTTCAGCACTTTGCGCACTGTCAACACTGCCCAAATCATTCTGGTTAAACGATTACTCAGCCATACATTTCAGACATGTGTTATATGAATGCTTTGGTTAAACAGATTATCCGTCACATGCTGTCACCTTGCCATTGGAAAACTATTTATGTATTTAAAGCTAGGGGCTTTTTGCTAACACTGGCTGAAGTCAAGAGATGTCTACGACAGGTCAAGCCCGAAAAAAAAAAAAAACAGAATCAGGTGCAGAGTGCTGATAAACCGGCTCACAAGAGAAACAGAAAGAACAGACTGACAAAAGATAACAGCAAGTTCTAAGCACACCAGCCAACACTCGCATCTAGTTCAAACCCTGTTTCCTCCTCAGTAAATTACACACTAAGCTAAAGAAAATGGCATGCAGTATCTTCCTCGTTCCAAGCAGCACAAATGTCTCTATCCCTATTATTGATAGTACTTCATGCCTTTATAATACAGAAGGTTAAACTGGAAAGGAAGGACAGCAGTGTTTCTGCCTTTTAAAGGCTTGAGTAAAATGATAAGTCAATTAAACATGCACTGAAGATTAAGAATAAAAATAAGCAACATTGGGTCATTCTGTCCTTGACGTGTACATTTCAATAACTAAGATGCTCAGGGTTTGGGGAAGACAATGTGGGTCAGTTGCAATCATTATCGTTATTGCAGTACTCCACAATATTAGAGATGCACCGATATGAATGTCCAATATTATTATTGCCGTTATGCCCGATAAATGACATTCTCTATATTTCCCTACCGTGAAAAAAATTGACCACAGCGCTGACATTGCTTCAGTTAAACATCCCACAATGAAATACCACATGGCTACACATCAATTAGTTGCTCACCCTCTGGTCACAGAGTCATGTTAATTTTATTTTTAACCTAACCAAGAGTAGCCCACACTGCAAACATGCTTGTGCAAATCTATCCATCAGCTGACTCACAGAAACACTCCTGCTAAACGATACACTTACTTCACAGCGTGGTGTAAGGTTAGACATGTGGGATATTAAGAAGCAGAGACGCTTGGGACAACATGTACAAGCCAAAGCTGAAATGTTGCGCCTGCTTGTCATTTAATAGGTAGAAAAATTATGAACTTACCCAGAGTTCTCTTAATTAGCGTTACTGACTCTGTACCAACATTAAACTGCCTAAAAACAACAGTGCAGCAAGAGGTACATCTCCATAATCACTACGCGGTTATTAATTGCACTGTATTAACCAACATTTACCACACAGATACATTTTTTATTTCCAGCATCACTATGTCGTCTCTGCTTTCTCTTAAGTATATTATCTTGGTGAGTAAGATCAGTCAGGTGTGGCATTAAGGACAGTGAATACATCATTGGCATGCAGAACATGAACGCATGCCGCTTACGATACAATGGCATACCAATTATTATATCTAACCAATTGTGATATTGCAGACACTGAAATTTTGATTATGAGTCTTATTCAATATAAAGTGCAGCTCTAGAAAGAGACATTATAAAGAAAAACACAATTAGCTTTATCAGCTATCCCCATCCAGATGCAATAATAAATGAGTCATATAAATACAATATCTTGGTATTTCTCAAAGTATATGTTTCAAAATGATGGACAAATTATGGAAACAATAAATCACCGTTTGGAAAAAACATAGTCTGTGTCAATAATGAGTTAAATTTCAACATATACCGATAGATGACACTACTGCAGCATGAGAATATACACAATAATGTACGACAAAAAACACTAAATCATTTGTGGAATAATTAATTTAAGTTTATCAATTTGCAAGTTTAAGTTTATTCTCGTGAGATTTACAATTATCTCTTTGGGGTTTTCTTTTCTCATTTTTTGTTTATTTCCTTTTAGATTTATGGTGAACTGTGTTTTATTTTGTGCGAAAAAATAACTTCCAAAATAAGTATATATCGCATAAAAATCTAAAAAGCTATGAGAATAGTTCTCAGAAGTAACTTGCTTCGATGCGCTACCTAGCTAGCAACGGTTAACGTCAACTGAAGCTGAAGATGTTTATCACCTTCACCATGCGGTTAAAATTCAAACTAATTTAGGAAGTATTTATTTTTAAACGTACAACCTTAGAGAGAACACGTAAACGCGGTATCACGTTTTATAAATCCCCTTAAATCAATCTGCCAGACTGGTAAAGCTATTGCTAGCCTCCACTGATGTGCTGTTAGAGGACGTTAGCCAGTTAGCTCCGTCACTTACGATGTACTCTCGAACTTGGCTGTGAAAATTCTGCTCTCTGATGGTAACATCGTCTTCTTCCATTCTTCATATTGCAAATACAAAGATGCTACAGGTTTACTACATTCTAGCTTGCACAATTGGCAACTACAGCCACACAACTCCAGCTCATTCTCCACTGGGCGCAAACTGTTTTGACTGCTTGTCAAGCTGCTCCGTGGTAAGAAAAAAACGCCCCAAAATAAAGGACGTCATCACCAAGCGTCGAGCTTTTAAAGAGCAAGTATTTCGGATCGTCATTACCGCCGCCTTATTGGACAGGGAAACTTTGTATTTATTTTTTATTCTTTATTCATTAATTTTGACAAAAAATACAATTAAATATATAACATAAGAAAACATATTGAAGATTTACGAAGATTAGAACATTTACAATGTAAAGTAATACAGTAAAAAATAGTGAAATAGTGAAACATGCAGGAGGTGCATTTCAGATATTTCCAACAAAATCCTTAACTGTAATGTCTTTATAGCTTTAAAATGTATTAAACCTTTCAAAGTTACGTGGTGGATTTTTCAGTTCAGCTTTGAACTGAGGTGAATTGAATTTTGTGTTAGACCTCTTATATTTATAAATATGAGATTTTTAAAAATAGAATCAAACCGTTTAAAATAAAAGAATGAGTTTTTGTTGAGTCTTAATGAGGAAACTGTTCAGCATTTCAGCAAGGTGTCCTGGAGCTGTTCAGACCTTTCCCCACTTTCATTGAAATATATTGTTTCTGACAGAAAAGTTGTTTCAAATAAACAGCAATTAATGCAGCTATCCAGTGATAAGTGATACTGCAATTATTTATTTATTTTTAAACGCATTTAAAGAGTGGTGTAACAATAGCCAGTTAGAAATTAATGTAGATGAAACAAATTAGCAGGGTTTTTATTTTTTGTTCTTTGTAAAAAGCAAGATTTAAAGATAGAGCCAGACATGACAGCCAGAAAGTGCAGGCCATTTACCAGTGCATACTGGTGCATCATTTGTGCTGGGAGTTCTGGGATTTTCCAAGTTCCTAGTGGAAAACACAACAATGACTTCCCTGAGGTCAGAATTCCAACTGGGCAAGTTGGAGTAGATTAGCCTCAAGTGCTTGTCGTTCCTTCAAAATTTTTATGTTTAAGGAGTTTGTGAATTAGTCACAGACTTCAGCATAATACGCTGTCATGTAGAGCAGTGTTTTCATGTAATACATACGCTGTGCACATCAAAAGAAGGCATCCATTCCCAGGTATTGGACATGAGTGAAGCTAGCTCCTCACTTTCTTCAAATCAAACAAAATTGGTGCTAATGTTTGTGCTACATTTGTGATGGATTGTGCAGCAATATCTTCAAAATAAACGTAGCACAAAGGAAAATTTTTGCTGCACAAACCAGCACAAACATTTCACACCAATTTTGTTTGATTCGAAGCAGGTAGGATGGATTGAGAAACAACAATAAAAAAAAACGAGATGTTTACAGAGGAAGAAATACATATATCATTAACATAGTGAAATAATGCATCAGAATGTGAATTTAACAGTTCCCAGGCTAAATGTACTGTTTTCTGTGACTTAATCCTGAGTGGAAATGTGCAGTTGTTTTTTTTTTTGTTTTTTTTTTTGGTGTTTTATTTTATTTTCAAATCATTTTGGCTGTGTTGAATAAATATAGTTAAAATTTGTAGAGTTATATTTATCTTTAAAAAATGCTACAACTGCCATCTCAGTTCTTCAAATTAGCTCAAAAGGACTGAATTAGGCAAAAACGCCTAAACTAATCGATTTTTTTATGTTACGATTTCATTTTGGACTAGCAGTCAATTATTAATCTTTGTTTGTCCACCAGATGGTGCACCTACCTAGCTAGGCTGGTGCAATTTTTTTTGCAAGGCTGCATTGCTACTGAAATAAATGTGTAGCTATGTATGTTGGTAAATGATGCGTGTAAAAATAGGAAATTTATTATTTTTGTATTTGAATTCTCTTTTGTTTTTTTTTCTTTTCATTTTGATTAAAATATAATTTCCATGTAAACATACTGGCCTTTAAGGGGTCAAAAATCCCCAAAACATTCATTATTTCAACTAAAAAATATATTATTTTATATATTAATAATAATATTGTAAATATTATTGTATAAGTAGTTCTAAAAGACAGACATGTATAAAGAGGAAAATATCAGACTGTAGGAAGCGAACATTTTTTGGAACTTGAGTTTTCTGACAATGCAGATAAATAAATAAATGACTAAAAAATAGTAACGATGCATCAAACTCAATGTTTCTGCCAATCACTGACCCGTCTCTCGGCCTAATAATTATAATGCGCAAATGAAACAGAAATTTATTTTATGGGAACAATTTTAATATTTTTAATGTTTTGTTTTCTCTAAAAACTTTGGATTTAAGTAAATGTACTGGAAATCATTCAGAAAAACATCATAACCATGTGCTATAAATATTTCAGGCATGTGTAGTTTCAAAAGATCAGCATGTAGCAAAAAATCAATCATATAATATTTGGATTTTAAAGTACCCGAGGGGTTAACTAGTTTTCTTACAAACCCACCGCACTGTGACAGATGCTGTTTTTGTGGATTTGTGAGGATTGTAGCTCTCCCTCAAGCAAGCTTTTAATTCACCGGAGACGAAAAATGTTTAAACACCACCTAGTTAATATAACCCTTCTTTCCGTTCACTTGACTGGTTTACTGGCCAGCGTCTCCCCTCCCAATATGGCGGACTCATTGACGTATCTCTTTAGCGTCTTTTGTAACCTGGAAGTAAATAGTCACGTGTTATATCAACAACCTTTTCCTCATGGAGATCCATGTGCAGTTTCAGGTATTTATTTGACCAAAATAGCAAACATTCTAATCATTTCTGTAGCTATTTGTGCTTCACATTTTAGTGTCGCCGGTTTGAGTTAACTTTGTTAAGCTAACTGTATCCAGTTAAAGGCTGTTTGTAGAAATGAAAGGGGGGAAATGGAGGCAGAAGAACAAGAAAAAGAAAGGGAATGCGGTCTTGCAGAAGTACATGAGTGCGGTGGATGAGTTTGTTAAAAGTAAAAATGGTCAGGAAGAAGCAGATGGGGACCAGAGGCTGCGATCCGTGAAAGCCAAAAGCAGAAAGGAGCTACGCAAAGAAAAGAGAAGGTTAAAAAAGGCCAAGATGAAAAGTCATTATGAAGGGAAAAAGAGCTCCGGATTTAACTCCGATGTTGCTGAAAAGATGGAAGTCAGTTCTGGAAACCAGCAGCAGGTACAGAAGAAGAAAACGGATAAATCAAAAAAGGAATTGACAAAAACCCGTTCAAAGAAGCCTGCGGATGTTCCTACAGAAAAATCAGACTCATCTAGATCTAAATCCACCTCCAAGAAAGGCAAGAACATGAACAAGCTTCAAGAATCCAGAAAAATGGCTCTGCTGGAGGCAAATGAGCAAGAGGACAAGGAGATAAAGAAGCTGGAGCGATGCCTTGGATTAAACAAGAGGAAAAACAAGAAAAGTCTCCCTCAGTCCTTTGTGAGTGATGGACTAGATTACATCCTGGGAGTGCTCGACTCCGGCTCATCAGGAGCAGGGATGTACGATGAGGGATATGATGAAGATGAGGACATGGACACTGCTAAAGAGAACTTTGAAAGGCTGGATGAGGATGACTCTCCTGTGTCAGGTGAAGACGAGGAAGCTGAGGACGAGATGGTGAGTGAGGGAAGTGATGGTGCTGAAGAGGCAGAGATAGGGAGTGAGGAAGAGGAAGAAGTGGAGGAGGAGGAGATGGATGATGATAGTGATATGAACAAAAGCGATGCTGGTGCTGCTTCAGGTGCTGAAAACGAGGAAGAAATCGAGGAAGAATCTTTCCATCCTGCTACAACATCAGAAGCTGTGAGTTCAGATTCTTAACATGGTTGTTTATAGTTTTCCAATATTGGCATCTTCTTTATGGTGTCTGTTCAATCACTTTTCAAAGGGCACCTCAAACACTGGCAAGTATGTCCCCCCTCAGCTGCGAAATACCGGAGATGACAAACGCAAAGCTGAGCTGGAAAAGCTGAAAAGGAAGGTGAAAGGTCTGCTGAACAGGTAACGCTCCTGCAGCATTCAGACAGTAAAATATGGCCAAGTAGCTTCGAATACTTAACCTTTCAGGGTCTCCTCGTTTTGTGCACCACCTTTCACCTTTTGACACAAAAATGCTCTGCTAAAGATTGCTACGGATATATTACATGTTGATATATCTGTTAAATTTATTTTAAATGAATGGCATTATTAACTTCTGTCATTGCCATACAATACAAATAATAATAGCTTTTCTGATTTCTAACACCGTAAATGCCATTTTTAAGTAAATTACAAGAAGTTGTGTTTTATCCCCCCATCCCACACATGCGAGTTGGGGTGTAGAGTGGGAGCATCGTCCGAGTCTGGGAATGTCCAAAAATCTGCAGCAACTCTATTTGTAATCAATCTTTATTTTTGGGGTCATGGTTGTAAATAAGATGCTCCATTTGAAAGCCGAAGCATATCATTTGCAGGATGTTATGTATTACAATATTTTGTCTATTCATTTTTTTATTAACTGCAGCCCTCACCATACTATACTATACTCAATTAATTTCTGAATTCCTAAACCCTTAAATGCCTCCGAAGTCGATTTAAGTCTCTTTTCTGTTTTTTGAAGAAAAAAAAAATTTTAAAGTTCAAATTTATTCCATTTCATATATTGGGAAATTGGGTTTTTTGAAAAGGTATCATCCAGTCGTAGGAGTGTCAGGAATTGGAAGCACCATTAATTCTGATAAATAACTTGCTCAGTGTTGGACAATAACAAATCTTTTATATATTACCATGTATTAAGATATTTTTCTTCCAGTTTTATTTTATGAACCAATCATTAACTTCAGTCCTTAACATATACATATTAAATATTCATGAATCCTCTGACTTTAACCACTTAGATGCCAGTTTCAGCAATGTTCTGATATATCAATTTTGAAGATAGACCAAATCAATCAAGACTGTAGTAAGAAAAAACCCCAAAGCACAAAAAGTAAAAAATCCCTTTATTTTTATTTTTTTAACTTTGCTTTAATTAATATCCTTAAACCTTTATCTGAAATATAGTCACTGCATTTTGTTCCATACAGTAATTATTGGCATAAATGTCATGTTAAAAACGATGGCTTTTAATTATGCATTTGAACATTTCTTTTTTAATGGGTTGACTTATTCATAACAAGTATTGGACCATCCACGTTGTGCAATGCAGCCGCACCATTGGCAGCAAAAACAGACCCTTAGCATTAAATTCACTGTAGAGAGTAACACATGTTTTTCTCAACCAGTTTTTCTTCATATGATCGTGAGTTTCTTTCACATGGTTGAGGTTTGGACAATGATTCCAAATATCCATCTAAACTGGCTTAGAATGGCCCTGACCTCAGCACTATTTTAATGCCAGTAAACCATATACAAGGTAAACTTTCCATGATGTTCGAGGAGAAATGGTACACTTCAAAACTCGTCTCACTTTTGGTTTGCAATAAACACAGCTTGTACTGATTGAGACAGTTTTATAGATTTTCCTTCATCTTTTAAATGACCAAAAACTGATAGTAGGTACAACGTCCTACAGTCTATATGCTGGCATCCCATCCTCATCCCAGGTTTCCTATACTAAAATCTTCAGTCTCAGCAATGTACTTTATTCTCATCGATGTAACATTTTCAGGCTGAGTGAGCCCAACATGGCTTTTGTCTGCGGTCAGCTGGAGGAGCTGTACATGAGCTGCAGCAGGAAGGACATGAACGACACCCTGACGGACGTGTTGCTTGCAGCCTGTGTCACTCCAACCCTGATGCCCGACAGACTGCTGATGGAGCATGTGCTGCTTGTCAGCGTCCTTCATCATGCCGTGGGGCTGGAGGTAAGGGCCTTCAGTTCTTTGTTTCAAGTTCTTTGGATTTGAAATGAGAGCAAGGAGCTCTGTGAGCAGGACTGTAGGTTTTGCAGATGTTGTATCTGTGTATATTTACACCTTTGCTGCATTAATAGGACTTGAGCAGTTTCTCCACACCTTTTAGTGTGTGGAGAAGTAGACACTTCTTTTCTTCAAATTAAATTTGGTTATTCATTATTGGTTTGGGCCATTTTTCAAAAATATCAGCTTCCTTTAAATGTTTTAATATCTGAGTTAAAGCTCTTTGCAGTATGTAGAAAGCACTGACTGGTTCCTCCAGTTAACGGTTATGTTCATACAGGTTTGATTTTAATTTGGTGTTTTTTGTCAATCACCAGGATAACATTTATACACTCACCGGCCACTTTATTAGGTACACCTTGCTTGTACTGGGTTGGACCCCCTTTTGCCTTCAGAACTGCCTTAATCCTTCGTGGCATAGATTCATCAAGGTACTGGAAACATTCCTCAGTGAGTTTGGTCCATATTGACATATAGCATCACACAGATGCTGCAGATTTGTCGCACATTCATGATACGAATCTCCCGTTCGACCACATCCCTAAGGTGCTCTATTGGATTGAGATCTGGTGACTGTGGAGGCCATTGGAGTCCAGTGAACTCATTCTCATGTTCAATAAACCAGTCTGAGATGATTCGTGCTTTATGACATGGCGCGTTATCTTGCTGGAAGTAACCATCAGAAGATGGGTACACTGGTGTCATAAAGGGATGGACATGGTCAACAACAATACTCAGGTAGGCTGTGGCGTTGACACGATGCTCAATTGGTACTAAGGGACCCAAAGTGTGCCAAGAAAATATCCCCCACACCATTACACCACCACCACCAGCCTGAACCGTTGATACAAGGCAGGATGGATCCATGCTTTCATGTTGTTGACGCCAAATTCTGACCCTACCATCCAAATGTGCCAGCAGAAATCGAGACTCACCAGGCCAGACAACATTTTTCTTCTATTGTCCAATTTTGGTGAGCCTGTGTGAATTGTAGCCTCAGTTTCCTGTTCTTAGCTGACCGGTGTGGTCTTCTGCTGCTGTAGCCCATCCGCCTCAAGGTTGGACGTGTTGTGCGTTCAGAGATGCTCTTCTGCATGCCTTGGTTGTAACGAGTGGTTATTTGAGTTACTGTTGCCTTTCTATCAGCTCGAACCAGTCTGGCCATTCTCCTCTGACCTCTGGCATCAACAAGGCATTTGCGCCCACAGAACTGCCGCTCACTGGATATTTTCTCTTTTTTGGACCATTCTCTGTAAACCCTAGAGATGGTAGTGCATGAAAATCCCAGTAGATCAGCAGTTTCTGAAATACTCAGACCAGCCCATCTGACACCAACAACCATGCCATGTTCAAAGTCACTTAAATCACCTTTCTTCCCCATTCTGATGCTCGGTTTGAACTGCAGCAGATCGTCTTGACCATGTCTACATGCCTAAACACACTGACTTAGTTGGACAGGTGTACCTAATAAAGTGGACGGTGAGTGTAAATCATAGTTTCATTTCCCTTTGCGATTATTGTACAGGGTTCCTGCTTAGTCTTTAATACTCTAAAAATATGCAAAGATTTGCACATAGGAGTGATCTTGTCATTTGTCAGTTGGTTCTTCCTTCCGTCCGTCCGTCAACCCATCCATTATTCTTCCGTCCATTTATACATTCATCGTTTCCTTCTTTGTCCCTCCAGTTATCCGTACGGCCTGCTGCTTCCATAATTAAAAAATCAGCTCTGAAAGGGATTGAATTCTGACTGTGGGATATTTTTTACTTGGAAAATGTGGAGGAACCCTGAATGTACTATTTAACTTAAATCACTAGTGTGTTACATGTCTGTTTAAGCTGATCACATTGTGTCCCTTTCCAGGTAGGAGCCCATTTTCTCGAGACGGTTGTGCACAGGTTTGACAAGGTCTACAACATCTCCACCGAGAGCAAAGAGTGCGACAACCTCATTGCCATCGTCGCTCACCTCTATAACTTCCAGGTGGTGCATTCTGTCCTCATATTTGACGTTCTGAAACTACTAGTGGGAACGTTCATGGAGAAGGACATCGAGTTAGTTCTGTTTGTACTGAGAAACGTCGGCTTTGCCCTGAGGAAGGACGATGCTCTCGCTCTCAAGGAGCTCATCTCTGAAGCTCAGCGTAAGGCCAATGACATGGGAACAAAGTTCAAGGATCAAACCAGGGTGGGCCACTCAAAATTATTCTTTACTTTTCACTTAAAGCTCACTTTCACAACATCAGTATATCTTAAGTTGATCATTGCATTATGAAATTTGCTTGATTTTGACGTGTAAACCTAAGAGGCTTCTAAAAGATTTGTTAACTTATCTCCAGGTGCGATTCATGCTGGAAACCATGTTGGCTTTAAAGAACAACGATATGAGGAAGATCCCGGGCTATGATCCAGAGCCTGTGGAGAGACTGAGGAAGCTGCAGAGGACTCTGGTGGGTGATGATGAGACCAGGTTGACCTATATTTACTGGTTCCTACACATATGTTCACTGTGATTCGAAATTCCATAGTTTAAAGTCATTTTAGCCAGTTTTTAAATAATAAAAAACTACAGTTCCCTATGCATAAACATATAGGCTGTTGGTAAGAGATGGACGAACGGATGAACACAGCTTTCAGAGAATGGCAAATGGAAAAAAAGTCTGGAAATCCAAATATTTTCCTATATTTTGTTTTTCATACTTACATACAGATCTTTAAAATATTTAGATCTAATTCCATAGTTTGTCCGACCACTAAGGGGTCCTTCTCTTTTTTGCTACCGTTTGTAGTATTTTATGTTACCAGCAGGTGGCCCCAGAGTCTCACTTTCATAACCTTAAAGTCGACAGTGTTGCATTCAAGTTGACTTTTTATAACTCTAACCTCATTTTTTTTTTTTTTTATTTTAAGCCTTTTACATGAATTCAGTGTTACTAATTGGTGGTGGATGTTTGACTCAGATCCACAGCATTGCTGGAGGCAGTGATCTGAAACTGAGGGTGTCTCTGGAAAACATCCTGAAAGCAGAGCAGGTGGGCCGCTGGTGGATCGTCGGCTCGTCGTGGAGCGGAGCGCCCATGATCAGCAAACAAGATGAGACAACCGCTGAGCAGAGCGGTGCCCAAGGGCAGGTAGAGTAATAGAGTTCTGTAATATTATGTGTATGACAGGAATGATTCGATCAAAGTGTATTCTGATGCTTTTAAAAAAGGACGACAGAGGAGTGTTTCTTATTATCTCTACTTAAATCCTCTGCATCTTGTCCCACATTTCTTGTAGCTTCTTGCCGTTTAATGATTCAGTCAATGCCACCAAACCAAACCAGTCGTACAAATTATTAATCCCGTGCCATGAAGAATGTACACCATTTTAACTTTTTCACTTTATGTGTTGGTATAACGAAAACATCTGTGTATTTTTGGGGGTGTTTTTTTTTCTGACAGACTAACTGAAAGTGGTGCATAATCGTGTAGTGAAAGGATAATGATAGACTTTACAAGTCTTTTGCAGCTTATAACTGGTTCTCTGCCAGGTCCAGCCTGTATTTAGCTCCATCCTTCTTTTTGTCATCTCCAACCAGCTGCCTCGTTCCTTGCTGAACAGAGCAGCCCCACACCATGATGCTGCCTTCACCATACCTTACTGTAGGGGTGGTGTGTTTTTTCGGCCACACATGATGAGTTGGCAAGTAGCACGTGGCAAACTTTAAACAGCACCACTTACATTTAAAGCTTGGGATATCGTTTATGAATGCAATTCGGCTTTAAACATCTCCCCAGCTTTATCCCTGACTTGTATGATGTGTTCTTTGGTCTTCATAAGGCTTTTACCAACTTCTGAGACCTTTACATAACAGCTACATTTACACTGACATTAAATTACTCACAGGTGAACTCGATTTACAAAGTAAACTCTGAAGGCAGTTGGTTTCACTGGACTTTATTTAGGGGCATCAGATTTAAGAGGGTTGAATAAAGATATCATCCTGAAAATGAACCCAAAACCTGATACAGCTAAGACGCTCTAAATTAGTACTGAATGTTAATCATAAAGTCCTATTCTATTTATTTTTATTCATGATGTTAAACAGCTAATTGTTCCAAATTGAATGTAGTTAATGTGTCATATCTTATTTGGTTTGTTTTTAATATTTTTTAAAGATATATTTATGAAATAGATTATTTTAATAAAGAATAACAAAAACCCAGAGAAGAGAATAGAACAAAAGGAAAACGATAAAAAAGAATGAAAATCAGGGGAAGGTGTCTGTAAATGTACATAAACTGGTTTATAGTAAAACAATAGATATACTTCTTTTTATTTTCTGATTTTCAATAAAGTTTTAGGTTGGGAGGTTTAGGAGATGTGCCACCTTCTTTTTACTTTATTGTATGTAATTATTGTTATAATATTGAAAGTTTAGTTAACAATGTACAGCGATATACTCATCCGCTCCTGCAAATATAAAAAAAAAGAAACTGGAGGAGGTGGAAAGCTTTTAAGAAATTTTTAAGAAATTTCAAACATTTAACTTCGGCCTTGTGCCAAACACCGTTGAGCTGGACGTCACGTTATGATCCTCCGCTGAAGACATACGGATAAGCAAACCCAAACATACAATGCTGATTTTTTTTCTCCTGTTTACTGTCTTTTATTTCCCTCAGTTCAGCCATAAAGTACTGGAGCTGGCCAGGAAACAGAGGATGAACACTGAAGTCAGGAGAAACATTTTCTGTGTCCTTATGACCAGTGAGGACTACCTGGATGCTTTCGAAAAACTGCTGAGGTTTGTTTCGGCTCACATGGTTGCCCTTTTATAGGGTTAATTTCTCCAAAAGAATTAAGATTAGCTGTTTTTCCAGTAGTCCGGTCCACTTTAAGCTATATCTTTTTTTGTGAAGCTCTTTTTGTTTATTTGTTTTTTTTTCTTGGTGAAGGATGGGTCTGAAGGACAAGCAGGAGAGAGAGATTGTCCATGTTCTGGTGGACTGCTGTCTGCAGGAGAAATCGTTCAACGCATTTTACGCTGTTCTCGGAGAAAAATTCTGCTCCCAAGATCGTCGCTTCCAGGTACCGATAATGCGAAGCATGGAATATATCATAGGTTACATGCATAATTACACATTATATTAGTTTAAAAAATTATTTCTGAAGTTTAAACTGTAATCAGTGTCAGATGAGTTAGTCTAGACAATAGAAAAATTAGTGGATAGCTATTAATTAACTGTAATTACCTCATATACTTTATATAAAATTAGGGAAGCTTACTCATTCGTATTAAAATAGTATTTTTTTTTATTAGTAAAATCATAGTCTCAGTAGATTGTTTTCCTATTTATATTATTATGAGCTTATACATTGTTTCATGTAACTATAGTTACATGAAACACTGTATAACACTGTTTACTGTTGTATTATTTGAATTACTGGATGTCCGTGACCCTTTCAGCTACATTTGGAATGTATGAAGCATGCTATATAAATAATCACTTACACATAAATGACCCCCCAGTCTGTGTTTGTGTGCGATCTGATTGTGGCCTCCAGTTCACCTCTGCAGTGTGGGAGACACCAACACCTCTCGCTCCTGATTTGAGTGCAAACAATGGGGCTGTGAGACCACACTTCCTGCATTACTGCCACGTTAGCCAGCAGCTCATATCAGACCAGCGGCCATTGTCCCTCATCAAAGAGCTTTAAATGGAGCTGCCGGGAATGTTTGCTCTTCACATGTCAACTGGATGGAGATGTAGTCAATTACCGTTTTCTGAGAGTCAACCTTTTACCTTAAACGACATCCAGATTTAACTCATAGTTCTGAGGGAACTGTCTGAAGTCTGGCACACACAGAAATCATTGATAAATTATTGAAGATATTTTCTTAAATGCAAGATAAAGATTCAATGCGTTTTTCTTAGCATTTCTGAAGACATTTAATTAGAAGAGAAACGGAACACTGGAGGACAAAATTAAAAACACGTAAAAATTTCAAGGATTTCAGAAAGACAATTGAACTTGTTTTTTTTTTTCACGTCTTGCATTTTCTAAAATGTTTTCCTCATTCGATTTTGTAACCTTAAACCATTTTATACTCATGTACTTGTTCATTGAGTATCAGTTTATTTAATCTTGGTAGGCAAGTATTTTGATGAAACTTGAAGATGAATAATGATGAAAACTCTCAGATCTCATGTATAATTTCATTTTATTGTGTATTATTTTCTAAGGTTTTTAAATTCCACCCTATACTAGTTCCCTTTTGTTTCTTATCACTGTTTGAGATTACCAGAACCCTGACCAAAGTTTTATCATAGCAAACTTTGCTTTGTGTTTTTGGGTACCCTAGAGCCAGCATACTTTACAGTGTTCACCTACAGAACATAGTGGAAAAAAATAACTTTAATAATACCAATTGTCTAATAATAAAAATAATTATATCAATTTTAAAAGGCATTCGCTAAAGCAGCTGACTGGCCACAGATGAATTATTCCAAGCATGGAAGGTTGAGTGGAGCGAAAAAGTGTTGTACAAAAAGGTACACAAGAAACAGGAATAGTTGCAGCCTTTTTTAGTTAGTCTTATTTAATATTCTAAAAAACTGAATTTTGGGTTCTCATAATCTGTAATCCATGATGATTAACAGAATAAACATTTGACGTATGTCAAATGTCAAATCTAAAATCTAAATCTGAAAAGGTTAGATTTTGTTAAATTGACTTACTAAAATGAATGTACTTTTCACTGATATTTCAACATATTGAGATGCATCTCTTAATGTGTACAACTGGTGCTTTTGTCATCAAGTCCTTTGAGAGTTTAAATCTCTTTTTGTAGTCCTCAGGTGGACAAGAGGCCCAAAGCAGTCTCAAAGTTTGCTTATACTTCAAGCTGCCCCAGTTTAGTGGTTTTACTTGCAAACCACAGTCGTCTGAAAAAAGTCTGGACAGAAAATGACTGAAAGAGCATCCAGATTTTGACTCTAAAGTATTAAGGAACTCTGGCTCTTAACAAGTAAATTATAAAGTAATCAAGGTATGACTCAAAATTTTTGCACAGTAGTTAAAGTGCACACTCCAGTCTGCAGCCCCACTTTATTGATAGTGGATTCTTCTTGTACAAAACAAGTTTGGAGCACCTTTTAATAGTTTATTTGTATGCATGGATGTGTGCACACATATGTGCTGAAACCACCACCTGTATAACTCACTTGCATATTTATGCTAAATAATGAAATGTAAAATAATGTACTTTTTAATATACCGGATAACTTTTTTTGGTTCCTAGATGACGTTCCAGTTCTGCTTATGGGACAAATTCAAAGAGCTGTCTAACCTTCCCAGCGGTGCATTTACCAATCTGGTCCAGTTGCTGACTCGCTTTCTTCAGAGGAAATGCCTCTCACTCTCTATCCTTAAAGTGAGTCATTTATTCTGTCCCACCATGTTCTGCCATAAATCGTTTAAAACATACATTTTACATTCTTATTTTTCTTTCGTTGTGTAGGTGATAGAGTTTGGGGAGTTAGATAAGCCCACGGTGCGCTTGTTACGTCAGGTGCTGACGAAACTGCTCAAAGAAACTGAGCCGGAGGAGATAGCCAGCATATTTGGGAGGTGAGCTTTTTTTTTATCTGTATCAGATCAGACAAACAGTAAACATTTATATTGTTACAGGTTAAACATACAGAATTACTAGGGTTCTCAAGGCTCTTGCTGTTGGTCATGATTAAAATCTGCACATACACTTCCTTTCAAAAGTATTCACAAACCCTGAACTAGAATTTTGTCACATTACAACCAAAAACTTCATGTATTTTATTAGGATTTTATGTGCTAGATCAACACGAAGGCAAATAACAAAAAGCACCACAGAAAGTGTGGCTTGCATTTGTGTTCAGCCCCTTCATGATTCTGATGTCATTATAAATGCATCTGCTCCCTGAAGACCTGAGAGGTTTGTTAGAAAACTTTAATGAACCAGCGGCATCAGGAAAACCAAGCAACACAGCAGATGGTAAAGTTGTGGAGAACTTTAAAGCAGGGTACGGTCATAAAACAATACCACAAGCTGTGAACATCTCACTGAGCACTGTTCAGTTTGGCATTCAGAAAGTCAGAGAGTATGGCACAACTACAGACCTACTAGGATATGAACGTCCAGCTAAACTCACAGGCTGGGGAAGGAGAGCACTTATCTGAGAAGCAGACAAGAGGCTGAAAGAAAGTCAACGATGTTACGCGTAATCCTGTTTGTAAGTTGCCACAAGCGCTCTAAGGAACACAGCAGACAACATGTTAGTGTCTAGACATGCAAAGGTGGAAGAGACGAACCCTTAAGACATGCAGTATGCCACACTTATCAGATTTTTATTTAAAGACATTTTGGAAACCATGGATAATTTTCCTTACCGTGTAACACTACATTATTTTGTGTTGGTCTATCACAAAAAGCCCAATATAATTTATTTAAAGTTTGGAGTTGTAACATGATAAAATGTTGAAAAGTTCCCAGTATTTTAAAATGTTATTTTAACTGATAAACTGAAATGACCCTACCTGAAACTTTATGTAAAATGTTTCTCCTTTACACTTTGTGAAAGTCTGATAACAAATATAACTCAGTTCTCCACCTTACCAGGATTTCAGGAATTCCTAAGCTAGGGATGCTTCGGGAGGGCTTGAAGCTCTTCATCAGCCACTTCCTCCTGAAGACCTCCCAGTCTCACGGACCCACCGAGCATGCCACATTACTGCAGGAGCGTGCTCAGGTCGCCACCAAAGCCATGGAGACCAAAGACGCCAAGCTCAAACTGTAAATCAGACCCAAAGTGTGTGCTGTGATTGTGATCGCAAGCTTGTTAGCCCAAGATAAATCCTCAAAGAAAGACCTAAAAACACAGTAAAATAATAGTGTGGTTTTGAAGTGCAGGGCTGAGATCCTCTTCTGGAGTTCTGCTGCAACAAACTAAAACATATTGCATACTTTGATTTCTTTGTAAGAACAAAAAATTTTAGGTTTTTACCTGCAACATAAATGATCAGAGTTTATCTTTGTATATTTGTTCATAAAATAGAAAATCTTGTTTAATTTAATTCTCTCTTGTCTTCATATTTACCCTTTTGTAGACTTTTCCACTTTGCTGTGCTTTTTAACTTCCACAATGTGTGGTTTCGGCGCTGCTCATTTAGTGTTTACACGCCCTGACAATATGACCCGGGGACGATGAGTATGGTCTGTCCTGTTTGCCTGCTGACACATGGTTTGCATAGCAGAGTCATTCTGTTACATTTGATACTTGCTCTTATAAATTAGCTTCGTCAATGCCAGTATTATTCTAAAGCCGGAGGGCGGGCAGTCATGGGGGTCAGGAACTGGCCACCAGGGTCAACCAGATCAAATGTGTGTCTGTAGTTTATAAAATGGGCTGCTGTTGATGGGAAGTCAGAGCTTTTTCCATTTAAAGCCAAACATGATGGCTATGAGGTTAGAAAAAATATTAACAGCAAAAATATTCACATCCCTTGAACCTCTTCACAATTTGTCATATTAAAAGCACAGCCATCAAAAGTTTTTATTGTGATTTTGCATTATGTTGAAAGGGAAGGAAAATATTTGATGATTTTTTAAAAATTCTTCACAAATAAAGTTCTAAAAAGTGAACTGTGCTTATGTTTTCAGACGCTATTTATTACTATATTACTAAATTAAATAACAGATTGCCTTCAGAAGTCATGTGTATTCCATAAAACTATGACTGTAAATCATCCTGAACACACCTTCCCTACTGTGAAACACAGTTGTGGCACCATCATGTTGTGGGATGTTATCTTACAGCATGGAATGCACAGTCCGTGTTGACAGAAAGATTGATGGAACTGAATACAGGGAAAACCTACAGAAAACTTAGAACACGAGAAGGTGGCTGGTCTTTCAGCCAGACAATGTACCTAAACATACAGCCACATTGTAAAGGTTTGGATTGTGCCAAGGCTGTTCGCAAATATTCTGTGGGGGTCCCTGGTGTTGACCTGCCTGGGGCTGCAGTAGCCTTCTGAGGCTGAGGCTACCTGCCCTCTCTTGGGCACTGAGTGTTACGAGGTTTCTACCCTATCACCATTCTGACAACTTTGCACCTCCAGGTGACAAATTTGCACACACCTACCCACACAGCCATGTATACAATCTAAATGAATAAAGGTCATACAAATTCATACACGTGACCTGTAACTTTGATGCCCCGTGAATTCTTGATTTAATAATATCAGTCATGCAATTAGGATACCATCTTTATATAGCCTTTCTCTAGAGCAAAGGCGCCCTGGCATATGAAGGCAATCAGCTTTCCATGTGGAATAAATTAAATGCCAAGGCAGCAAACGGAAAAACCAAAAGATGGTTTAGATCACGGGTGTCCAAAGTGCAGCGCAGGGGCCATTTGCGGCTCCTGGACTGATTTTGTGCGGGCCCCCCTACCACAATTCGAGTATGATACAAATAAGGCCCACCTGCACAGTTGGTTTATGCAGATGGAGACTTTTTATTTTTAATTAGAGCAAAGTTATTACCAATAAATTAAAAATCCTCTTACAATGGAAAATGTTTTAAGCACAAAGTATTTTTCTTTTAATAGCCAGGCGTTTTGCATTCTCTTTAACTTCATAGAAAACAGGACCACATCTATCCAGTGATCCACATGGCAACAAGCTTGGACACCCCTGGTTTAGATCAAACGATATTTGTATGTGGTCCATACATAAACCCGAATCATCCCCAACTTTGTGTCAGTCTATCACATGAAATCCCAATAAAATATATTAAAGTTTGTTTTTGTATAGTGACAAAATTCAGGTTTAGAGTGTATGAATACGTTTAAAATGTAGTGTATGTGTCGATTTTAGATTCGATTACTTTTTTTCAGTGCACTGTATTAGGGCGGAAACAGAGAATAAATATTTTTGGAGAGATCTCTTAGCTCACTAAAGCTTGATTTTTACCCACTGACCTTTGAACTTTAGATTACATGCTAAAGCAAACAGCTGAAGATAACCAATAGATTACCCAGTAAACCTGGTATAAATGGTGTGAAGATCTCTCAGCCGCTGCTGTAGATTGACAGACTAAAATACCAGGGGTTCCCTCTAAAACCATGTTAGAAGATAAAGTTAAAAGTGAAACCTTTCAGACAATAACATGACAAAAAAACAGAGGTGTCAAGAAACTTTACCTACCAGCCAGACTTTTCTGTAAAGTCAATCCATCTCACTTTAATTTACCTATAAAGCAACATGTTATGGTGAGTTTTTCTATTTTGTTGAGCTGTTTTGTTGTAAGTAATTATTAAATCAAGATAAAATCCACCCTTTCCAAAAAAACAAACCTCCATGCCTCTGGTGACATCACAAAAGGTAACTGATCAGAGCTGTTATCAATGTTTCCTTTTTTGTTCTTCTGGTTTTTCGACAAAACGTTCAGAATTAAACATCCTTCACATGTGTGTACTTGTTTTCTGCATTCACTGTCATTGTTAGCATTAGCTTCATGTTTTCTATCCAAGGGAAGCCTCCATCATTGCTTGGCTGTCATAGAAGTCAAACTCTTGTTCAAACATGTAAGGTGTTAGAATCTATGGCGAAATAAAAGTCGCTCCTCCACTATAGGTTTTGCTGATTTTGGCTGATTAGCTCGATTTCTGTGCCTCCTGTGATGTCATCCACTAAAATGTCTACAAGCCAAACCAACAATTCTCACTCTTCCGTGAACTTTTTACAAAAATCTTTTTATTTCATGAAATTATGTGGCCAAAATTCATACCTCGTTACTCAACTGGGTTTTTAATGTCAGTGTACATACAAAAGTGACACCACTGGATAATACCTTTAAATTGGACAAGCTGAGGTTCTTTTTATTCAATCTGATCGGCTGCAAAATAACTTTGAAATAGATCTTACATTATTAATAGCTGATGATCTTACCTTAAAACCACTCCAGTCTAGGAAAACAAACTGCAGCATCCGTGATTTCCTGGCTGTAACACGCCTTTTAAAGGGTGTATTAATGCGAGCCTATTGCCGGTGTGGTGTGAAATGTTTCCTCTGTCTGACTGCCTGCTCACTGTTTGCTCTCACTGCCCGTTTGCACAGATCCGACAGCGCTATTAACAGTGATTCCCATGACCCGAGCTGTCAGAGCAAAGAGAGGGAACACAAGGCTCAAACACCCCCCTGTAAATCATGAATGACCCACTGTGTTTCTTAAAAAAAAAAAAAAAAAAACAGATAAATGCGCCAAAACATTAACTGATTTTAAAATAAAAATAACATTCTATTTTACATCATCTGCGGGAAGATAAAGCCTAAAAGATTATTTCAGCATGCATTTTCTATTAGCACTATATTGTATAAATACAGAAAAATACATTTTTTCGCGTCATTTGTCAAATTGCTCTGAATAATTTTGTTTTATGGCCTCTAAAAATGTTTTTTTTTTTTTGCTGACAAACCAAACATACAGTAACAGCACAATCTCGCCAGTTCTGACCCTCTTTACGGCTTCATGCAGTGTCAGTGGTTGCGGAATGAGTATAGCCTAAATAAAATGCAGATCTTGTGATTTATTGCTTCTTATTTAACATCACAGTTAGATTTTTGCATATTTTTATAGGAAAGATCTTGGATTACATGCAGCTGCATTGCAGCATTTTTTTACAGTGAAACTTCAGAGTCAGTAAGTTGAAGATCAGCTCAGTTAAGGTTGCGGACTGGCGTCGCTGTTATGATTTCGCTCCTCGTCTGAAGAGCAGTCCGACGAGTTGTACAAGAAACTGTCGCCTTCGTCGTCGTCGCTGTCCCTGAAGTCTCTTATTCTGCCGTTTTTTGAGTCCGTCTTGCTGTGATAATCCGACTGTTCGAGTCCTTCTGATTTCTCCTGGCCGCTCTTGTTGGTGCCTTTCTGCTTCTCGGCCTCCTGGGCGGCCTGTTCTTTGGCCTTCTTGCTCCTCTTCCACTTCATGCGTCTGTTCTGGAACCAAATCTTCACCTGAAGAGGAGAGAGTCAATAATTAATCTAACAGAAGCATCCAAGCGGCTACTGGACATCACTTTTCTCGGATCTTTTCAGACAGTTTTCCATTTACACCTTATTTCATTTCACGTCCCTTTTTGGTAGCAGAAGAAAACAGAAAAATAAAAGCACTTTCTTTCCCACTCGCCATTCTAGATTGAACACAATACTTAAAAAAATAAAAATAATAATGCATCTTAAGACCCAGAGCTCTTTCCGTTAATCCCCTTCTACAATAATAAATAGAAAATTAAATTAATTAAATGCCACTCCACTGTATGTTTCACAAAAAAATGTTTCACAAATTAACTAAAAGGGTGCGTAAAAGGTGTGTAAAATCAGCCATATGCGTAGCAATTAGGTTATTAGGTGATTTAATGCTGAAAGAAAAAACACTGTCAAACATCTTGTTTATTAAATTTTAAATATTGCGCAACAGTCAGCAATTATTAAGTAATGCCATCCTATCTTGAGCTAATCCAGCTTGTCTTTTTTAGTAGCCGCTGTAAAATGATATAACAGAAAATTTGTGAATTTGTCATACTCCCCAAGGCTATAAAGACAACTATTGATGTCTAAAAATGGTTGAAAGGTGGTTTATTAAGTGGACTATCAAGCCTGACTTTAAAAAAATGTTTAGGCTAAAACTGAACAGAGTCAGATTTATTTATTTTTCTGTGCTAAATAAAGACAAGGATTGGCTAACCCTACGTAGCCAAAAATGTTCATGGACGCCCAGCCTATGCAGGGTAAACGTTTAGGTGTTATTCAATTGATATAGTTTGACATTTTAAAAGCTAAATAGATGTATTTTCCTGGCTTTTTTCACTAAGCATTTTCCGTTTACCCATGTTGCCATGTCACTTGTGTGCGGCCTGTTTAAATGCTCGGAACAAACAACGTTAAAATGTGCTAACAGTGCGTAAAATGTGCGTAAAAGTTACCATTCCACGCGTTGAACTTACTGAGCTCTTCTGACAGTGGATTTTCATAAGAAATGTAAAAAAAAATATTGAATATATTTTTTGATACATAATTTAAATGAAGTAAAGTCATGATAATAATGAACTTATCCAACTGGCCTGTTTCACTTTTTGTGGGTTTATAATAAATCTATATGGGGTTTTTAAAAATAATCATTAAACAATTATTAATCTAAGGTGCAACCAAGGTGGTGGTGGGGAGGGGGGAGGGGGGGGAGCCAAGGTCATCTTACAAATAATTTAAAACAAAAAAAAAAAGCTAAAGTAAACAATAGATAAATATAGGAAAACTGGATTTGGGAAAAGCTGGAGTCATTAGGATTTACGACAAAAACATAATGAAACTCCTGAATTTCTTTTGGTTTTGGTGTTCCAGTACAAAATTAAATCATTTTAAAAACTTTGCAAAGGAATCCATGTCAGTACCTAATTAGGCAAAACAGTCACATGAAAGGGCTGATTCTGAGGGCCTTTTTGGAGTTAGAGTCAGTGTATGACAAAAAGAAAACTGGGGAATTTCTTGTATCCAAGCAAAATCTCATAAAATAAACATAGAAATCACAACACTGCAAAGTGGAAATTTCATAAAAGTTGAAAAGACATTTGTTCAGGCTATATTTTTATTGGTATATCTGCACTATAAAGATGGATTTTAAAGTGTACAAGCCATCAAAATTAGTTAACTTTCAATTGAGCTTATGCGATTGTAAATGTAATGATTAATAATGGTTAAAACATTAACGTTTTTGTGGTTCCAAGAATTACCTAAACAATTGGATTACAATTGGACTCATTTAACATGTTTTTCATGTGTTGTCTTGCATCTGTCAAAGGACAGTAAGACTTATAAGGTAATATGATTTGAATATATAACGATAGTAAAAGGTTAAGTACTGTCGTAATACTTCTGGTTGAGAAAGGCTATTTGTTGGAGCTATAATCAAATTCTGTATCTAGCTTCAGCTACTTTCTTAACCCTGTATAAACTAATGTAAAATGTTTATTACTATTTTATTAATGTTTAGTGCCTTAATTACCAACAGATTTATTGATTGTTTTTTTGCAACACTGGAGAAGAAACCAGATGAGCTAAATTATCTTAGTAATCACTTAGACTTAAATTTACACGTTGTCTACTCAGACATATTGATTCAAATGTGCGCCAAAAATGCATGAATATGGTTTTACTAGTTTTGTTAATTAAATTAAAACATTTTGTTTTATTAGCGTGCCAAAAAAAGCCAAAATCGAATTAACTGTATTTAGATTTTTTTTATTATAATATAATAATTTGCAAGTAAAGCCATCATACAAATGAGTTGGGCTTTTCTTAGTATACACTCCTGAAAAATTATAAAATTGTAAAAGTTATCAAAACACAAAGCAAAATTTGTTGAACTGGCATAGAAAAGAAGATATTGCCTTATGTATAAACAAACTGAAAATGTGGTTGGAAGCTGAAAAGACATTGATATAAAGTCATCTATCATATCTGTTGTGGTTAAAAGGTTGGCTTTAATCAAATAGACTAACTAAGCATAAGTTTAACATCTTTGTTTAGGCTAGCTTTAATTGTGGACCTACACTGCAAAAAGGATTTTAAAAGGGTAAAAAATCTTAGCTATTAAAATTATGTAAATTTAAATTGAGCAAGTTGGTTTGTAAATATAGTGTTCAATACTTGTTACATTTAAAAATTAGCCACTTTTTTGGTAACAAATGCATTTTAAACATTTTCATTAGAATTTAACTGAACTGAACTGATTCAGTTAGCCGTAAGATTAGAATTTAACCGAACTGAACTGATTCAGTTAGCCGTAACATTAGAATTTAACCGAACTGAACTGATTCAGTTAGACGTAACATTAGAATTTAACCGAACTGAACTGATTCAGTTAGCCGTAACATTAGAATTTAACCGAACTGAACTGATTCAGTTAGACATAACAGTAGAATTTAACCGAACTGAACGGATTCAGTTAGCCGTAACATTAGAATTTAACCGAACTGAACTGATTCAGTTAGACGTAACATTAGAATTTAACCGAACTGAACTGATTCAGTTAGCCGTAACATTAGAATTTAACCGAACTGAACTGATTCAGTTAGACGTAACATTAGAATTTAACCGAACTGAACTGATTCAGTTAGCCGTAACATTAGAATTTAACCGAACTGAACTGATTCAGTTAGCCCCGGGTAAAAATTGGGAATTTTAACCGAATAAACTGTTCACTTAAAACCCGAAACATTAGAAATTTAAACTGAACTGAACTGTTTTCGTTAGCCGAAAAATTGGAATTTTTAACCGAATTTAAAATTTGATTCAGTTGCTGTTTGCATTTTAACCCCGTAACATTAAAATTTAACCCGAACTGAATTTATTCAGTTAGCCTTTAATTTTAAATTTGGTTTGGTGTGCCCGGGCCGAGAAGGGGGCAGGGGTTTTTAATATGTCAAAAGGAATTTGGGAAATTTTGTCCAAGTTTCGGGTTTACCCTTAAAAAAACGGGGGCGGAAAAGGGCAAATTTGTAAAATTTTCAAGGGGAAAAGAAAATTTCCCTTTTACTTTGGGGCCGGCCTTTGAGATGAATCCCACTTTATTAGCTTTTGGTTGTTAAAAAAAACTTTTAAACCCGCCTCAATTTGTTAAAAAAAATTATTTTAAAAAGTTTTAATCCACCTCTTTAGCCCCAGCGCTAAGGGCTAAAAAAAACCCCCTTAACGCCCAACCCTTAAAACTTTGTAATTTTTGTGAAAGGTCTTTTGCAAATTGCAAAAGGATGTTTTTACTGGGGTTTGTCGGGGGAAAAACCCCTTTTAACATAAAAAATCCACCTTGTTTAAAATAGTTTTTAAATTTTCTCTTTTAAAGGGTTTGCCCCTATTTTTAGCAAAAAAAGCGCTTGTGCTGAAAAAAAAAATTTTGCTTGGAAAGCAAATAAACTTACTTATGTTTTTGGGCGGGAAACCATTTTTGGTTTCGAGGTTTCCTTAGCTGTGGTTTTCAGGGGAAAAACAATTTTAAAACGAAAAAATTTTAAAGGTTTTTAGGTTTTGGGGAAACTTTTTTTTAAAAAATTTTAAAGTTTTCTTTGGCCCTACCCAACATCTAGTCTTATTTTTTGTTACTTTATACACATGGAGGGCATAGGACACAGTGAAGGTGTTGATAGTCCTGATAAAAACGTTTTGTGAGCTAATGACTGTAGCCGTGAAAATGTGGCTAATCCAGTGTGTTTGATACCAATCTAAGCTAGCTGTTATCTTAAGGAAGACAATTATGGATTAAGAAATTTGACATAAATGCTTTTATCCTGGGTTTTATGAACAGTTGATGTTTTAGCTTTATTTTTCTCTAGTTGATTATTGAAATAAAACTGACAAATAATGTCTATTATTCTAAGTCAATTTAAAAACCAATTAGAGCCTAACTAATTTATTTGATAAATCAAATGAGTTAATTTGAATAAAAGATCTTGATAATTAGAATTTAAAAACAAATTTTTGTTTAAAATTCCTTTAAAGGAAATTTGGAATTAAAACTTTTTAATTAAAGTTACTTTTACGGGTTAAAAAACTTCAAAATTTTTTACTGAGGAAAAATTTTTTAAATTTTTTTTTTAATAACGTAAAGGGTAGGAAAAAAAACCTCTGCTCTCAGTGTATATTTCTTGACTTAATAAAGAGACGGAATGCTCTAACTAATAAAGAAAGATGTCCATTAACGTCCAGTTGTTGTAATTAAGGTTTTTAAGTGTTGCTGCACGTACTATTTTATTTTTTGAAAACACTCCTTGTTGTTTTCCTTTATCATGCATCATGCAATCACTTTTAAAAAATGTCCAGATTATACCTGAGTTTCTGTGAGCATGAGCGATGTGGCCACCTCGGAAACGGGGTTTGGTCCGACAGATACCTTTTTCCCGCTTGGAACTGGGGGCTTACCAGTTCCAGCATCGCTGGCTGTGGGAAAGCAGTTTCCCCGGTTTTCTTGCACTTTTCCGAGCAGGTTTGACTGCGCCTGAGCTGCAAGACAAAACGATGAGATTTGCACAAAAAGGTGTATTTTTGCGCAAAACCCTTTTAATGGTTAAAAAGGAAAAAAAACCCTTTTTGATAGTTTCCATGGGCCCGGTAATAAAGACTCCTTGGGCCGGGGGTTTTTTCAAAATTTAATTTTAATGGGGAGGCATAAGGCATATGGGCCCAAACCCTTTTCTGCCCCCTTCGGTTTTGAACGGGAAATTTTTTTAAAAAAGCAAGACAAAAAAGGCAGGGGGCGCTGAGGGGAAAAACGCATGTCCCCGGGTGTGGCTTTTTTCACCCTTCTGCCACTTTCCCCACTGTCCATTATCCCGTCCATTTTAAATTTTCCCCTGCAGAAAAACCAAAAGTGCAGGGCAGCCTTTGCATTGGGGGCGATCAATGAGTAGGAAAACATTGCCCTAAAACCCCTTTAAAATATTTTATAATTTAATATTTTTTATAATATATATATTATATTTTAAAAATAATAAAAAAGCTTTAAAATAAACTTTTTAAGGCCCTGGCCCGGCCCTTTTCTGCTTTTTTTAAAAAAAATATTTTTATGCTTCTCTCATTTTATGCAATTTTCTCTTTTTCATACTTTTGGAAATGGCATTAAAAAAAGATCCCACAGGGAACTGGGAATTTTTTTTCCTCCAGGGGGGTTACCCCTGCATTTCCTTTTTTTTCCCCCACTGTGGTTTTTTTTATTTCCCCACAAAATTTGGGGGTTCTTTTTTAAACTTATTTTTTTATTTTTTAAAAATTTTTATTTTGTTTTTGCTATTTATTTTCATTTTTGTTTTACTTGTTTTATTTTTATTGATGTCCTAAAAAATAATTTTATATCAAAATTTTCTTCCAAAAAAACTTTTTTTATTTAGGGGTTGTTAGTTTTAACCCTTTAACATTTAAATAACCAAAAAATTTCCTTAAATCCAAAAAAAAAAACGTATTTCCCAATTTTAAATAGAGAGAAAAAATTTTGGGTATTTTTATAAAAAAGGGTGCAACTTAAACCCTTAAAATCGGACATTTTTGGGAGCATCATCCCAGCTGTGGACACCGGCCCGCCAGTATCCAGCTGGGGAAGGTTTCTGGGGCCCTCAGCTTAATGGGACATTGGGGGTGGTGGTGATGCGAAACCGTGGGGGAAGGAAAAGGCAGGGGGGGGTTTTGGCCCGTGGGCCGCGGGGGGGCGGAGTATGTGTACATGGGATGGCCGTAGAGAGCCTGCGCCGGGATCCCCGCGCTGCTCTGCGGGTGTAGTCCGACCATGCCGTGCGCGCTGTTCAGGAACCCCGGTTTGGGAATGAGCCCGCAGGTGGAAATCCTCGGCGGAGACGGCGGCGTCTCGGCGCGTAAAGACTCGGCGGCTGCTATAAGCTCCGGGGCCGATCCGCCTCTAGACGACGGAATGGAGGAGGTGGAGGCGGAGGAGGAGGACAGGGAAGTCACAAGTGCCAGCGGAGAGGTCTGCGCCTTGGATGTATCGACTGCCAGAAGCGCGTCGATTCGAAAGTTTTTGGATTTCTCCATTGTTTCGGAGCAGAGCGCGTCCTGGTCGCCTCTGCGGCCGCTAAACTGGAGACGAAATCAGCCCTGTTTTCCTCACCTTTCAGAAGTTGATGATGTGCGCCGGAGTGTGAGAGAAGAACTCTGTTTGACACTTAATCCCGGTCAGATAAAGGCGATTGGTGCAGCATGAGTCAGGGGGGCTGTCCCAACGCACGCACCCAGCGGACTCAACAACGCCTCCTGCCCTAATGACCGCACATCAAGATGCTGGCAGCAATATTTTCTCGACAATTGTTTTAATTGCAGCAGAAATGATGCAAACATTTCAGATGAAATGTATTTTTTTATATATATAATTAAATCCTTTTTGTTTCATCTAATTTTTCATTTTGTTTTATTACTTCAGCAAACAACTTTAGCTTTTTATGACAGTTCAAGCAAGCAGGTGCAAATTCAAATACTTGAGGTAAATAATAACAAATTAGATCTTGACGTGATATTATTTTTCTTCAAATTTAAACAGATTTACTTGTGGTAATTGGAGTTCAGGGGCCTTCAAGGGAATAGTTTAATAAAAAATAAAAAAAAGGTCTGATATTCTACTTTAAAATGAAAATAGTAACCTTTTTTACATTGTAAAGTATAAGTTCTTTGGTTGTCTCCTGGCCAAGCGTGACATACGACCTGCGGGCTTATTTCCCCTTATATTATTGAAGTCTTCAACTCAGTCTTTTTGTGAAAAAAATTAAGCATACTAAAAAATGAACAAAGTAACATCACTGACGTCGACTCGATATTTTCTAATAAAGTATTTGAAAAAAAATCGATGGTGTTTATTTTTAAAAGGGAAAGGCCTGTCACGACTGTAACTTTTTAGTTAAGATTTGTTTTTCACTTCATGGAGGTCAAGGAAGGAGGCGTAGCCTTACTTTTTTGCCACGTTGGGCAAGTTATCAATCATAAATGACAAAATATTCAGTCGATATTGTTATTTGAGTTCAAATTTGAATAGATTTTTTTGTCAGCTCTTTCTTTGAACTTTTCTTCAAAGGGCATGATTTAGTAAAAAAAAGTCAAACAGTTTTAACTGTGAATTAAAAACGGTTTTCTAGTGGTGGAAGGCTGATGTTAAACTCCCGTCTTTCCAAAGTCTTGAAACTATTTGTTGCTCTAACCAGAATGTGGGGGTCCTCTTTTTGGGGGCATATTCTTCAGGTCTTTACCTCATACACTCGCACTGGGATTTGGTACGTTTTGTCTGTGCTTGGTGGTCCCCCTTCATCATGGTTACACATCCAGCACAACAGTGACTGGAGGAAATGCATCAAAAAGAGAGCAGTGTCTTAGTAAGTCATTTTTTTCATATTATTTTACCCTTTGTGTGTTTCAGTGTGTGTGTTTTATTTTGATTATTCGTGTGTTCTTGATCTTCAGTAGGCCTACTCTCGTTTATTTTTAGCTTTTATTAAAGTGTATTTTCATGGAATTTGATACAATTAGACTGATTTATAACGATACCGAAATCTGAGGTCAGGATGATGTTTAAAGAATCAAATCAAAAATCAAAAATCGTTTTTTGCCAAGTTTGTACATACAAAAAAAGGGAAATTTTGACTCCGGTACACTTTGCTCTTGGTTTTTTTTTTTTGACTACAGAAATACATTTTTACAATGTACAATAAACAATATAAATAGGAGGTGTCACCCCTACCTTCTTTTTCAAAAGGAAAAAACGTAAACATGAGGGAAAAGGGGAACGAGTCCCCACGATGAGAGGCCAGCAGGGAAATTTAAAAAAGCCCTCCTTTGTCCTCCAGAAAAAGAGGGCAGACAACATCGGATCGTTTAAACCATTATAGAAAACCATTTATTGGGAAGTTTTTTTGTGCATTTTTAAAATATAAGTTGCCCACCAAAAAAAAAAAAAACAGATTTCTTTAGAATAATTTGATAACCCATACAGAAAAAAACTAAAACGGGACGAATAAATAAAAAAAAAAAACAAAAGGAGAAAAACGTCAAATCGTGCCCCAACGGGACGGACGGTCTAATAACCCCATTTAAACCAAGGGAAGAGGGGGGTCAAAAAACGAATTATGACACCCCCTTTTGCCCTTACCTGTTCCCAAAAGCGTTTGGGTTTTTAGCGATTCATAAACAAAAGCGGGCCTCGGCGTTTTTTGCTCGGGAAAATAAACAAGTCAGCGAGGATTTCCCTGGTAAGGACGCCTTTTAATTGCAGACCCGAAAATCATGAAAAAAAAAAAATGGGAAAAGGGGTTGGGGGGGGCTCAAAAACCGGGGAAAAAAAAAAGGGGGGGGGGGGGGGGGGGGGGGGGGGGGGGGGGGGGGTTTTTTTAAACTTTTTTTATTATTAAATTTTTCTTTTTAAAAAACCCTTTGGGGGGTTACCCAAAAAAAACTTTTTAAATTTTTTTTCAAATAAATACTTTTTTTTTTTTTTTTTTTGTTTTTTTTTTTTTTTTTTTTTTTTTTTTTTTTTTTTTTTTTTTTTTAAAATTTTTTTTTTTTTTTTTTTTTTTTTTTTTTTTTTTTTCTTTTTTTTTCTTTTTTTTATTTTTTTTTTTTTTTTTTTTTTTTTTTTTTTTTTTTTTTTTTTTTTTTTTTTTTTTTTTTTTTTTTTTTTTTTTTCTTTTTTTTTTTTTGTTTTTCTTTTTTTTTTTTTTTCTTTTTTTTTTTTTTTTCTTTTTTTTTCTTTTTTTTTTTTTTTTTTTTTTTTTTTTCTTTTTTTTTGTTGTTTTTTTTTTTTTCTTTTTTTTTTTATTTTTTTTTTTTTTTTTTTTTTTTTTTTTTTTTTTTTCTTGGGCTGTGGGGGTTCGGGGGTGGGTTTTTTTTGGGGGGGTTTTTTTTTTGGGTTTTTTTTTTTTGGGGGGCGGGTGTTTGGGGTGTGTGTGTGTTGCGGGGGGGGGGGGCGGGTCCGGTGAAAATTGGGACATTTACTATTGGCCCCGGCCGATCACCCAGATTTATCGCCCCTTTTCATCACATCTTTAAGAGAGAGAGAAATTAATAAGGCGGCCCAAGATGGAGGCGGGCCCGCAGAAGCCCTTTTCTTTCCTGAAAGCTGTTAATTTGCCCCGTAATTACGTCCACAATTAACTAAAATACAAATCAACGTGACAAATCAAAGGAGTTTATATATTAATTACACTGGGTGGATTAAGTGGGGGCTGCTCTGTCTCTTTTAATGCAATAAATATGTTCGCCCCAACTGGCCCAAATGGATGCATTTATGAAATGTCGGAAAATGCTTTTGGAAACATTAACTGCTCATAATCATTCTCATTTTATCTCTATCTCTCTCTCTCTTTAGCGCAAGATTTCTTTGGCTGATATTTGTCCGGTTTCAGGAGAAAATCTATGTTGTCAGTTCAACTGATAACCAATAACCAATAGGTTCAATTTCTCATACATAATCTGGACATCCAATTGGTTTATGACAAGACCACAACTACCAGCAACAACAACAATATAAAAAACAAATAACTAAAACTCAATAGATCTGCAGGTAAGTTATGAAGGTTGCCCAAGGCCAAAGACTTTTCGGGGTGAAGCCTTCAGGGGAAACAAGATAGTCACATAAGTCCGTTTTCAATTCGATACATTAATATATTTATTTATTTACGATTTACTTTTTTTTTATTTCTATTTAAACTATAGTGTACTAACTGTCAACAAGTGTCAGAGTCATTTTTAACGAAAAGAAACATTGCATTAAAGTTTTTCAGTCATTGCACTGAAATAATTGTCAAAAAAAACATTCAAGTTTTGTTGGCAAAGAGGATTCGGGTTGGATGAACATTGTGTCAGGCATTAAACTTCTGCATCATTTAATTATTTGTTTTTATTTTGGCCTCTAATTTTTAATTGGAGCATTAGATTTATTTTTACTCTATCTTAAAATTCTATTATTCCTATATTGTTTTATTCTTTGAAAACTCATTTTGTATACTTTTTATTAACCTGTATATTTGACTAAACTGTAAAGCACACTGAACTTCAGTTCTTTCTAAATGTGCAGATGAATTTGACAACAGGTGTTTAAGGAAACATCTTTATACTGTTTCTGTGATTTAAAATCCAATTTCTCTGCCTTCTTTAACCTGTAAAGGCCACTATAGTACAACAAAATGTTCTAAAAACAAAATCAGGATAATAACATTTAAGTGACATAATCACATTGGACAGGAATCAAGAGATGAATCAGTTAATTAGATGAAACTTTTTGTATGAATGATTGAAAAAACAGACTTAAGTAGTTATTCTGCACCTCAAAACTCTTTTTGTCTTTTATTTTTTATGCCAATATTTATTACATAGTGATGCAGTCTTGTGCAAAAGTATAATTCCTCACTTTTTTATATTTTGTTCCCAGGGAAGCTGGACTGAAAATGTGGAGAAAAGCAGCCAAAATCAAGAGAAAGTCTTTGTCTCGGTCTCTCTGTTTTAAGTACACACACCATATCAATATGTAGTACCTTGCAAAAGTATTTATACTCCTTGAAATATTTTTTGATTTTGTTTCTTTACAACCAGGAACTTCCATGTACTTTGTGACGTTTTATGTTATAGACTAATAGAGGGCTTAGATTTTCAACAGTGGCTCTTAATAACTCTGCCTAAAATTGCTAAAGAACCAACAAATGTTTTTAAATATATAACAATTGCAGGTTTAGGAGTTTTTTCAGTTTTTTCATGAAATAATAGCACTGATTTTCCACAACAGAGTAACTCAAAGTACCAGTAGTATGTTTTTAGATGTATTTTTCTTGTCTTTAGGTTGGAAACTACATGCTTTTTTTAAACAAAAACAAATGTCATTGTTTTGATATGTTTTTCTTTATTTTAAAACCTAAAAGTAGAAATTAAACGGAGGTTCTTTAACAATGGAAACACATTCCCTATTGTAGATTTTCATTATTAAAAATGATGAGTTGTATTTTTTCAAAAGGTCATGTAATTTTTGCAGCTCTGCACAGATTTTATTTAGGTGAACTGAGGGCAAAAATGGCTCTTTGGAGTGTAAAAGTTGCAGACCCCTGGACTACAAAGTGGTGCTTCAGGACTTCAGGAGTATACCTTCATCTGAACCACTTCATTGTAGCTCTGGCAGTCGTGATGGGCCCTGGGAAGTTGCACTTGCCCAGTCTCAAGCTGCATCTCATAACAATCAAATCAAAAACTATTAATCCATTTTGTATAAATGAAGTGCCAAAAAGTTCCCATGCTCTTAGAATTTGTCCCCTTACTCCCCCTTCCTGGAGACATAATACTAAATCGTTTCCTTTGAAATGCGCGCCAACGCTGTAACGATTGGTCCTACAATTATTCACTTTACATTACGTGCGAAATTAAAGATACTATTGTCATTTTTGCCCCACACATCCATAGTGGTAGGAGAGACCGTCGCAAGCCTACTCCGTACGACTTCACGGCCCTATACCTACGGTGTGTGTTCAGCCTGTCATCCCATGTATTTGTATTCTATTGCTACTCTACCTCCTTTAATACATGACACCAAATGAAATAGTGCCGTTTTTTTTGTTTTTTTATATTTGTGGTGTGCCCCATTAAAACACTGGATCACTGTTAATTGGGCCTAGACCAACCCCACTCACGTTCTAGCTCAATGCATGTGATAGTGTGTCTTCAGAGCTTTGTAGATCTTGAGTTTGGGGCAGGAAGGATCTCCTGCAGCGGTTGTTACAGTAGATCTAGACACGTTCTGTATGATGTACACAGCTATTAACAGGAAGGAGGGAATACCGAGTTCTCCATAAATTTTCTCATTATGAAGATCTTCTTTGCACAATGATCTCCAGAGGAACCAGCCTTCTTTATTAGCTTGTTGAGGCCTAGCAGGCCAGCAATGCGGAGAAGACGAAAACATCCCAAAGTAGTAGCTTCAGTCCCTAGCTCTGAAGCTACTACCGCAGCAGATGATGGCAGAAGAGATCACACTCTCCACAGCAGACTTATAGACGATATGCAGCATCTTGCTTTAAACACTGAAGGTCCTATGCCTTCTCAATAAGTACAGTCTGCTCTGTCCCTTCTTGTGGACGGCTTCACAGTTCTGTTGTCCAGGTGAACACCGAGGTATATATACTCCTCCACCACCTCCACTTCTTCTCCTTTGATGGGAATCGTGTTAGACATATTCCTGTTTGTCTTAAAATCTACAATCATCTCCTTTGTTTTATTCACGTTCAAGATGAGATGCTTGTGTCTACAACATGCCACAAAGCGGTTCACCAGATCCCTGTACTCAGCTTCTTGTCCATCTCTGATACACCCCATGACTGCAGAATCATCTAAGTATTTCTGGAGATGGCAAGAGTCTGTACTGGAAGTCTAAGGTGTACAGAGTGAAAAGGAACGGTGAGAGTACAGTCCCCTGTGGTGCTTCTGTGGTGCTGACTCACCAACAGCCGATATAACACTCTCTCGACCAATTACACGTTGAAGTTGTAGACACACAACCCTTCAGTCTCACAAACTGTGGTCTGTTTGTCAGGTAGTCTTTGATCCAGGGGATTGCTGAGGCCTCCATCTGAGTCTTCTGGAGTTTCTGACAAAGCAAATCAAGTTGAATGTTGTTAAATGCATTGGAGAAATCAAAGAACACGATCCTCAAGGTGCTGCTGGCTTTGTCCAGATGACAGTGGGTTTGTTGAAGCAGGTGTATGATGGCACCTTCAACTCAAACTACACAGCGATAAGCAATCTGCAGGGGTTCGTGAATGTTGAATGTTTGCTTACTCAGGTGGGCCAACATGAGTCTCTCTTGGACCTTCATGATCAGGATTGACTGACCTGTATGTCAGGGCCACATTGAGGACTGATGGGTGAGTTTTCTTTGGTACCAGAACAAGGCAGGAGGTCTTCCACAACACTGGAACCTTCTGATGGGCCAGGCTAAAGTTGAAGGGATGCTGCAGAATCCCACAGAGCTGCTCTGCAAAGGCCGTCAGGACTCTGGGGCTGACACCATCTGGACCTGGAGCCTTATTTCGGTTCAGTCTTTTCAGCTGCCTTTTCACTTAACTTCTAGAGACACACAGGTGGAAAGGGGAGGCACAGGGAGCATCCACATCTTCTGATTTGATTGAAGACAGGTTTCTTCCTGGATTCCCTGCTAAAGACAATTCTACCTGCATGATGCTGCCACCACCATGTTTAACAGGGGGGGTTTGTGTTTGTTCAAGTTTGGTCTCATCTGATCAGAGAACCTTTTTCCACATGTTTACTGTGTCCTCTACATTGCTGGTAGCAAACTGCTAATGACACTTCTAAAGCTTTCCTTCAACACTTCTTTTTAATTTTCCACAAAGGCCAGATTTGTGGAAAGTATGATTATTAGCTATCCTGTCAATGTCATGATTTGTGTTGACATGTTGTGTTGACCCAAATGCAGGCAACAGTCAGAAAGTGCCGAGAACCTTTAGAAAAGTAACAAAGTCCAAACTTATAATGATGCAGGACACAGGAAACTTGGAATTAAAAAAAAAACACAGAGAGCACGAGTGGGACAAAAAGAAACACAGAGGAAAACAGAAGGATCTGACAAAAGGATTGACTAAACTGAGTAGCTTTAAGGTTGGGGGAGGTTAAAGAATTGATGCAAGTGGTAATATTTACTAGACAAAGATCAGCTGAGGAGAGCAGGGAGCTAAGGAGAAAACTGAAGAGAAACTACTGAAAAAAATGAGTGATGAGTTTCCCCTGAAAACAAAGGGTACCATTAACAGCACATGACCAGACAAGACAGTGACTAGAAAGACAGATTAACAAAATAAAACCGGACCTGAGTAATACATCAGGCCGGGCTCTGTGTTAGCTGTGACACCTTCCAGGAGGGGTCTGAGCTACTGCTGCCAACAACTTAATGCTCTCCTACAGATGATACACCTGGCCCTGTCTTTCAGTGTTTAACCCTCTCTCCTAGACATAGCTATTGGCAGAGCTTTTACTGTGACTAACTGTATGTGCTCTCTTTCATACTCTAGACTTGAAAACTGACTCAGTTTATCTGCTTAGCTGTGTTTCTCCCATAGATGAAGCCAATAAAGGAGCTACTACTGCCTTTAACATTTTACTTTTCTTAAACATAGAAAGACTTGGAATCTGTATGATTCGACTGAATTGACTTTGTAAAGTGCCTTTAGACGACGTGTTGTGATTTGGCGCTACATAAATAAACTGAACTAAGGATGATAACTAATTCACAGCAATGAACACAGAACCAAAAACCCAGGTGGACAAGAAAGACAGCAATTAGTAGTTTCGTTTTATAGTGATGGGTTGACCAACAAAAGCATAAACACAAATCCCTTGAAGATGAATGCTATAGAGACCACTTTGAAAAAAGGATGTCTTCTTATTCACAGTGGGTCTCATACACAGATGTCATATTAGTTTGGGCTTTCAGTTACTTATTTGGAGCATTCTTTAATCAATATGGAATGGTTATACAGCTGGAATTCATCTTTAAAAAGAAGAATTGGTCGCATAATGTTTAATTTATTGTGGATTTGTTCTATTTAACTTTAACTTTTAAATAAGTCCCCACATATAACCCAAACCCAACGTTCTTTACATTGAAAACTTTATCATGGGTAACAAGAACTTATTCAGAGTAACAATGCACAAGTTTTGCCCCACGTTTACATGCTCTGCTTTTCAAATATGACTCATTCGTCCCCAGAAAATATGCGATTCAAGCGCTCACATACTGTCATAGAAGCTTCTCAATTTATCTGGAAGGAATGCGGGTAAAACGTTTCATTGACGTGGATTTCGTCCAATCATCTACTTGGTATTTGCAGGAACCGGAAGTAGTTAACTCTTACTGTGTTGTGATGATTTCCAGAGTGGAGAACAAGAACACTTGACAATTGGATTTTTCATTGCCAGTGTTTGTGTTTCGCTTCCTATTTTAGAAGCTACAGGTAAGAAGGTCATTGTTTACAGATGTAGTATTTTTGGGTGTTTATTTTGAAATTTGAATGATGTCAAATAAAACATGCGGACAGAAAGAATCCCCACGTAAAGTTAGCCTGTCTGACTCCTTAGCCGGTGGCTAGTTAGCTCCAGCGCTAACGCCAACAAAATCATGCTACAAGCGCGGATATTATTCTGTATTGATCCCTTGAATCATTTGTGTCATGTTGCCACTGTATCCGTTGTTACGTCGTGCAGCAAGGCATATCCTGCTTAAAAGTACCCTGACAGCTGCTGAGTCATGAGCTAGCTAAGTTAGCATATTATTGTTGTTGCCAAATTGGTGGTGTCACTTTGAGAAACTAGCTAAAGTCAAGCCGCTAACTAGTTCTTTACCAAGTAAAGTCCTTAATTGACCGCATGAATTAAAACGGCAGCTGTATAAGGGCTTTACATATTACAAAACGAGGGTGTTTCTTAGTTAGAGCCAAGTCCAGGGTCGTCAGTGTAAATTTGATGTATTTCAATCAGACTTGGTTTCGTTTTCTCTTTTAGAAAGTCATCAAAACTCTGAATCGGTCAATGGGAAAAATCTAACAATGTTCAGCTTTGAGGGAGATTTCAAGACAAGACCCAAGGTGTCACTGGGAGGAGCGAGTAAAAAGGTAAGAACCAGATCAATGTGGAGAGAGGTTGCTTAGAAAGAAAACGAACTGCTGGCTGCAGAAAAATAAGCCAGTAGTAAAACATGCTACTTTTTCTAGTGTTTAGCTACACTTTACCTCTGTTGCTTTTCAGGAAGAGAAAGCCTCTTTGTTGCATCGCACACAAGAAGAAAGACGGAAAAGAGAGGTAATCAACAAGTGTCACCACATGGTGAAAGCTAAACATTAAGGTCATTTGAAACAAACTAACAATATATAATTGTTTTAAGTCAGGACTCCACTGTGTTTCAAAACTAACATTTGCGGGAATATACCAATTATTATTCATTTATTTGTCATTTAAAGCAAGATAGGTTTTTCATTTAACGACGTTCAAATTTTCGACCTAGCTCACAACTCTGTCAGCTAAATATAAAAAAATCATCGCTCTAACAGGTGTCACCGGACAGTGGGATTTGTTATTGCATCACAAACACCAAACAATGAATGGAAAGCAAGTCCTTCAAATAATGCTTCTATTGTTGGATTCTGACTTTTACACAATAGAAAGGAGGATTAAAAAAAAAAAGAGGCAGCGGTGGAAGAAATTCTGTTACTTGGAAAAATAAGACGTTGGCGCATTAGTGGTCACACTTTGGAATTTTTCCAGAAATTTTCTGACAACTTTAATTGGTTGAGAGAGTGTCAGCTCTTGGTGAGCTGGTCACGCTGGACACTTTTCTTTTCTGTGACACTTACATTTCTTGTAAATGTTATACTTACTTGAGCAGTTATTTTTGTAACTTTTTAATTTCTGACCTAATAATGAATTCTCTCATTTTATTAGTTCTGTCCTAATATTTTTTTCAGGTACATGTATTCTAGTACTTCAGTTTTATCATAGTTCTGTTAATTTCTAAGCTTTGCCTCTTTGCTGCTTTAGGAAGAAAGAAAAAGGTTGAAAAATGCCATCATCATTCAGTCCTACATACGTGGCTACCAAGACTTAAAGCAACAGGTATGTGTGCCTCCTCTGTGTTAACTGTTTTTTTCCTTTCAGTTCAGTAACACATTACATTAACATGTATTCCTGTGGATTTCTGCTGGGGCAATTGTTACAAATTTCAAAGTGGCTTCCTGTTAACAGGTTAGCAGGTGGTGGGCTGCCCACTTTGAGCTGGGATTGAATTGGTGCCTGAAGCATTAGTCAGGTTCATGATTGGTGAAAGAATGAAACGTCAGCTTAACAGGTTGATTTAGACACCATTTGCTCTGACCAGAGAACTGAGCTGAAATAGCCATTTATCTGTAAACCGTTTCAAATCATCATCGCACAATAAATAACCATGAATAACTTGTCCTATCACGTCAAAATAATCGATGTGCCGAGTTCAAGGGGCCATATGCGTATTCAGCTCATGCTGCTCAAATTGAAATACCAAGTGGGTGTTGCCCTGAATAATTTGTGTGCGAGATTCCCTCTGTCTCTGGCTGAGCTCCGTGGTGTGGTCCTCATGTCATTCAGTTCTCTAATTACAAGAAAACGTCTTATGAACCATCCTCAACGTATTATCTGCATAAGATCCTTGAATAGTTTTTCTCAGATCAGAAGGAACATTGAAGATCATCTGGTTTCTGTCTTCTGTGCACTCCAGTGGACTGTGCTACTGCTGCTTCTCTCTTTGCCTTTGTTTCAGATTAGTGTATGCATAATTCGGTATTACCCCTTCCTGTACAATGTGGTTATAGATCTGTGACTACCAACTGAGGTAGATCATGGGTGTGATTCTCATGGGTTGAGTTCAACCCCCCCCCCCCATTCTGTGTAGGTCACAGAACAAAAGGAAGATCTCAGCTGTTACGTAGGTCCTTAAGTTATGGGTAGTATCTGAGAGAAAGCTCACAATTTAAAGTGGCTCTGTAATGAAATCTCTTTCGAAGTGTGCTTGGGTTCATCTAGAGAGATATGGTTGAGAGTCACCTCACCTTAGAAGGGCTCAGAGTTGCTGTGTTGCTTCATTTAAAGGAACATGTGTAGGCGGTGTTGCCTTTTGGGATAGGCTTTTGCAGGGCTGAATTCCTGATTTCTCAAGTGAGTCTCTTAAAATAAACATCCTCGAGGCAAAATCTCTGACTCAGGACTTTGTTTTATATCTAACTGCATACTGTTCAGGGGTTACGTGTTTCATAGTGTCAGTTATTGTCGTTGCACAATATGCTTCTGTTTACATTAAGTTTATTGGGGGAAGATGGGTGATGATGAAAGCAAAATCGTGAAAAGAAGACCCAGATTGCCATAAGAACAGAACTATCTCAAACTAAGGTGAACCAAAAATATTCCAGACTAGACTGAATTAACATAGCACAAAAGCACAACACCGGAAATGAGTTTGCAGATGGATGCTTTACTGATTATTGAAAGGACTTTTCCTGTGGACCTGAAGAAGCTTTATTATCAGAGCAGCAAGCAGATCTGTTGGCTTAAGTCATCGAGCGCAAACTGGACTACAGGCATGAGTTACTGAACAATCTCTCACAGGAAATTAGTCCTGTTTTAACAGAGCTGACATGGGTTGGTGGACGTACTTTTACAGCTTAGAATATCAATGTGGCTCGCCTTCTTCAAATTGATTGGGTATCAATGATATATGCCCTAAAGGACACAGACAAATATTTCTGGATTAACAACGGGCACATTCTTTCTCTCAGGTGCAACAAACAGGGGGTTTTAGGTTTTTCTCTCTTCACATAAGTGTTGAAAAATCAAATGTTTTAATCTTGATATTATTTGATAGATTATTTGATTGACCTAAATTTTCAACACCTGCACCCCTACTACTGAGCATGATAAGCTGAAGTGTCAAATATGTTATTGCAGTAGTTTAGTATCTATCTCCAGTTGTCACTGAGTGACAGGTGGGGTACGCTCTGGACAGGTCGCAGGTCACACACAGGACAGATGTCAAAAGAAATTAATATATTTATATACACTGCAGGTTTTTTTTATCATCCTCTATTTCCTTGGATATGTTGTTGCATTTGAAAATATTCAGAATCAGGTTTTGCCAACAACATCGACCAGCTATTTTAACCTTTCTGTTTGGCAGAAAAGGATGTTATACTGCGTCCAAAGGAGCTGACTTAAGGTGTCGTATTGCATATTTTGCCATCAGGCTCTGTGTGCATGTCTCCCGGTAAACCAGGTGTACCTGATTCATAGTGCAAATGGGCAACGTTTTATTGCTTTTGTACTAATTTTTGGTGTTTTTGACGATTAATTTGTTAAAATACTAAATGATGATCCATTTGTATGTGTAGTTTCATTGTGTTAAGGTTTTCTTTTCTTTAGTATGCCATTCAAAGAGCCAAGTTTGATGAGTCTGTCAGCGAGTCACAGGCAGGGGGAACGCAGCGCGTCATGGATGGTCCTGCTCTATGCCTCCTATCGAGACAACTTACATTTTTCTACAGGCAGAGTGTTGATGCACATAGATTGGTAAGAATGCGATATTAACAGTTCTTTTGTGTTTAGCCCTTGCTTTTATTACCATGTCATGTTTGACGTCTGCCCGTCTGTGTGTTCATGAAGATATGGTTATGCCAGAACCTGGTGAAACACAACAGCCAGTTTGTGAAGCTGTTAAACAGCCCCCAGAAGCAAACATGTGTATTTCAAATCAAAAGAATTCTGGGTTTCTGCTGTAGGTAAGGATCCAGACTCTTGTTATTGTCGCTTAAACACATGTTGATGCTGGTTGATGTTGTGAAGAAAGCTGAAGCTTGCTCTTTTTCTCCCAGACTTCTGCAAAACTGCCCAGATGACAGTTTAAATGTTGCTGTTCCCATGCGGATGTTAGAAATCTTTTCTTCGGAGAGAACCTACCTTCTTGTTATTCCAGATACTAACATTGTAGCGTCATTACTTGAGCAGATTTTGCACTATATGGTACAGAAAGGTAATTGCCACTGGCTTATTCTGCATTGATTTATGTATTGAAATAAAACACATTTTTCTATTTAAAATCTTACTAAATCTCACTACTTTTACATGCATTTAGGCTATTGAAACTAGTCAGACTTTAGTTTGATTGGGGTTTTTTTGTCAGTGGCTCAGAAAAATATTTTACTGTGGCACAAAACAAGTTTTTACAACTCATGAAACACAGGAAGAAGGAGGGAATTGTTTGATTGGTCTGTTATTTCTCTAAGATACGATTGGATCTGTTATGATGTCTTTTTAAATGATGACACATTTGAACAGCAGGTCAAATTATTCAAGTTTGAGGAGACAAAGCATGTTTGGTTTTTAGTATTTTCTTTGGACAGAATTCAGATCTTTGAAAATGTTGTTTTAAGCCAGGAAAGCTTTAAAGCCCTGCTTTTCCGAATATCAAAAATGGAACTTCAGAATGTGTCAGATTTATATTTCGAGCTAGTTTAGATGCAATAATTGAAATCTGGAGTATTAAATAATTTTTACTTTTTAATGCACGTTTTTCAAAAAAACACTATACATCTAATATGTGTTGATGCGTAAGGGTACGTTTCATAAAACCTAATTTCTCCTCTTTGTTCTTTTTATTAGGATACTACAAGTCACTGTATAGTCTTGTAAATCACCGGCTGCCCCCCAGTCTGGAGTACCGTGATGCTCCCTCTATTCCTCTGGCAAGCACACTGTTGGAGCACATCCTCAAACCTTTGCACTTTACTTACTCCTCCTGCACAACAGGCGCAAGGTACGCAGGAAAAAACCCTAATCTGCATGTTATGTTTTATACAAAAATTTCTCTCAGTGCTTTTAGCTCATGAAATTTCTTTCCATGTCTGATGGAATAATACGTAAAACGTGTAAAAGACAGAAACTTAGTGTTCAGCAGCCGAGGGTTGAACTAGGGATGGGCAGAACACCAAAATCGGACATCAAAGCCAAATAGAATAGAAACCCATGTTGAAAGCTGTGATTGGAAGGTCTGAGGGGGAGATGCTTGGAGACCCAGTGGACCAGCACCCTACCCAGGGATTTAAAGGTGCTCTGTGGTGATCCCAATGCAACTCTAATGGCATTTAAAATTTGCTCACCTGCTTTAAAGAACAATGACATTTTGATGTTTCATACTTTCCAAAGTAATTGTTTTTTGGCTCTAAAATATGATTAAATTTGACATTTACGAGTTATGACAGATTGGAACTGTGCTAAAGTTAGCTCTAAATGCTTGTAAGTAATTTTCTGGTGCCCCCCCCCTACAATTCTTCACCAAAAAACCTACAAACACAATACATTTCAGTACATTCACACAATTGCGGTGTGTTTTTTATGTGAAAATATTTATTCAGACACAGAGCAAAATGGCATTTTACTGAAATCATTTCAGCCATGTCTGCAGTCCTTCCAGTATCTACAGCAAACAATATGGGATATAAGAGTTTAAATGCAGGTTCCAACCTCTTGTTTCTGGTGTGTTCTTCCTATCAAATAAACCGGTCAGTATTTGGGTCTCTTTTGTGTGTGTGTGTGTGTGTGTGTGTGTGTGTGTGTGTGTGCTCTTCCGTCAGTCTTGCAGCAGTAATTACTTCAGAGAGCCACTTACAATAAGTCATAAAAGTCCCCCCAGACTCTTGACCTGAATATCAGACTGTTGACAGTCAGTTTAAGACATTTCAGGAGAACTTCTTTTCTTTTATGAAGAAAGGCAGGGCAGGATGGAGAGAAACTTGTGTACACAGCGATTGCAACACTTAATTATCTCTACTCGGGCCCACCAGATGTTATTGACCAAGCTACACAAGCAGTCCTATTTGAAGAGGCAATATTGTCAGGCTACAACACCAACAAAAAAAGCAGGATGGTGTTAAAACAACCCCAATAACTAACACTAGTTTGTTCTGCCTTTTTTTTCAAACCTTAACTGTTTCCTTGTCTGTATTCAAAGGGATTTTTGGCTGTTGTCTTGCAGGCAGTTTGTATTTGCGGCGTTTACCGAGGAGTTCATCTCTGCACCATTCACCGAGCAGATCTTTCACTTTTTCATCCCGGCGCTCTCAGACCATCGTGTCTCATTCCCATTCGAGGCCTTCCTGAGTTCCCTGCAGGTCACGATCGAGTCGTTCTCAGCAGCACAAAGCCAGGCGCCGTGGCTCTTCTACTTTGTCCTCTATGCAGGAGAGAACTGTTTAGGTAGGCGGCACAATTGAGAGTCACAGCTGCAACATTTCTCTGTGCTTTTTTTATTTTTTTTCTATGACTTTGAGTTATTTAGCTACTTAAATATAAAAAAAGACGTTGTAGTAATGATCCACGATGTATGTTGGCAGGCTCCCTGTCAGAAGAGGGGCACCTTCTCTACCTTCGTGCTCTGCAGACTCTCCTGCCGCTGCTGCCGGTGTCAGAAAGCACCAGCCGGCCAGAAGTGAACAGTGATTCAGAGGATGACGATGGTGATATGCACCCTATACCCATGCAGGTACAATCAACTTAGACAGTAATACGTGCTAGTGTGATTTCATAGGCTGTCATTAGTCTGTTGAATTGTTTTCTGTGATGTCCTCAAAGTTTTATTACTTCCTATGAAGATCATGTGGTTAAATATGACTTATCCTCAGTAGTTTGTGTTCTGTGAAACAGCAGTTTTTATCCAAACTGTAATAAGTCAGAGAAATTCAACTAATTACAATAATAAACACTTGAATTAAACTTTCCTGCAGGCCAGGAAACTAAAGTTTCTCCTATAGCCAAGGCGGTTCTAGTGAAAATTAAATGCCCAGACTAAGAGATTAGGGTGTTAAATTATAACATGAGGTTTTACTGTATTTACTGTCTAAACGGTGTGCAAGAGTAAGCTCAGAAATCAGAACGCTGTTATCATTACTGCACACAGTGCCTTCCAATAAATATACATTTTGACCATAATCTTTAATATTTTGAGAAATGCAAAACAGTCTGTAATTCTGAAGTGAAAGAAAATCAGTGATTGGTTTTCTGTTTTTCACTAAATGAGAAGGGGTAACTTTTTTTGCAGAAAAATGTCCCCAAAGCATAATGCTGCCACATCTACATTTCACCACGTGCAGTGTTAGTTTTCCGTCACACATACGGTTTTTTATGTAGGCCAGATGGTTACATTTTGGTCCTCTGATCAGTCCACCGTATATCCAAGTTTATTTTTAATCAGCAAAATATGAAATATTGTAGATTGCACATTAAACCACAAAGTATATCTATTGTTCTTTAAATTATTATTGATTTCGGTTTTGTTTGCGTTTTAATATCTTTCTGATAATGAAAACAGGGTTCCTACACAGTCCTGAGAAGTGTGAAGTTTGTTTTTAGCATTTTTCAGGTCTGGGTAAGTATGAAAAAAAAAAGAAAACGGGGAATGAAGAGTTTATGGCAGTAAAATGTTAGGAAAACATGCAATTGCTATATTTTTATCACCTCTGCCAATGAGGAGATAATAAAAAATTGGTCTGTCCATTTATGAACGGATTTGGCTGAAATTTTCAGACAAGGTGCGTATTGGGACAAGGAACAGATGATTAGATTTTGGTGGTTGATGCGGAACAGCATCTGGATTCAGGAGTTTTTTAAAGCCTTTTTTATCACTGCCAGACCATGGCGTGACATCTTGGAATTCCCACATGGTTCGTCACCCTGTTAGCAGCTGACATGCAGTGACCAGAAGTCATCAAGAGTAGCACATCAGGATGGAAAAAAGCCAACATGCGTCCTTATTGCCTTGGCCAAGGTCTGCACACTGAGTGCTCCTCAAATATTGCAATGATAATATTGGTTGCAATCAACCCACATTTTCCTCACTCTTCTCTTTTTTCTTTGTTATTAAGATGGTTGATCATTGATTTCCTTAAGTTTTAACATTTTGGTCACTGAAATCTATCAGGTATGGACAGCGAGGGCAGTGAGAGTCCATCCAACTTGTATATTATTATTGGGATATGTTGTGTTGAGGCTTTCCTTTAAGATATCGGACATATCGTTGCCATATCGTTGCCATAACGATTGTTTTTCCGTGTATCCAGAATAAAACATTTTTGATTTTCTAGACATTTTGCTTACCATATCTATATTATATTAAAATGACATGCTTTATCTTTGATTCACCAAATTACATCTTTAGCATTTTACACATTAGCAATTTGATATTTGACTAACGCACTAAACTTTAAATTTACGTTGAACTGGTTGTTAAATTGGGTCTAAAATGTAAAAACAAAGCCATGAAACTGCAGTTTTCAGAACTTTAAAAACAAAAGGCACCAAAGTTCACAAACTGTGGTTTTAAAGAATCTGCATTTAGCATAGAAAACTATTACTTATGTGACAAGTCCAAGAGTTCTAGATAGGTGATTGAATGCAGAGGTAATTTAATACGATTAAACTGACGGACTGTTTTAATTTTGCAATTTCAATAAATTTGCTTGGGTCTCTGTTAGGACGACAGCCGGATTTCTGTGCAGCTCATAACGGAGGAATGCGTCCACAAGCTGGACACAAAACGGCAGACCAACGCCCTGCTGAACCTGGTTTGGAGGGATTCGGCCAGCGAGGAGGTCTTCACCATGATGGCATCCATTTGTCACACTCTCATGGTGCAACATCGTCTTATGGTGCCAAAAGTCAGGTACAGAAAAAACAATAATGATGAGATCTTTTCTTTAGTCAGAATTTAAATGATGACGTGATGTGATGGTGCCAGTGTGTTCGGCGAGCCGTCACATCTGGTTACCCTGTCTGGTTTTTATTGCTATATTTTTCTGATGGCTCTGCTCTACTCGTCAATGATCATCAGACACTTCTGAGTTTTGGGCCAGTTAAACTGCGTATCTTTGATCTCACACATATATCTAGCATAAGTGAGTAAACCCTTACATTTTGTAAATATTTTATCATATCTTCATGGAACAACATAAAAGATATTACACCTTAATACAATGTCAGGTAGTCAGTGTACAGCTTGTATAACAGTATACATTTGCTGTCCCCTCAAAATAACTCAAAACAAAGCCATGAATGTCTAAACTGCTTTCAACAAAAGTGAGAACACACCAATAGCTGAAAATGTCCAACTCATGCCCAAAGTGTCACTACTGTTTTGTGGCCACCCTGGAGTTCACTAGAGCTTCAGAAGTTGCCACTGGTGTTCTCTTGCGCTCCTCCACCTTCTGTTTGAAGATGACCCATAGATGGGGTTTAGGTCTGGGACATGCTTGGCCAGTCCAGCACCTTTACCCTGAGTTTTTTTTTTTGCAAGGCAGTGGAGGTGTGTTTGGGGTCGTTATCATGTTGGAAAGCTGCCCTGTGGCCCAGTTTCCACAGGGAGGGGATCCCACTCTGCTTTAGTAAGTCACATGTTGGAATTCATGGTTTCCTCAATGAACTGTAGCTCCCCACAACAGGCAGCACTGATGCAGCCCCAAACCATGACACTCTCATCACCATGCTTGACTGTGGACCAGACACGCTTGTCTTTGCACTCCTCACCTGTTTGCTGTCAGACACGCTTCACACCATCTGAATCAAATAAGTTTATCTTGGTCTCATCAGACCACAGGCCATGGTTCCAGCAATCTATGTCCTTAGTCTGCATCTCTTCAGCAAACTGTGAACTTTCTTAAGCAACATCTTTAGAAGAGTCTTCCCTCTGGGAGAACATCCATGCAGACCAGTTTGATGCAGTGTGCGGCGCACCCCTTCAGCCTCTGCAGCAATGCTGGCAGTACTCATGCATTCATTTTCCAAAGACAACCTCTGGATATGATGCTGAGCATGTGCACTAAACTTCTTTGGTGGACCAGAGCGAGGCCTTTTCTGAGCAGTCCTGTTAAACCGCTGTATGGTCTTCAGGTTCAGGGTGTTGGCAATCTTCTAGCAGACTAGGCCATCCTTATCTAGCCAGCAAATTTACAATGTTATACAAGCTGTACGAAGACTGCTTCGCATTGTATCAAAGTCTCATATCATCAGTGTTGCCCCATGAAAAGATATTTGTGGATCCCAACAGCTTTTTTACACACACCCACCTGACTGAGAGGAAAACTGCTTTTGTGTGTTTCTTGTCTGCATTCAGCAATGTTAGCATGTGGGGAATTTAGACAGGCAGTTATCACTGGTCTGCACCCACTGGCATTTACAACCGGCATAGATGTCAGGGAAGCCGTCCATTCTGGATGAGGGGAATTAGCTCTTTTTCTCATTAATTACATTAGGGGCTGGGGTGGATGTCAGGAATGGCTTAGAAGGGGGGGGGGGGCAATGGCCAACAGGAAGTCAGCTAGACCCACCTTCATGGATGGTAAACCCTGCGGAGTTAATCATTAGTGGAGCCATTGCCTGTTAGATGAATTGTTTGTGATGGGGAGAGTTGGGGATCAATAGATTAATATCACAGTAGCACTTTTATTTTACAGTATATGTTTTGGAGGCGAGGGCTTACCCATTAACATTCATGCACTGTGCCCTGATACAGTATCTGTTGTAACCACAAACGTCAAGATTTAATTTGGATTTTCTGTGTTACACAAACACGGAAAATAATTTATATTCAGTGCCCTTTACTCTGATACCCCTAAATAAAATCCAGCTTAACTAGTTGCTTTCAGTAGTCACTTGATTTAATAAAATAACTAAATAGAACCTGAGTGTGTTTAATTGTGTATTTAAAATTAAATCCAAATCAAACTTCAATGGAAAAGTGGTGAGAAGAAAGCTTAGATATGGAGACGACACAGCAAAAATGTGGAGGATGGTGTTCTGGTCAGATGAGACCTTGAGTGATAATTTGGCCCACATGCAGAATGCTATGTAGTGGAAAGCTGACATTGCCTGTCATCCCCATTGTAAAACACGGTGGTGGCTGCATCATGCTGTTGGGATGCTTTTCTTTAGCGTAGATGGGGAAACCTGCCACAGTTGCTGCACAGATGGATGAAATTGAAACCATAGTCAACCATCGAATAAAACCTGTTTGAAACTGCAATAGATTAACGCATGTTCATGAACTAGAAAGGCCCAGTCAAAGTAAAGAGCGAAATACAATTGAGAATCTGTGGCAAGGCATTCAAATTAATGTTAACATAGGCTCTTTATCCAATCTGATCCAGTTTTAGCTGTTTTGCAGTGATGAATGGGTTAAAATCTCTCCTTGGATATAAATTTACCTTGTAGTTTACTGTGATGTTGCAGAGTTTTTCAGAATTTCACTCTCAGTCCCTTTCCTCTTTTACAGCTTTCCTCTCTTCTCTACTTTTATCATAAATCCTGTCCTTCGTCTTCCATCATTATTGGATATCTGTAACAAAATAATTAGCTCACGTAGAAAGATTAATCACTGCAAGAGTGGACAGGATAGCTTTACAAGAGGCTAAGGGGAGCAAATTGCATCCCGGTCTTGATTTACTGCTCTTACAGTAAAAAAAGGACAGACTAGCCGCACGCAGTAGGCCCGGTTAACTTCCTTTGTAATAAATATAGAAAATGTCTCATTAAATTTCTCTTTTTTTGCGGTTTTTAATTGGAGAACTGCTCTTTAACTCGGCTTGCTTATTAAGGTGAGCCTCTGTGTGTCCTGCTTAGTGTGTTGTAATTTCCCTTTTAATTGCTCAAGTTTAATATTTGGCGTAATTTCCCAGCATTAACGCTAATCCCTTTGATGGAAGCGATCCACATTTACTTTTAGATGGTTGCTGTGATTTTTGTGTTCTTGTGACCTAATGACGTTGATCGTGCAGATCTAATTTCCATCGAGGTAGAAACCCGCTCCGGCTTCGTGGTTTCTGATCCGACCCAACCTACTTTGCTTGTGTTTTTTCTTTTTTTTCTTTTCATCACAGTAAAATGAAAGGATCCAGACATTATTTATCAAGCCACTTTTCACACGCACGTACACGCAACCCCCTTTTGATGCCTTGACTTTGTTTATTAGCGCTTCATTCCGTGATTGAAATTGGGGAGGGGTGCAGCTATAAATCAGCAGGTCAGCTGGCATTTAGTGCTTTGTTTCTCATTTCAATCAAACACCAGCCAGACTTGTTATGAGCCCCCAGCGCTGCTCAGTGTTTCTCTTCTGAGCCTCGTTGCACTGACAGATGGTCTTCGCTTGACACAGACCATTTTTCAAGCCTTATTGAGGGTTCGCCTGACAGTGTGCCCCCTAATGTTCATTTCTAATTTAGGATTTCTGAATGAGCTTTGATATATTGAAAGGAAAGGGCCGGAAATTAAAAGCTCATGTTTTGGATTTAAATGTTTTCTTTTGCTCATTGCGTTTCTTCTAGATGCTGCTGTGTTAATGGACAGCCTATTTACAGCCGTCACTCCTAGACAAGAGCCTATTCTATTCAGGGACACTTTATTTTGCCTTTTAGCTTACTTACCACATTATTGTCACCTTTACTTACCCTCAGTGTAAAAAGCAGTGCAATTCCTACGTATACACAAACAAACACACTCTGGAACAAAGAGCTCCTTCACACCTTCCTGCCACAGCCCGGTGAGTCCAGAGCGACAACAGGGAGGTGTGTGGCTCCTTCCCTGTGTTTCTCGGCTAATTCAACCTGAGTGTGGAAGCATGCTAGTACTCAGGGGTCACAGCAAGGACCAGGGTGCCCCTCCTCCTCCTTCTACATCCTCCATTGTCCTGGCCATTAAGTTAAATGGGGGGCTCCAGCAGGAAGCCAGCAGGGCTGTTTATGACCCGAGCTGGGCACCCTCCCCAGCAACTAGTTTACTAATGGAAGGTGCCTCGCCTAAATAAAGCTTAATGGCTCATTTAATCTCCTTTTGGCCCCTCGCAAAGTAAAAAAGGAGGGAAATGCCAAGAATATTCTATAATTGAAATGTTTGGTTACGGTGTCCGCTGCTAAACGGGACGAAGTTAACAATCTTAACGTTGCAGACCGTTGTTTTATTGCTTCTAGCACTGATTGTGTCTTCTGAACTACCTTTTAATGCATAAATCTTGTTGGTGAATTAATTCATTTGTTGTCTGCAGACTCCTGTACAGCTTAGCTTTCAATGCACGGTTCCTGAGGCATCTCTGGCACCTGATAACCTCCATGACGACTAAAATGATTACCGGGTAAGATACTGTGTTGGTGTCAGTTCTGAAGAGATCACATGAAGCCATACTTAGTTTCTTCTTTTCTTTGTTGTTTTCTCCCTAGCTCCATGGTGCCATTGCTCCAGCTGATCTCTCGAGGTTCTCCCATGTCATTCGAAGACTCCAACCGGATCATTCCCCTCTTTTACCTCTTCAGCTCCCTCTTCAGCCACTCTCTTATCTCTGTGCACGACAGCGAGTTCTTTGGACATGAAATGGAAGGTACTGGACATATCGGTTTGTAAAACTAGGTACTGCAGAAATATATCACCCTTCTCCAGTTAGTTTCCTAATTATCTTTTGCAGTTCTCCTTTTATATGAGTAAAGAAATTAACAGTAAGATGTTATAGTTTATTATAGTGCCATGTAAAAGTAATCATACCTCTAGAGTTATTTGTGCTTTATAACATATTTTATTGAGTTTGAAGTGATAGGCCAGCACAAAGAAGCACATCATGGGGAAGTGGGAATAAAAAGAATTGTATTTTTACAACTAAAGAACTGAAAAGCCTGGTGTGCGTATGCATTCGACCCCCTTTATCCAGTGCAACCACTTACATTCAGAAGTCACTTAGCTAGTAGAAACAGTGAGCCTGCAACTTTTTGTCCTACATGCAAAACACGGTGTGTCTGAAAACCGACACCACGCATCACCCTGAACACCCCATCCTTATGGAGAAACACGGCGGTGGCAGCATCATACTATGGGAATGCTTTTATTTACTGAAGCTGGTCAGAGTTGATAGGGAAAAGGGATAGAGCGAAATACAGGGGAATCATGGAATAAAATCTATCAGAGGGTCCAAAAGACTTGAAACTAGGCCAAAGGTTTACTTTCTAGTGGAACAACATACAGCCAGAACTACAATGGAGTAGTAAAATCAAAACATATTCATGTGGTAAAATGACAGTTAAAGTCCAGACCTATTATCATTTTCACTATTTTGCAAAACAAGAAAAATTCTGGATGTGCAAAAGGTTGTTCTGCAAAGTACTAACATAGGAAGGATGAATAAAAAGGCACACCACACTTTGTATACCTTCTTATATGTAAATAAATGTAAGACCATGTGATATAATGTATCTTCCATTTGACATTCATAGATCAGTCACATACTCCCTATGTAACACACAGGACTTTGTGGTTGTAATGTACCTTCTATCAGTCATCTTCAGTTAAGTGCTCGTAGCTAAATTAGTTTAATCTGTTGTCTTCAGCTACTTCAAAACCTTCCAGCGATTAAAACCTGTTAGAAGATTCTGAGCATGTTCTCCTTCTGAACAGGTCAGATGCAGTCCTCCATGATGCCCTTCACGCTGTCTGAGCTGGTGACTTTGTCCCGCTGTCTGAGAGATGCATGTCTGGGAATCATCAAGCTGGCCTACCCTGAAACTAAAGCAGAGCACAGGGAGGAGTACATGGCTGCCTTCCGCAGCGTGGGCGTCAAGACCAACACTGAGGTCCAGCAGCGCATCCAGGCTGAGCAGAAGCGCTGGGTGCAGCTCTTCAAGGTAAATGAGATACTAGCGTTAGCTCGTTAAAGCCTGGGCTGCATACTTTATCCCTTCAGAGCCTGGTTAATCATTCTACAAAAATAGATTGCTTTATCCATTCCAAAACTAGTGTTAATGTGTGTTTAGGATCATTTTCCTTCTGGAACAAGTAGTCCAGGTCTCAGTCACATGATTGTTTTATCCATTTTTTGCAATGCCCCAGTATCACTGAAAGATAAACAACCCCACAGCATGATGCCGCCACTACCATGCTTTGCACACATGCAAACACAGTTTTTCTCCTTTGGGCCAAAAAGCTGTTTTTCATCTCCTCTGACCAAACCGTTCTCCAGAATTTGTTCGGTTTGTCCATGTGGGCAGCTGAAACATTCAGTTGAGCTGAATGGTGTAAATTGTTGTGTAGTCTCTATGTGCATTGATGCAGAGGATTGTAATGATTATCTGTTAGTAGAAGTTGACAAAATATGCCTGAGTGGGCAAAGACGAGATAGAACGCCACAGATGTCAGGCACTGTAGTGAAATGAGGCAGAAAACGGCATCAATTTAACTCGTCTCATTCTAAGCCTTCTTTCATTTCTCTTTCTTCTGTTTATTCAAGGAAAGGGTGTTTAAGTGACTTTTGTTCTTGGCTGTTAGAAGTGAACACCAGCGTTTAGAAGGAGGTGGCAAATACACCAAAAGCATGCTGGGGAAGTTTTCATAAAATATCAGTTCAAAGGCCTCCTGTCAGCTGAAACGACCCATTAAAGAAGTGAGGAGCAGGGAAAATGCATTTTCCAAATTGAACAGTGGGATTTACAGTTGGTTTAACGCCACTGACCCCTAACACGTTAATGTTTGGTTCGTGTCATCAGCCGTCCCTCTCCATCTTTTATCACCCCCATTGTCGAGCTATCTATTTAATTGAAAGAAGTTAATTGAATGAAAATGATCAACTAAGCTTGTATTAATATTGCTAATGGAACTTTCTTCTTGGCCATGTTTGGAGAGCGATGTCACGCGGAGTTTGGGAAAGGCCCATTAAGGTTTGCACTTAACCCGATGGGCTAATTAAGGAATGCTTATTCATTCCCAGAGTCAGGGGGTGGATCTGCTCAGAGCCCATCTCCACGCACCCTTTACAGCGTTTTGCACTCGCCATTATTGCGGACTCTGATTGCCTCCTGGTGATTGGCCGGGTTTGATTGTCACTCTATGAAAATGACGTGCCTTAGAGAGGACGGTTTCAATTTGAGATAATCCAGCTGGGGTATTATATGGAAATGGCCTGCCTGTGAGTGTTATTGCATCAATGACATACGTGACATCATTCAAAGGTGTCTGAATGTTATTTTTTATTTTTTTTGCTGTAGCAACAAGGAAGCCTGTTTATAATTGGATGAGGAAGTCTTATTTGGTTTTTGTAAAGCTTAAAGAACTTTATCGTCCCTTGCGTCAGCTGTGTAAAGATACAAAAGCCTTTTCCTTTTTTTAAAGCGGCATTATAATTTATAGAAACCCCTAATAAATAAGAACTTGACTTGTCTGCTCGCCTAATGGGTAAAAAAAAAAGACAGGACAAAGATTAGAGTAAAAAGGTTTTGCAGAGACTAGAAGAGCCGGAGACAATAGAAATGACCGATTGTTACCAACCCATCAACATTACTTCAAAGTGAACTTCCTTTTAACGCCCTGTTGTACCCAAAGTACGGTGAACTGTAAAGGTTTGGCGTTCTCTGTCCGACGGCTGAAGTCAGTAGACCTCGCTCGTAATTACCGAGGCTGGGCATTGAGGGACGGCACAGGTCGTTTTTCTTTTATACTCCCCATAAATGGTGCACTAATGGCTGAATTCTCAAATTGCTTCCCCCCCCCCCCACTAAGATGAAGCACCTCATCCTATTCAGGAGTCAATACGTTAGAAAAAAGTGCTTCACTGCTGTCTCTGTTTTCAACTGTAATGAATATTTTTGTTGGAGTTAAATATGCTGATGTGATGTATGTGTTTGATGTACCACACAGGTCATCACTAACTTGGTGAAGATGCTGAAAGCTCGCGACATCAGACGACCTTTCTGTCCGGCGGGTCACTGGCTGTCTGAGGAGGTCAACATCCGAGCCGACAAGGTGCTCAATCTGCGTCAATTTTAGTTTGGATTTTTGCCTTGGTTTTCTTGTGGGATTAGTTTAACAGAAGAAAAATAAGAGAGTGTATTTAAAAAGTTGTAGTTTAAGTCCTAAAAAATAGTTCTTTTAAAAATTGTTGTATACAACTACATGAGCGGTTGTTTTCCACGCAGTTCTCCTTATTGCAATTTTCTAAAAAAGAAAAAAAAAAATTTCGAACTTAACCGCTTCACCTTTTTTTCCCGTCGGACTAGAAGCTTTGAGTCTGCCTCACAACTACTATTTTCACGACTATGTACGCGTACACGGTGTCAAACAATAAGCTGCTCGGCAGAAAAAGTCTTCACATCGAAGTGTTTTTATATGTGACACCAAGCATTTCACAGAGCTTACTTTTAAATTTTAATTAGATACAGTTTTAATTTGGTTTCCCTGCCACTGCCTTCCCCACAGTTGGCATTAATCAAAATCAGGCCAAAAATTATGATCAATTTATTCCATGACTCGCCATCGAAATTATTTGTGAAACGGTTGATGTGCCCAGCTGATTACTCCCGGCGACACGCTGTTCTGAGCAACCAGTCACTGCTACTCTCTGCGCCGCACTGACAGGTGTGCGATGGGTGCCCTGGTTAGAGAAGAAACGGGTCTATGCGCCTAACTAGCTAATCAAACTTGCAACTATCCAATCAGAAGTATTCAGAATGTTTCTCCATTGTCTTCAGGGCCTTGTATGGTATTCCCCGTCTGGTTTAGTAGTCTTATATACCGCCTTCTTTTTTCTTTTCTTTTTCCAAAGCTACAAGACAAATTAGCTGTTCCTTCTCGCCCGATGACGCTACGGCAGAAAGTGTGGGAAATGTAGGAAATGTCACGAGAAATGTAGGAAATTGGTACACTCCACTGTGAAATCTCAAACTTCCAAGGACTGTTTGAGATCTGCACAGTACGCCTGACTTTGTGGAACCCTTAACTCTTGTTAAATGTCTATACTCGTATCTGAAATTGCCTGGAAAATCAAATCAAATATCTGAAAATTTCAGTCTAAAAAGCTTTTGTAATGGAAAATGTGAAAAGTGCTGAAACGTTCAAAGCAATTATGATCCTTCGTCTGGAAGAAAATGTGATCTTCATCATTTCTGTCCAGGTCACCCAGCTGTATGTCCCATCAGCGAGACATGTGTGGAGAACACGAAGGATGGGGCGCATTGGGCCCCTTCAGTCTACACTCGATGGTATTGTAGTCTACAGTCAAGCCCTTTAATTTGATATAGATATTTAGGATGGATTTTTCACAGAACAACTGTCTCTAGATGTTCTTGCTAATAAAAACGAAACATTAGCAAATGGTAAAAGTTCATGTGTTAAAACTGAGTCGTCAACATCTTAGATTAGCTTACTGGGGTCAGTGAATTTGATTTATGTAGTTTTTATTCATTCATGTTTAATATTATTTTGTAACTTTTAATAATCTTACAATGGGTTGTTTTGCAAATTAGGATTTCTAATTATGTAATGTCAGGTTTATAGCCCAGGAAATCAGTGATTTCTGTCTAACATCACTGCCTCTGTTTGCCTTTACAAATTAACCTCATCTTCTCTTCACTGACTCATTTAGCCACACTCAGATGGAAGAACAGATGCACACAGGGCTATTTAGGCTCACCTTTAACTACACCATCTTTCTCTGACATATAGTGTGAAAACAGGCTGATAACAATGTGTGTATGATCTCCCTAATGCCACTCCGAGCCTGTATGAGATAAATTCAATTAGTGTGAAAGTACCTGATGAACTCAGCCACATCTGGTCCATGTGTTTGTCTGGCCTTTTCTCATTTCCTTAAATGGACAGACCCAGCGCTGATAAATGAGACGCGTATTGACCACCCGAAGGCCATATTTCTCCTCAAAGATGGAAACCTGATGGGAGAATGCAGATCAGGTTGACTAATTGAGCAGAATAATTGAACTGCATTTGAACGAGGAGGGTAAAGAGCAGTTTGGCGATTGCAGCTGTTTTTCTCCTCCTTTGAGCTAATCGGTCCAAACCAAACATTAACCTAGATGGGTTTACAGAATCAAAAGAGTCACAGAAGTTCAACCCTCTTTTAGTTCAGTGACACAGAAATAGGAGAAACATGCACACAAGCACAATAAAAAAAGACGACTTTAAATCTAAATCTCATCGCGGTATGAATATTTTTAAGTTTATCTGTATGTATCTTGACATATTTCCAAAAAACGCTTAAACAATCTCTTCTACATTGAGTCTTGTCCAAGAAGTTGTCCTTGTGTTTTTTCGTGCAGTTGGTTTTGAGCCTCCGCAGCTCTCCGTGTCTGAAGAGAGACACCTGGCCATCCTCACAGAGCTTCCCTTTGTTGTCCCGTTTGAGGAGCGAGTCAAGGTATCTCACCGCCGTCCTACATGTACCTGCAACACCAGCCTGTGTGTTGAGTCAAGATCACAACTTTAAATCAATTGTTTTTTTTGTTGTATTTTTTTTATCAAACTGGCTTGTTTTTATCTCTTTAGAGGCTTTCCGCAATGTCTTTAAATAGCCATACAAAGTTTTACATTTAAGACCTTAAAATCCCAGAGTTTTAGTACTAGCTCTCAAGTTATATTTATATAAATCTTCATTCATGCTTCTATGGTATGTATTTATTAATTTAGAGTTATTTATTTAGAAATGTTTGTGATTTTTTTATTATTTTTTCGCTTTGATTGCTGAGGATTTGGGGTCTTTTAGGTTATTTAGGGAACCAATAAGTCTTAATTTTTATTACCCCCAGACAGACATTCAGCTTTCTGCACCTCCAAACTGGTTCAAGTTTAGGCAATTATTATTATTGTTATTATTGTTCCAATGTTCTTGCTAAAATGAAATGGCCTTAAATAAGACTTGGCTTCAAAGCGATGATTTTTTTTTTTTTTTTTTTTGGACTGGTTGGGGTGCTTATTACATATTGTGTCATTAGATAACTAGGTGTTACAGCATTAAAGTTTCATTATTTTTGCCCTGCTGTTCTTAAAAAGCTCTTAGAAAGTCGTAATCTCGAATACTTGCATGTAACCTGTTTTTACCTCTTAAAAAATAAACTTTCCACTTATGTTTCATTTTTTTATTGTTTTGTGAAGTATAAATGGGTTCAAGTTAAAAAGGCTTTTCTAGTTTTGTTATCACCTATCGACATTAAGGTGTATTTAGCTTGCTTTAAGCTCAGCTGTAAGTATTTGTTACCGACTTCATCTCTGGATGTACATCCTCCCTCCAGATCTTCCAGAGGTTGATCTCCGTGGACAAACGGGATGTGCAGGGGGACGGGCCGTTCCCCGACGGCATCAACGTCACCATTAGACGCAACTACATCTACGAAGACGCCTACGATAAACTCTCCCCCGAAAACGGTGAGACGAGCGACGCTGTAATTTCTGTAAAAGCGCTGTTATGTGATTGTGTGTGTTACGAGTTGCGTTAAACTTTAGAAGTCCATACACATTACATCACGTTGTTCTGTAACCGCTCAATAATTTCCTTCATTTATCCCAAGATGACGAATATGACATAAATGGTTTACTAGATGCCCACACTGCTACTGAAACTCTTTTTAAGCTCTATAAAACCTCAATATTGAGGACCATGGGTCCAGTTTCCATGCAAGATGAAGGTTACCTCCTTCCTCGGGCGAGGTATTGAATTTCAGTAAAGCATAATTGCGATTCTGATTATTATAATGGATCACATAAAAGCCGAATCAATTATTTTAAGTCACCTCTTTTGTGTTTGAATTTAAAAGGGTACTTCAATGATGGGGGCACTCTGATTAAAAAGAGTAGTAGGAGACCTGGGTTGAAGATGTGATCTATATCATTTGTGTGTCTATAAGTTAAAGCCGTTTTGATTTATCGCTCTCACATTTCTCATTCTGAAAGATGACTTTGTATAGAATTGAGCTGAATTTTCTATAGGTCAGGATGAGTAAGTCTTGCAAATAATGTTCGTTTAGGAGAGAAGCGTGTTCATGCAACACTTCATTTATTTTTTCATTTCATTTGTTTTTTTCGTTTATTTTGTGGTGTTTTCAAAAGATCCAAAGTGCTTTGGAAAAGTCTGTTCATAACCTTTGATGTGTTTTATTGAGATTTTTTGTGATAGACCAACTCAAAGTAGTGCTCAATTGTAGAGGGGAAAAAAATGATACAAGGTTTTATTATTTTTTTTATAGGCAAAAAATCTGAAACGTTTGGTTAGCGTTTGTTTTCAAGCCCTCTGAGTTGAGTGTTTTGGGTCATCTCTCTTTCAATATGTTATAATTTGCTTATTATTCTTTGCAAAATAACTCTAGCTCAGTCAGATTGGATGCAGAGCATTTATGAACTTTGTCATTTAACCCTGGGCGTTGACTGGACCATTCCAGCACATGAAAATCCTTTGGGTACCACCAGCACAGCCTGGGCCGCCTTTAGCGGTACTCGGAAGAAATATTGATATCTGTGATTTACAAGTTAAATACGAACAAATTAACTGTGAAGTCCAGCAAAAAAAAGCACAAACAGCCAAGAGATAAAGTGCTTAGAACAAACGATAATTTTCTTCTATCTCAGAGTTGAGATAGAAGACGCTGTGGTTTGAGTCTCGCTATAAAAGATCCCTATGAAATTCATTTAGCTTTGTGGCCGGAACGGAAACATTGTTGGGCTAAAACAAGTTTTTCCTGGAGCTGTATTAGCTGATTTAATAAACGCAAATAGTTTTTTAAAATAATTTAGGTTAACAAAGATTTGTTGGAAGTTCTTAAATAAAACTATACAAAAGCAGCTCTAAAGTATAAACACCTCCTTTGCTGTTGAAATGTAGGATGTACCTAAGGTCCATTTAGGAGCTCAGGTGCTGGTAAAACATGTAGTAAAAATCCAGTTGTTGCGATAATAATAATAATAGGACAGTTTATTAAATATTTCTATTTCTTCCTATTCCATTATCAATTTGTCCTTTTGGCCTGTGTTACTCCATCAGAACCGGACCTTAAGAAGAGGATTCGAGTCCACCTTCTCAACGCTCATGGTTTGGATGAGGCAGGCATCGACGGAGGCGGCATCTTTCGGGAGTTCCTCAACGAACTCCTCAAATCGGGCTTTAATCCCAACCAGGGCTTCTTCAAGACCACAAATGAGGGCTTGTTGTATCCTAATCCTGCTGCAGAGATGCTGGTAGGCGAGTCCTTCACGAGACACTACTACTTCCTGGGCCGGATCCTCGGAAAGGTGAGCCCTTACACATGCATCAGATTAGAGATTGCCGGATGGGAACTCAAAAATGATCAGTGAGCGTACCGTATTTTTCTGCTACCAGGACACGCTAACCACAACACTCGTCAGTGTGGAGGTTGTTACTAAGAAGGATAAAAATGAGCTTTTTTAGTGTAGCTAGGAGATGAACTATTAAGTCAGAGGAAGAACACAGATTTAAAACCATTTAAAGGAAGGAAGTTCATTTGAGCTGCCATAGAGTGCGAGAGAGGAAGACTTTCAGCAGATAACGGGAAGGGAAAACAAAGCAAAGTTGCTCTGTTTTATACTAAGATCTCTATCTTGGATTTGGAAATGTTGGCAGCTGTAAATCTGAGTTTCAGTAATGCTAACTGCGCTAATTGTTCCTAGTTTTTAAACTAATAAAATGTTGTTTTACAGTAAATCTTTTCTCTGACACACAGTGTGACATCGCCTGCTCCTAATAGAAATTTCCATTAACTGCTAGTAGTAGAAAAGCTTAAACAATCTGTTACTTTAATGTTATAGCTCTCAAAGAGAAACTAGATTTTTGTAAAATCAGCCTCATTATGACTCCATATAAAGATATGCTGACAGGCCATGCAGCATATCTTTTTTAGCGCTTTTATTATTAGTTCCCAAAGCTTCAAATTCTTGAATGAAATTTGGTTTTGTGGTTACAGCTTGAATTGAACTCAGATGACAGCACTGTTTGCCTGCTCCTTTACTCTTCTGATGCAACTGTATATTAGAGCCTAATGTTTCTAAATCCTCCCTAATGCATGTGGTGGTGATTGTTTATCAAGATGCCCTCCTCATGAAGGAGCTATCATCCCAACACGAAGAGAATTACCTCATGACAAGCAGTCGCCTCTCAATTAGGACTTCCATTAGTGGATGATTCCTACCTCTTGTTTGCGTAGCGATTGCATTTGGCCGGCATTAAATCAGCAGCCTCACAAAGACAGCACATAAATAAGCGTTCAAAGCATGTGGTAATAGCATTTTGATCTGTTTTACAGTCAGGAACATCCAGGGTTCTTCTCTCTTAAACAGTCTTGGATGATCCGGCCCACTTACAGGAGCATCGTAACTCCCACTCCTCCTCTTCCTGTTTTTCTTTTTCTTCTCTGCGTTCTGTTAAAGTGAGAAGCAATCAATCTGCTGCTATGGTTCCTTTCTCTATCGGACTGTGCTCTCTGTAGCTAATGGTGCAGGCTATTAGGCGAAGGGAAATTAATTTGAATTTGACTTTCAATTAACCCTACCTTAAGTTCCTCTTTCTCCATAAAAATGGACGTTTGAGTGGCCATTTGAGAGGCGTATTGATATTTGTTTAGTGCCGTTATTGCCTGGATAAAAGGCGAGCCGTTTATATGGATTGGAATTGCATCACCGCTGCCGCAGCGTGCGCGGTCCACATTGCAGCTCAAAGGACACAGGAGATTAATATTCTTAATTAATGTCCGAGGCGTGCCATTGTTGTGGAGGTGATGTATTACAGGCAGGAGTGGCTTGTCTGGGGGTACTCACTGAAATGGGATTGAGCATCAGAATAGAGGCCGGCCATCATCCCTCTTCCTCACTTGTCCACCCTGCTGACAAGCTGAAAGATTTAAGCTACACACACTGAAAACATGCACAGGGGTTGCTTTGCATTTGTGGATTTGGCCTCAATATTAGGGTTGTTTTGATCAGTGCGTGTCAGCACTCTTTTTCTTTTCACATGCCGCGGGTCCTAGGCCTGAGAGATTCTCCCCATCTCATTACCGCCAAACCTCCGCCCTCATCAGCGGCAGTTCTTCTCACTTTGTAATCGCTCTTATCCTCCTTCAGCACAGCATCCTCCCTGCAGACGTGTGAGAGTGTTACTCCTCTGATTGATAAAGATACGTTCGAAAGGCGTTATAATTTTATTGATTCATAATGTTGTAAATTAAGGAATTTATTTGGCAGCTAACAGAACGCACCTGCAATGTCGCTGGCATTTATTTCACCTGATGGTGCCTCGATCTGCTTTAATTGCGTTGCCACTGCACTCACTTATATTAAAAGGCCCCCGGCCATAATAATTAATTCTTTCCAACCCAAGTCATTTTGGCACAATTTCTGGCAATAAACACTCATAAATAAGGCTGGTCGCATTGAAAAAATAAGGCTGCAAGTTTTTTCCATATACTTATTGCTGCCTCTTCCCGGCACAAGTGTTATTGATAGGTTTCAAGGGGCCACACAGCGCATATGGTCTGAAATTAGTGCCGGCCATAAGAGTAACACTAAGTGGATTATTTTGCATAAAAAATAGACAATGTTTGAAGTTGCGCAGTTAACCTGTGTTTAGAAAATAGCCGTGATTTATGCATTTGTGTGTGTTTAAGATGCATGCATTATGGAAATCCTCTAGATTTATAATCCATTTAGCTGATGCGGTCAGGGTTTTTAGCGCTATCATTTATAAGGACCTGTATATTTTAATGTCTCCAATAGGCTCTTTTTCGAACTATTCCAGTACATTAGCTTAGGGGTTTTATGAGTCACCTGCCCGGTTGCGCTTCTTAATTGCGTTAAGGGTCAAGGTGAGAATCGGCATTTATAAAGTTTGAATCGAGGAAAGAAGCAGCCTGTGTGTTTAAGATGGATCGGACTCTGTGTTTTGATCTCAAACGCTCTGATCTGATTACATTTCTTGCTGTAAATCTTTGGTTTTCAACAGGAAGTTAAATAATGTTTGAATATTTGCTAATCGAATGGTGCTTGTTGCAGACTGCTGTCCATATCGTTCAACAGATGTTTAAGCAAAAAAAAATTACAGGATTTAGATTTTGCAAAAATATTTCTTCTCTTTGGACATCTTCGTATTGTGTGACTTATGTGTCAAACCCAGACTTGAGTGTGGTTTTATGCAATGGATCAACCCAAAATAGTAGTCAATTGTGAAGTGGAAGAAAAATGATTGATGGTTATCAAGTTGTCAAGTCTGGAAATGTGCTCCTTTTACTCTGATGCCCACAACTAAAATCCAGAGCAACCATTTGCCTTCAGAAGTAGAAATAAAAAGTGTTCAGAGGTTTGAAAACGGCATCTTGAAGACCAAGAAACACCGCATAGAAGCCATGAAGAAGTGTAAAGCAGGGTCAGGTTACTGGCTGATAGTAATTCTACAAGAGGTCTGGAGGAGATCCACAGGTGAGGTGGGAAAAGGACAACTATTTGTCATCTTCTCCACCAGTCAGGGTTATATAGTAGAATTGCCATTGCTGAATGAAATGCATAAAAAGTCCTGTTTGCAGTTTCCCCAAAACCATGTAGGGGACACAGCAACCAAGTGGAAGAAGGTGCTCTGGTCAAACAAGACTAAAATTGAACTATTTGGCCAAAGGCTGTTGGTTTTGGAAAACATCACCCTGAAAACCTCACCTTGAAACACGATGATGGCAGCATGATGCTGTGGGGATGCTTTTCTATAGCAGGGACAGGGAAGCTGTTCAGAGGTGATAAAAAGATTGATGAAGCTCAATACAGGCCAATCCTGGAGCGAAGGTTCACCTTCCATCAGTACAATGACTTAACCAAACAACGAGAGCTATTTGAGAATGGTTTTGTTCAAAGCATATTCTTGCTGGATTGGTCCAGTCAAAGCCCAGACCTAAATCCAATTGGGAATTGACTTGAAAATTGATGTTCTCAGATGCTCTTTGATGGAGCTTGAGCTATTTTTCTAAGAATAGGCAACATTTTCAGTTTCTAGGTGTGTAAATGTGGTAGAGAAATACTTGGAGACTTCCAGCTACACATACTATTCTATCTTTATCTTTAAAAAATGTGAAAACCACGTGTTATTTTCCTTCCACTTCACAACCGTGCACTGCTTGTGTTGATCTATCCCATAAATACATTACATTTTGAAGTTCTAACGTGACAAGATGCGAAAGGGCCCTGTTACTAACGTCCATGTTTCTCCTCAGGCACTCTATGAGAACATGCTGGTAGAATTGCCCTTTGCCAGTTTCTTCCTATCCAAACTTCTGGGAACCAGTGCAGATGTGGACATCCACCACCTGGCCTCTTTAGACCCTGAGATGTATCGCAACCTTCTGTTCCTCAAGAGCTACGAAGGCGATGTTGAAGAGCTGGGCCTCAACTTCACTGTGGTCAACAACGATCTGGGTGAAGCTCAGGTAACTGTGCTGGTGGAAATGGTTGCATGGAATAGGATAAACAGCTCTTCTGTATTTATTTTTCAGCTCCGTTTCTTCTGTTTGGTTTCTCTCCGTGGCGTTAATAATTAATTTCCTGCCTGATGCACCACTTCTCAGCTCTGATAGAGATAAAGCACGTCACCGCCGTTGCTCTAAGCCCTGCTGCAGTGCAGGGGACGCAGCTGTTCTGTTGATCGTTCCCCCTGTCTTTCGCTCCACAAATTATCTCACACCACGCATGGCAGAAGCAGCTAACGGCTTTTAAGCATGCCCCCTTCTCTGCCTAAAGCTCAAGGCTGAAGAGACGAGCTCAGCTGTGCTCAGACCTAATCGCTACGTGGAGCCCCTGTTTGCTCAGGGCCTTAACGTGTCTTATTAGCTCTTCTCAAACAACACCTGAAACGGCAAAGTTACAATATGGCCCTTCTGGTCACCAAATAGAGCGTGATAGGGGAAAACAATTTGTGAAAGATTAGGCACACCCGGGAGCAGTCTGCCCTGCATTTGCCCTTGTGAGATAGCCAAAGCAAGCAAGATAACAGCAGTAATTCTCCTACATTAGCACATAATCAGAATCTGGTGGGAGTGTGAAAAAGCAGAAAATGGATTCCTGAAAGGTAGAGTTTGCAGCGCTACGGGAATGAACAGATTAGGTGGACCACATCACATTAAATGCCATGTGTTCTCAGTAATGCTGCACTAGAGCTTATCAGTTGTTTTTTTGTTGAGAACGCATCATAGGGGTTCTGATTCATGCTTTCTTCAGGTATGATGAACAAATATCCTTTAAAGCATTTGTCTGTGTAACCGTGGCCAGATGTGCAGTGTTTGAGTTAGTGGAGATTTTTCTGAAGCTTTATCGTCAGGGAAATGAAGTAAGGAAGTATGTTGGTTAAAGACGATACCGTTTTTTAGGATGTTAGTAATTCAAATTCACAGAAACTGTTATGCAAACAAGGTTTGATTTAAGTATTTTCTAGGTCTGAATACAAATTTAACCAGAAAACATTATATTCATCCATTCATTCAGCTGTCTTTCCTTTCCTTTCCTTTCCTTTCCTTTCCTTTCCTTTCCTTTCCTTTCCTTTCCTTTCCTTTCCTTTCCTTTCCTTTCCTTTCCTTTCCTTTCCTTTCCTTTCCTTTCCTTTCCTTTCCTTTCCTTTCCTTTCCCCAGCTTCAGCATTTCCTGTAGACATACCCTGCAGTAAAATTATGCCTTGTGTGTGTCCGTTCCAGGTGGTAGAACTGAAGCCGGGAGGAAAAGATATCCCGGTGACAACAGCCAACAGGATCGCTTACATCCATTTGGTGGCTGACTACAGGCTCAACAAGCAGATCAGGCCTCACTGCCTGGCCTTCAGACAGGGTCTGGCCAACGTGGTCAATCTTGAGTGGCTGCGTATGTTTGATCAGCAGGAAATTCAGGTACTGAATTGCTGTTTTAAAAAGAAAATAAAAAATTTAAAATGTTTTTTTTATTGCTTGCAGTGGGGAAAAACAAAAACATGTTTCTTGCCTAATCCTGACAGGTGCTGATATCTGGGGCTCATGTTCCGATTTGTCTCGATGACCTAAAAAACTTCACAAACTATTCAGGTAGGTTCTCATTAGGGCTGGAAAATATTAGGAGAACTTTTGATATGCAGTAATAGGTGACTTTTGCCAAAACAATAGGAGTTGAGATATGCAAGCAATCCCTAAAGGAATTAATTAGAAGAGATCAAGAAAATTCAGCTTGATTTTTAAGGTTTTTGTTGAGCCTTTGGTTAAATTTTGAATAGTTTGTTTTTATTTTTAATGAAATTACATGTTTAAACACTTGTCGGCAGCAGAGCTCATGTATGGGTGATGATAAATGGCATAAAAATGTGAAAGATTTAAGATTTGAAAGTGGGGGGGGGGGGAGGATTTTAATGGCTCTTTTTCTGCAGGGACCCATTTGGGTCACAAGCGTCCTTATGTGAGTTTTTCCTGTGTGGACCCTTGAGGGACGAATGTAAAATAAAGTCTCAAACTTATATAGGTTATATAACGGCAAAAATAGGCTCCACATTACTAGTGGAACCTTTTAGACTAAAGCTCAAATATGCCTTTCAAAATAAAAACCTTGCTTTTTCATGTTTTTATTGATGTATGTTGAATGTGAACCATTAATGAAGGATTTATTGTGGTGATGTCAAGTTTGCATGAAGTGGCAATAAACATCAAAATTACCAGTAATTGCCATGTTAATTTATTTTCTTTATTTAGGCTCTGATCTGACGCAGTACTCCTCAGAGTGAGCATGAGGACTGTCTAAGTAATGATTTCTGTGCAATAATCTCTGTTAGGTGGATACTCTGCTAACCATCCTGTTATCCAGATCTTCTGGGAAGTGGTCGAAGGATTTACATCTGAAGAAAAGCGCAAACTGTTAAAGTTTGTCACCAGCTGCTCCAGACCTCCACTGCTGGGCTTTAAGGTAAGCATTTACCAGACACAGACTTCCTCTTTTCTCCCTGTTCATGCTTTTCATCCCAGCGGTTACTCCTGTTTGAAGCAGGTTTTCTGAACCAGATTTAATTAGAGGCTCCGTCTTAATGTGCCTTTATGAAAATACCCAGACTGATAAGAACCCTTATAATGATCATTTTCCTATTAGGTGCGCTCGGAGAAGGCCTTTTTGGTGAACTCTTATCGCCACGTTCACTATTGTTTTATAGTTCATGACCTTCCTCTGTCGAAGTCGTCTGTCTGCAGCTCAGTGTGTGTCTGGAGACCTTGGCTGGACAAATATTGTCATTCTGAACTTGGTAGATGGTTAAACTCTTCACCCTTTTTTTTTCCTATCGGGTCACGTGGCAGAAGCCGTGATAGCTGCTGAGATGAATTTGCCAAGAAGCGACATCAGTCTGCTTCTGAATATCATTTTAAAAGTCTTGAATCATTACAGCAAATTATATCTAAAACGATGTCCTAATTGGAAGCCATTTAGGTTTTTCATTGACTGGATTTATGGGACAGTTAAAAGGTAGCGAGAAATGCTAGAAAGTGTCGGTCAGGGCTATTAAAGAGTTTTTATGCCACACTTTATCCCACCAGGAGCTGCAGTCCTGCAGTGCTTTGCAAAGTATTCATGCCTCATGATTTTTTTTTTCACTTTTTAGACACATTTCAACAAACTTCCGTGTATTTAATCATGAATTTGTCTGAAAGCGCAACACAAAGTACTGCAAATGATACATGATTTTCTACATTTACTGTTATCTAACAGAAATCAGAGTCAATATTTTGTACAACCACCTTTCATTGCAGTTACAGCTTGGAGTCCTTTTGAAGATGCATCCACCAGGTTTGCACATCTAGACACTGAAATATTTGCTTATTCGTCTTTGCAAATATAACACAATCTTAGTCAGAATGAATGGAGAGCATCTGTAAACATTAATTTTTAAGACTTGCCCCAAATTTTGAATTGGATTTAGGTCTGCTCTTTAACTGGACCATTCTAACACTTGAACATGGTTTAATATAAACCACTTCATTTTACTTTTGGCTGTATTGCCTCTGCTGGAAGATGAATCTCCGCCCCAGTCCAAAGTGTTTTACAGCCTCTTAATAGGTTTTCTTTGTATTTGGCTCCATCCATCTTCCCAATCATGACCAGCTTTGCTGTCCCTGCTGGGGAAAAAAGCATCCCCACAGCATGATGCTGCCACCACCATGTGTCATTGTCTTCCATGTATGAATGTCTGTGAACATACATTTTCAGGTATTGCCACAGATTCTCGAGTTATTGTGGGTTTAGACTTTGACCTTTCTGAGGCATAAATATGCTTTCAAGCCAACGGTTGTAACTCTGCTGAAGAAAGGCATCCCCACAACTTGATGCTGCCACCACTATGTTTCACCAAAGTTTTTACCAATACTTTCCCCAAATGGGAATGTAAGAATGGATTATACTCTGCTAAACTATTTACTAACTAGGTGGCTTGCTGTGGGCTAAATTCAAGGTTGACAGAGTAAAGAGGTTAAATATGAGACACACTTAAGAGATTTTTACTTGTATAAAAATGTAATAATCATGTATAGTCTTCTTTCCACTTCTCAGTTTTGTGCTACACTGTTTCTGTCACATAAAAGCTGAAAAATGTGATACAGATCTAGGGGGTGAATACTTTCGCAAGGCACTGTAATGTAGTCCTATTCAATAAATTAGAAAATTAATAAAAAGTTCATTTATTGCTGTAACTCAGTTCACAAGGTGAAACACATAAGAAATTACACACAGACTGGTGTTTTAAAAGCTTTTATTTCTGTTAAGTATGATGAAACCAATGAAAACACGACATTTAAGGTTAGAATATTATATCAGACCAATACAAAACATGTTTAATACAGAGATGTGGGCCTAAATGCATAGTATGTTTTAAAACCATTCCAAAGGTTATTTTCAAAAGGGAGTTTTAATCTGACAAATGAGCCTCATTGGAACGCATATTCTTAAATATGACTGTATGATTAAGCATTGTTCTTACTGCTGTTAGTCGAGAAAATGTTCATTTTGTTATAAAGTTGTAAGTGAACAACACTCTCCTTTAAATCCGTCAGGCCTTGAATGATCCCCTCCCTTCTCATTTACTAAATTTGACTTTGGCCAGCGTGCAGATCCACCACCCCTCCCACCCAGATGCCTCACTGAGACTTAAAGGGTGGTAATTTGTAGGGGAGTGGCCCCTGACCTGGCCCTCAGCTCGAGCCAGCTAAGCCTTAATTAGCTGTCGTGAAAACTGCCCAGGATTCATTAGAGTAGAAATAGCTCTGTCAGGAGAAGCCATTTAAAAAAGATGATGGAAGCTGTCTCTCTTTTTTTTTTTCTGTCAAAATGATAGTTGTGGTAATGATACTTTTTCAATAAGCAATGATAGTTTAATACGGTAATTGTCAGAAAAATGGGGTCATTATGGCCGAGCCCCCGAAGAGCCATTTAATTGGGTAAGTATAGCCGGTGGGACATATACTCTAAAGTTAAATATCGTGATGAAATCAGGGCGGAGTCGTTTGTTCGTGATGGAAAGCGTGAGTGTCACAGTTTTCAGATGAAGTGGCCTCATCGGCTGCAAGGTTTGATTTAAAAAAAAAAAAAAAAAAAAGCCAGATGGACAACATGAAACAACCATCCTTTCAGCATCTCAGCCAAGGGTCAACCTGTGAGCCTGTCTCCCCCTCAATACCTCTCAAAGCACTAAGCTGATTTCCTAAATTTATACTTCCTCTGTATTCGTTTGGCTCTTTGCACATTTAATCCCTTGTGGAATTTGACATTTATTGCTTAATTGGGATGGGTGTGAAAATCTGGATCATTACTGACACGTGTTGATTCATGCCCCATCTGGCTCTGAAGACGTTCATCCACCTCGCACTGCTAATTAAAACCAGGGATCGAAAAGACGGGCAGGAAGCTTGGTGCAATCACAGCGTGTGCAATAAAATTTTAATCAGACCTAAATAGGCTTTAATATTTTTTTTTTATTAGAGGTAGAGTATTTACCCAGTAACTTCAGAAAGTTGGCCAGAATTAAATATGAAATTATATAGTTTATAGAGTTGCGCAGAGAGATTGGCTGCTGTGCAGAATTGGCCAATCTTCGCTTGATCTGTGACTTGCCAGACAGAAATTTAAAAACGCTACTAAGCTGCTCTGGCCCCAATCTTCCGTGTGGATGCTCTTACCGAGTAGATCCTGAAAGCTTTCCGTTTTCAGTTTCAGTGCAGTGTTTAAAACGAAGCCAGACGAAGCACATCAGCACTTCATTCAGGCTTCGAGACAGAGCGAGACCCTTTAGCAGATAACGGGCTGAATGGAGTGTGTCAACATACCATAGAAATGTCTACCCATATGTCTATATATAGATGTGTATGTATAATGGTTAAGAACAGACAGCTGTTTGGTTGGCTGTTGTATCTGAATTTAACACTAACTGAGCATTAATACCCAACTAGCATATTGCCATTTGCTACCGACCATTCAGGAACAATAAGGTTATGACATGCAGCGTCCTAACTTCTTACCTTTGTTGAAGAGCAATCAGAGCAATTGTTTTGATCAAATAATAAAAACTTGCATTATTTTTTTTTTTTTTAGTCCATTCAGTTTTTTTTTTAATAAAGTGTTTGTCTTTTTTTTTTTTATTATAAAATGCTTATAAGCTTTTTGAGATGTTTCTGCTACCCTCAAATAGACACAAGTAATGATGAACACTTATTTCTTCCCCTTTGTACATTTGACCACAGGAGCTTTATCCAGCCTTCTGCATTCACAACGGTGGAAGTGACCTGGAGCGCCTGCCTACAGCCAGCACCTGCATGAACCTGCTCAAGCTCCCCGAGTTCTGCGACAAGCACCTGATGAGGAGCAAGCTGCTATACGCCATCGAGTCGAGTGCTGGGTTCGAGCTCAGCTGAGCCGGGGCGAAAGGCTTTTCGGTGACCCGATGCCACCCAGGTGGCTTTGGAGTAAACGACTCTAAATAGACAAGAGAAGGCAAATAATGCACTGACTGATTTATTGTGTTTCTGTGAGTGGTGTGAGTGCCAAGTAAAAGAAAAAAAAAAGGATGAAGTCTAGTTGGAAGCTTTCCTTTTTAAGCCCTTGTTTTTAGGATATTTTTAAATCATGTTTGAGAACCATACTGAAGAGCAGTGTTGCATCTGACATTTAAAGGCAGATGAAATGAAACAAGAGTCATGGCTACTCACTGTGTCATGGAATGACATGAACAATTGTTTTTCCACCAAAGAAAACGTGGTGTCGTATAAATAAGGAAACATGGGAAATGGGGAGGCTCTAAAGCCACCTTGTGCTGCACCAAGGGCTGCAGAGGGGGAGCAGCTTTGCCTACAGCTAAGTGTTTTCATGTATAGGTCATTTAAATTCCAGTTTTTGTGATTTCTAAGCTTACAGTGCCTAGCAAAAGTATTTGTACCCCTTAAACTTTTTCTATTTTATTACAACCAACTTTAATGTATTTTAGACCAGCACTAAGTAGATTTGAAAGTGTAGCATGCATTTGTATTTAGTCCTTCCTGAGTCAATGCTTCATAAAACCACCTTTCTCTGGATTTACAGGTCCAAGTCTCTACCGGCTTTGCTTGAGTCATCTTTTTGCTCACTCTGTGGTGCCAAATAGTTCAAGCTCAGTCAGATTGTTTTGAGTGTGTATGTGAACAACAGTTCTCCAGTCTTTCCACAGATTCTCAATTTGTTTTAGGTCTTGACTTTGACTGGGCCGTTCTAAACCATGAATATGATTGACTTTAGCATTCCATTGAACCTCTGGCTGTATGTTTAAGGTCTTTGTCCTGCTGGACGATTAGGCGAGTCGTTTTCTGCCGTCTGTTTTTCTTCCAGGTCTGCCCTGCATTTACCTCCAATCATTTTCGCCTAAACTTTGACCAGCTTCCCTTTCCCTAGTAAAGAAAAGCTTCGCCGTAACGTGATGCTGCTCCCTACATGTTTTACTGTGGAGCCGTTGTGTTCCAGATGAGGTGCCGTTCATTTTTTCTCCATACAGTGTTTTGCATGTCAAAAAGGTTAAATGTCGGAGCATCTTCTTCCACATTTTTACTCTCCCCCTTATATGGATTGTGGGAAAATGCAAACTGCCAATCTTCCATAAAGATGAGGTTTACACAGTGGACACCTTATATTTGCCTTATTAAGCAACTGTTAGGTTTGCACTGTTTAGATCTCTGCTCTGTTTAGATCTCTGCAGCTCCTCCAGAGTTACCACGAGCCACTTTGCTGCCTAATACTCTTACTGGACTTTCGTTTTAGTTTAACACCTATATTTTGGTAGATTTAATAAGTAAACTCTGCTTTAAACTTCTCCACATCCCTATCTTTAAGGAATCTGTTTTGTCATTTTGTCTTGATGAGGCTGTTTGTTCTCTGTCGTCTAATAAACCTCTGAGGCCTTTTTGAAGGTTTCACTGGGATTTATTTAGGGGTATTACAGTAAAGAGAATTAAAGATGAATGCATGCAGCGGCTTTCAGAATATCTGAAAATTCTTTACCTTTTATTTCACAGTTATGAATTTAGTGTTGCGTCACAGGAAATGAACCAATGAACCGCATATAGGTTGGTGGTTGTAACAGTAAAATAAGGAAAAGATCAAGGGGTATGGAAATGCTTGCAAGGCGCTGCAACTTGTAATACGTTTTCTGTATTATGAATTATGTATTATGTCTACAAACCATTCTGCAAGTGTGCACACAGTGTTTGAGATCTAGAGAAGACTGGTGTTGCTGGAGTAAATTAGAAAGAAGCATTATATGATCACGGTTTTGTGAATATGTACATGTTTTAAACCGCTCTTGTATGACTCATGTATTATTTGTACAGGTTTGTTTCTGTTCTGAGCAATCCCTTCACCTGATCAGCACATGATTGTGTTCCTACCGAGAACCCATGTACCAACAGGGTGGACAGAGTGAACACGGATATGAATAAATCCGCTTTTCCTTTTGCATTTTCCGTCCATTAGCCGTCTAGTTTTTCTTGTTACTTGTAATTTACAGTAATGACCGAGACATAAAACGGTGCTTTGTGGGGAAATTTCCGCTTCGAGTTTTACGGCCTCTGACATATAATTAAAGAAACATCCAGTTAAGAAACACTGAGCAGAACTGTTCTGGCCTTGAGATGCATTATCGGGTTGAGCACAAATTAAGATTGTGTGCGTTCATCATAAATCTTGTTGCCCTCTATGCAGTCCTGCCCGGGAAGACATCCATCCCTTTTTGGACCGAGTCCATCTCTCCGTTCTATCCTTCTTTCTCGCTCCCCTCTCAGCTGAAATGACCAGCATCTCCTCTTGTCTGTGCTGGAACCTCGGCTCTTCAACTGGGCCAGAGAACCCATAGTGGTAATTAGGCCTTAAAAACCGGACTTGTCGTTTAAATGAGGGATTCATCTCAATTACTGCGAGATTTATTTACGTCTATTACTTTGTGATGGATTGTAACTGAACCTTAATGCAGGACGTTATGAATCATCTCCAGTTATATACTTATTTTAAAGGGTGTTTGAAGCTTTTATGTTTGTTGATCTGAATTCAGAGAAAGGGGAACACAAGTAAGGAGGTGAATTGTGAATTTTAGATGCTTTTCAAAAAAAAGGGCAAGGCAAGTTTATTTGTGTAGCACCATTTTTACACAGGGTAATTCAAAGTGCTTTATAATAAACCCAAAATAAAAAAGAAAGATGGATTCTTCAGAAAGACAAAGCATCACATAAACGCATAAAAACACAATGCTATAAAAGTAAAACTGACAAAATGTAATGAAATAAAAAGCTAAGCAATGCTGAAACATATTTAGGTCCAAGACTACTCAGTGCTGTGTAGACCATCAACAAGATATGAAATTGTATTGTTTGACTACCCGATTGGAGTTTTGACATGAAAACTATGTAAGCCTATTGTAACAAGTAAAAAAATCCGCAAGTACTGGTTGAAGAAAAAGGTATTTGGACCGTATTTTTTCTTAGACTATACTGCCATCTTGTGGACAGTTAAAGTATTTCCTGTTACAACTAACCAGCAGGAAAAGATCACGTACAAACAGGTGATTTCTTCTCCAAGTCCCTTCATCTCAAACAATGAGACTGACTGAACCTCATAATTTTAAAACGCGTGTAGCAGTGAATCTGAACAGTGTGTGACTTTGCTGTTTTACTCACATTTTACCTGCCTGAAAATGGTCAGGGAGTTGGCCAACCTTGTGTCTTGATTTAAAAAGCAGCAGTTCAACAAGCTACTTTTGTCTCCTTTGAAAAATGCATTTACAGTAATAACAGTCTGATACAGACATAAAGGTATGTGCTTTAACATTTAGATGCTTTGTGCACATTGCTGACATTCCTTTTACTCTTGCTTTACATCCTGGCTGACCAAAATGCCCTTAATAGCTTTACATCATTTTCAATGGGTTCTATGCAGCTGGCAAATTCTGCAACTGCATCTAACTGCAAAACTGACCTTCATTTCTCTTTTAAAATCAATGCAAGTCATTGATTTTTAGACTCAGTATGGCTCAAAGCTGTAGTGTCCTGCACTACTTTATCGTCTGAGTTGTGATGAGTTTAGGTCAGTGCTTCTCATAGATCCTATTGCTATGAATTTGTTTCATTTACATTTCTTTTTGGTGTTAGTGGCCTGTTTTGACAGTAGTCAGAAATGGGCAGAAAGAGAGGAAGGGAGGAATCAAATCCCACCCAGCTTAAAGTTGCGTGGAAGACTGATTCATATTCAATGCATTTTTAAATTAGAAATCTATTATTTGAACGTTAACTCAAATGCTTTGATCGTACACAAATTATTTCAGTTAATAGTTATTTATGTTTTTGTTGTTGTATTTACTGTATTTTCATATGCGGCCGTCCATTAAATAATTTAAACTATGGCTTGTCAAATTATACCCTATCAGGTAAACTGCACAGCAAGTCAACTTTAGTCCAATTATAAAGAACAGAGCAGTTTTAGCTTTCCAACTAATTTAAGACCATGCACAATTAAAAAAAAAAGCTATGACTAATTATTCGCGTTTTAATGTTTTGCATGTCTTATTTAAAGAAATTACAAATAAGGGAATTTGTTTCCATTTTTATTATTGACACATTTAGGTAATAATTTATTAATTCATTTTTTCGTAAAAATCGTGTCACTGTTGGAAAACTGTCGGAACAGAGCGTTCCGCATTTTGTTATGTGTTCCCCATCGGTCGATAGATGGCGCACCTAACCATTTGTAGCATCTCCGTAGCTACATATTTTGGTGGCAGCTGTCCCTACAATAAACAAAAAATTTTTTTTTTTTTTTTTTTTTTTTTTTTTTTTACATAGCGGGTAACTCAATTATAAGTATCTGGTTTTAAATCGCTGATGTGCCCCCGCCGCAAGATGTGTTGCGTAATTTCACTGTGAATGTGAGGCAGGTAAGTGATATCAGAGACGCTACGTTGGTGTGGACGTTGAAAGACGTGCTGCCTTTGGATATCCCTCGGTTTCAGAATATAATTAAACTTAATGTTTTTGTTGTAGACTCGTCGTGAATTTGCGTCGATTTTAAGACTATGATTAGATACGTTACAACACTTTTTTTGACCAAAAGATATATTCTTAGCTGACCAAAGTCAGCCGTAGGATTTCCTTGTGCATGCAATTTATTTGTATATTTGTTTATTTTATTTGAGTTTAGTGCAAAATTTCTTTAATTCTGTATTTTTTGGGTTGTGATCTAATGTGACTATTTTGACGGCTGGATGAGAACAACTTGTAGCTGAAGGGTGGACAGTAACTCGGGATTCCTGGGATTCCGACTGCACCTGAAAGCGGCAGTCACGCTAGTGGGGAAGACAAAAAAAAACCGTCCACCATCGTTATCAACCAGCTGCCTACAACTGCAGTTACAGTTTGCGTTTTCATGTAAAAGAGAGTTTGAACAGCAATAAGAGAGAAGGCAGAAGAGTGGACATCTCTGTTACAGAGGTATGTATTATGGTAAATATCTTGTTTTTATTTTGCGGAACATTAAATTCCTTAAGGCTGGGCTCGGCCTCGGTGTAAAAGCGGTTGAATCTTACCCTGCCGCATAGAGTCGTATTGTGATGCTGTGGTGTCCTCTGTGCTGTCGTGGATAATGTTCTGGGTGTATTAACGCCTTTTTATGTTAGATTTCACTTTTAAGCCTGCTTCCAAAAAGCGGTTTTCAGAGCCGGAGCGGCTGTCTTGCACGATTTAGCAGATCAAGCTAACTGCTATTACTAGCCACATCTGTTAACCAAAGAGCATTAGCTTTCTTACCGTTAGCTAATATTCATCAGTGGCTTATCAACAGTGCTTATAAATAGCTTTTCCCACTAGTCATGCGAACTTCAAGTTTCTGTTTCTTGTGTCTTAAAAGGTCGCCATAAAGTTACCATTAACAAGAGAAAATCCGCAGTCTGTTAAAGTTACCACTACTTTATTTTTTTTAGGTCATTTATCTTTTGTGGAACATTGTTGCTCTGTTTTTATTGGTGTGTAGCAAATAGTTTCTGCTCTAAATAGTACATTAACCCGTGAGACTTTCTGGAAGTTTCTGTTTTTCTGATCGGGCGCTTTTTTTTACACGTTGCCACGCTGCTTCAGGCGTGTGATTGGGCTGTTGGTGCTAATTTAAATAAAACCTGAAGATATTTAGTAGTTTTCCATTTGGCAGCTCCAGGATTAAGTTTCTGAGAAATTGTGATTCATCAGGGAATATCAGAGTAAAAAAAATGTTTACAAACTCCAGGAACTGATGGTATGTTTGGGATTGTTACTCTTGCTTTTTTAACCTTTTTTCCAATGTTTGCTCGATGAAATATTTAATAAATGCTGCGTTTGCTTTTGAGAATAATGATTAAAACCAATTATCCTGTACTTAATTGCGCTTTAGCTGAACTTTTTAATGTAACTGGTGTAGTGAAGCATACTTATAATGAATTTTTGTTTTAACAAATATTTGTTTTTAAGATTGACGAAGCAGAAACAGATTTGTATTCTAAATTATATATATTTTCTGTTTTTATAGTTAAAAACTAGGACAAAATATTGGGAGATAATTTTACTTCTCTATCGCCCAGCCAAACATTCTCCATGAAGAGAAAGGAGTTATTTTACGTTGAAAATTACCTTTATTCCACAGTTCCTCTGAAATGACACCTACAGTCCTCACCGCACTCATATTTGTTTGCAGGGTTGAATGTTTTACGTGCTTGGAGACTTTTACAGATATTAGAAATAACCTTAAACACTTTAAGCACTTATCAGCATTTTCAAGGTTTTATTTTTTATTGCCAAACCCACAGAGAAATTTAACAGTATAGATCTTGGGATGAAAGTAAAACAAAAAAGAAATGTTTTTGTTGAAAGCAAATCTTTCCCTGCAGTTTTTCATATAGAAAATTTATACACTGCCCTTATTTATACGATTCCATAGCCTTTTCTGCTTCAACGTAAAAGTTTCTTTTGTTGAGAGGATTTTATTTAGGTATGTGCTGGCCTGCATGTTTTTTTAGTATGAAACAAATTGAAGAGAATCAATGAATAAATAACTGGTATAACTGGAAAGGGCAGTAAAATTAGTGAAACCTAACCTTCCCCATCTAGAAAGTTGTAACTGTCATGCAGATGTAACATTTTATAAAGATCTATTACGGTATCTCCAGTAATTATTTCTTTTTCTTTTTTTTTTGTGGCACAAGAGGCCTTTAATTTTCAAGAGTAGGTAGACAGGAAAGAGGGCAAAGAGAGGGGGAGACATTCGGCAAAGGTCGCCGGGTCCGGGAGTTGAACCCGGGACAGCCGCATCGAGGACTATGGCCCTCTGCACATGGTCGCACGCTTAACCCCTACACCACCAGCGCCACTGCACCCCCCCAGCAATTATTTCTAAATGAAAATGAAGTGTCATGTTGAATTTTAAAATTCAGCACAATCTTTTTGACATTCAGTATCTTTTTATATCCTTTTGGTTTTGTGCAGTTAGCTAGAAATCCTCGTTACTTTTGTCCTTGCGTGTACATAATAATCTGCTATCATTTCTGGTAGTGCTGCACAATACATTGAATCACAGTCGTCATTAAAATATCAACCTTTGCGTTATCCCAAGCTGGAAATACCGTTTTAATCCAACGGTTGGTTGGATTTTAGATTTGAAGTGCTATGCATTCACACTCTGCATACCAATTATATATTCAGCCAGTTGCATGGTCTCGTACTGCCCCCTGATGCACACTAAATGCATATTGTCATTGGCTAAGATGCTAAAGATCACAGAAAACTGTTGGGAAATTGCAGTTATGGAAACTGTGCAGGCCTAATTCTTTTGCATATTTAAGGTTTGATTGCTTTTACTATGAATACAATTATTTTCCTTTTATATTTCCTTTTAATAACTAATATTCTCAATGTTTTAATTTTATAATGATAAATTATCTAAAAACATCCGGAAGTGTTTTTGTATACAGTTAGCAAATTTATTTTCTTGAGTTTTTAGCTAGTTTTTGCTTCATTTATAAATTACAGCAAATTTTAAATGTACGATTACAAAGAAAACTATTGCCTTTTTAAAATTGAGGGTTTCATTGTATATTAGATCAGTTAATACGTTTTCTTCAGATCTACTTTCTACAAATGTTTGAATTAATTAACTTTTGGCCGTTTCTGTAGTCATGCCTGACAGAAAGCTGCTTTTTTTTAAGTATATAGTCTATAATTGGAACGGAAAGTTCAGGTAAGTACCAGTTTAATGACTTGGATTGTATTGTAGTATTCCATTGTTTTCACAGACAGAACAACCCATTACTGAACATTATGTGTCATTACACGACTTATTTCCTCAAAGCCTGAAACTGTCTTATTTTGTAGATTCTTCAAGTGAAGTGTCCTATTATAATAAATGAATAATAACTTCATTTGATTGAATCAGAGAACATCGTGAAGCCACAGTTGAACAGTGAAGTGATTTGAAGATTGAAGACAAAATTCGTAAGTAAAAGGTGAAGTCAAATTTCACTACAAAGGAGCTTTGGCTCATTGATATGTTCTCAAGCAATTATCTTGCTGCTATGAGTCGTTTCAGGTGCAGGGCGTGGGTTTTATTTTGCTGTTCTCAGCAGTAACCTGGTTTTCTTTTCTGCAAGCTGCGGTTTGTGTTGGATCCTCCCTGCTCCCTGTCGTTTGGTGCGGTGCTCTTGTCTTCTTAATGTCACATTTCATGTGGCGTTTTGGATATTCTCGAGCACAGGCAACCCTTCTAGCTGTTTTTATTATATCAGTTGCCTCGTCAGCAAAATTAGGAGTTACGGTTGAAATCTTGGAAACTTGCTTTTAAATTGAAACCCATTTCATGTGCTCCCAAAAACCGAAATGCTAAACTCTTATCTTGGTCTGTTGATATAGAAGTCCTCTACAGCTAATTAACTGGTGAGTTTATGCAGATGTTTAATCTTAAAGTTAGTTTATAATTCATTGGCTGTTGATAGGGACACGATGTAGACGGTAGGATTCTAATCTGAGACCTTTGATTTGGTTTTCATTATCTTAATTATTTTAAAGGTCATGATTTTTTTAGATTTGACCAGAAGACCGTCATCTTTAGCAAGGACAATAACGCTAAATGCTGAAAGCAGTATGATGGATAAACACAGAAGTACGTATTTTGCTGGTGACAGGCAGTCGTGATATGTACAAGGATATCATTACCTAATCAGATGTTTAATGTCAGGACTTACCAAATTACGTTAAAAAAGGAAATTTCTATAGAAATTTCTTAAATAAGAGCAATAATAACTTTTATGTAATTATCCAGCATTTCTAGATTTAGGGCTGCTTGTTTAAGCACAAATATTTTAGTCTGTAACAATATCCTTGTTATTTAACATATGTACTCATGGAGTTTAAAAACACATTACACTTAACGAAGAAAATCACGGTAAACTTGCACCGCAAATGTTGCAAAAATAATTTTAATAATTCTTTGTGGGTTATTGTAAGAGCCTGAGTTTTAATGTAACCTTACTTGTTACATAATGGCACCCTTCAAAGGGAAAATTCATCTGGTGCACCACTGTAGCTCAGCTGGATAAAACGTCTTGAGCAGATGTTGTTTTAGTCTTTGCTGCTCGACTTGCCTGGAAGTGTTTGCTTGTGTTGATTCCCATTTCATTGCAGCTGCATAAAATAAAAAGATTAGCCCAGGCTGCAGATTTCCCTATGTGAACTTTCGTCCCTGTGTGCTGACCTCGTAAACATGTGGAGTTCTTGCTTTTGATTGACTTATAAAGCAGAGTAAGAATGTTAACATATTTACCAAAACAATCTTATCCGACTCCTTTGAATTAGAACATTACTGATACACTGATGTTGTATCCTTTAATTACTATGACTTAAACTAGGCCATCTGCACTGTGGATCTGCCTCACCTTTGACTTTGTTTGGCTTCTTTTACTTGTCTGCATTCCTACAGCATCAGATTTGTTATCAGCAAGTAAATCTGGGAATCCGGGTTTAAGCCATTGCTTTTTTTTTTTTAAAACCACACTTCTCAATAATAACATTGGGTGGAAACAATTTAAACATACTAACAGTAAAAACAAAGTAACTACTATTTTAGTCTTTTATGTTACTTTTTACAAATGCTTTAATAATTTAAAAGCTTTTTTTTGGACTATCCCTCGGCATTTAAATCCCCTCCCCCATGCTCTTTGTTCTGTTCAGCTTCGTTTGGCTCCCACTAAAAATGTAAATTTTGCTAGTTTTGCTAGTTTTCTAGTAATTTGTTGATCTTTTTTGGTCATGTGTATTTCAGTTACAAAGATCTGCTCTGCTTAACTTGGACATGATAGGACAGACTGAGGGCTCCAGGCTTTTTTAGCATCTGTTCTGTGAAAATGCATATCAACATATTGCAGCGTAGTCCTTTTTTAAGGGAAGTTTTTCTCAGATACCAATCAGTTACTTTTATGAAACTGCATATACAGCAGCCCAGAATGTTTCTTGAAAACTTTGTAGCTTAAAAATGCTGTCATTGTACCGCAAAGAATTTACTTGCCAATGACTTTTGGGACTCTGAATTTTCCTGAAAGCACCAGATATTTTATCCCACACGAATATTCTGCAGCGTTCATATGATCATCTAAGAGGTTCACCAATTGCAGTCTTCTGGCCGATTACCGATATTTTAAAAGCTGGACCTGTGATTCTGTTTTTGGCCTTATCGATTTTTTTTTAAAATCATTATTATAATTGAAACTGTCAGGTGTTATAAGGTCATAATACACCTTCAAAGTTCCAATCTTATTTTATTGAAAAACATTGCACAATACCTGTGAAATAATACGAACTTGTTTTAACTGCACACGAGGCAGTGCTCTCAAATGTAAAAGAAAACCTTAGAGCATTGCAGTTTCTTTTGTCAATTTTCACATAGTAAAAAGAAACAAAACTTGCGCAACAGGTTAGACATGTGGATAAGATCGGTTTCACTTGTATCGGCCGATTACAGATCTCCCAAAAGTAAGTGAATCAGAGCCGATCGATTGGCTGGCCGATCAATCGGTGCACCTCTAGCTCATTTATCATGGAATTACCTCTGGGAAGAAAGCAAATGTATAGTTTTGATGTGTGTCACTTGAAATGTGCACAGCTTTAGCATCCACCCGTTTTCCATACCTGCCCAACCTTGCAGCGCTATGGAGGGTCTGGTGTTTATTTCCAACAGTCACTAGGCTAGAGGTGCGGTACACCCTAGACAGGTTGCTTGTCACAGCCATGCAGGCAAACCTTCACATCCTAAGGGCAATTTGCAGAGACCAGTTAGCCTGACATGCATGTTCTTGGACTGTGGGAGGAAGGCAGGACCCAGAGACAACCCGCTCTACATGGGGAGAACATGCAAACTCCTTGCAGAAAGACTCCAGGTCAGGGGTCAAGCTTGTAACATTTTAGTGCAGTTCCAGTTATATTACAAAAGCCTGCAGAGAAAGTTCTGTTTCATTAACTTTACAATTTTGCTTTGAACGGTCTGTCTCTCTTTCACTGTGGACGTCATTGTAAACTGTAAACAAAAATACTTTGTTGTTAGGGAAACCCAGATTAGATCACCATAAGTAGACAAAAACCGTGTATCGTGGTTGAATTTAATCGGGGATCCCAGCTGGCATTAGATCGGTACTAGTATTGGGGCCCAGTGGTTGGAGACGCCTTCCGAAAAAGGCAGAAGTCATGGTTAGTCGATAGGCCTTGTATCTCACTGAAAAGGGATTAATAATCTGCATAAAATGCTTCTTCCTTCTATATTAGACTTACCCTTTTCATGATTAAATCTCAGTTCGGTCCATTCTTGCAAAGCATCATTTTAAACAAATCAACATGTGTATCCTTCTCTTCTTGGGCCATGCATGGCATTAAATAAAGGAAACTTTAAAAATATTTAATGGATCAGTGATGGCTACAGGCCCTGGGGAAAAGATGCATTTTAAGGGACAAATCTGTCTTAAAAAGGAAAACAATCACTTTCTGGGTAATTTCAATATTTATATTGTCTATATTAGGATGTAAAAGTGTGATCAGTGTTGACTCAAATAATTTGTTTTATCAGTAAATGGTAAGTTAAGCTGACAAAAAGCAAAACATTGGTCTGAATTTAAACCCTGATGCAGCCATCCGAAAGTGCCTGAACAGGTCAGTGCCTGAACTGTGGGCCAAACTGGACTCGCTGGTTGGCACAAACATGTGCCAGACAGCCCCCAGCTCCCCGCAAATAACCCAAACACAATCTAACAGCAAAGGCCACAGGTTATATATAGCAAACAAACAGAACAGAACGCGCTGATATCTGACTCTCTAGGTTGTTTTCTTTCTTTTAGCATTTCATAGAGGACATCTTCCATAATGTAGTTTTGAAGTTAATCTACATTGTTGTGTTTTAAAATGCATGCTTGTCACCTCTCTGTAAAAAAAAATAAATAATTGTTTTGTAATTTTAATTTTTCTTTAGGTTAAGGTTTACCTGAAATTAAAAGTACTTTTGTCCTGTGAGCTGTTGCATAAACAAACACATTATGTTAAATCTATCCTGGTTTTATACTTAAATGTAAATTCATTATTAGGTAAGAAAAGCAGCTTTATACACTGTTTCAGGTTGAGTGAAAAATCTAAATCTGTCTCTTCTTACTTTATATCAGACATGTTTTGTCTTGTTTCTCAGAAGTTTCGTAACTCCTTCATTTATAGTTTTACATTAAACTTCAAAAAAATTAAAAGGAAAACCTCTTATAGCCTCAGGTTTAAAAGATGTTATCAATTGTGTAATTTTACTTGGCTTGCAATAGCTGAGCTGTTGTCTTTCCTGCATCTTTGGTTTACTATAGTGCAACAGCATTGGGTGTCTCCACCCTTAAATTGTGATGTTCTTCTCTGATCTGGAGTGCAGGAATCATGCAGGCAACACATGACTTTGCTCTTTTGCAGTTTATTGAGCTTAATTTAATCACTTATCGTTTAAACAAAGCTTATTTCTTCCCACAGAGGCCAGTCAGAAGACCTTGAACTAAATCAGCACAAAACCAGACAGAGCCATGGTGGAATACTACCAGATATTGGGAGTCCAAAAAAATTCAACGCAAGAGGACATCAAAAAAGCGTAAGTGCTCAAGTGTTTGCTGAGCTGACAGTGTTGTCAGCCAGTTATGGCATGTGATTAGGAAATGATGTACCTTACAGGCGGACAAGCTCGCACAAAGGAAAGAAGAGGACAGACGCTGCAGTCTTTAGTGGCATCATCTTGCTGTAACTCTTGGGGGGGGAGTCTAGTGAACAGCACAGTTCAAAGTAATTGTATTTCCTCACTGGTTTCTTATGAACGGATGAGGAAGGAATGTTTCTAAAGCTGAAGAATCACAAAAATGTTATGGACAGAAGAAAAAAAACTGGTTGTCTGCTGGAAATAGGGATGGGCATTTATTGTATCGTTATTGAAGTTTGAACACTCCCAAAACTGGCTGTATTGTTGGAATTATTTTTACAATTTTTAAATTGAAAAATACTTTATTAATCCCAAGGGGAAATTAAATGTTGTTGTAGCTCATATTATGCAGGTTTCTTCAAAGAGCCATTGTAGATGCTGATGTCTTTGGGCAGGAAGGATCTCCTGTAGAGGTCTGTTTTGCAGCAGATCTGAAGAAGCTTCTGACTGAAGACACTCTGTTGTTGTACAACAGTCTCATGAAGAGGATACTCGGGGTTCTCCACAATGTTCTTCATTATATGAACAATCCTTTGCACAATGATCTCCTGTAGAGGTTCCAGAGGAGTCCCCAGAACAGAACCAGCCTTCTTTATTAGCTTGTTGAGCTTTTTCAAGTCCTTGGCTCTGATGCTGCTACCCCAGCAATGATGCCAGAAGAAATCACATTCTACACCACAGACTATAGAAGATATGAAGCAAACACAAAAGGTCCTAAGCTTCCTCAAGAAGTACAGTCTGCTCTGTCCCTTCTTGTAGATGGCTTCACAGTTGCACCTCCACTCCAGTCTGTTGTCCAGGTGAACACTGAGGTATTTATACTCCTCAACTTGTTCTCCCATGATAGAAATAGTGTTGGACCTATTCTTGCTTCTCCTAAAATCTACGATCATCTCCTTTGCTTTGTTCACGTTTGAGATGAGATGATGGTTTCTACACCATGCCACAAAGCGGGCCACCAGCTCCCTGTACTCAGCTTCTTGTCCATCTCTGATCCACCCCACAACTGTAGAATCATCTAAGTACTTCTGCAGATGACAGGAGTCTGTCTTGTACTTGAAGTCTGTTTCTAAAGAAGCAAATCAGGTTGAATTGTGTTAAAAGCACTGGAGAAATCAAAGAACATGATCCTCACAGTGCTGCTGACTCTGTCCAGATGACAGTGGGTTTGTTGAAGCAGATGTATGATGGCATCTTCAACTCCAGCTCCACAGCGATAAGCAAACTGAAGAGGGTCTTGATAGTTTGTTTGCTTATTCAGGTGGGCCAACAGGAGTCTCTTTAGGACCTTCATGATGTGGGATATCAGGGCAACAGGTCTGTAGTCATTGAGGATGGAGGATTGACCCCACCACTCTCGAGGTTCAGGATTTGGTCACTAAGACCTTTCTCAGGTGTAATCGGAAAATCCTTGCTTTATTTTTGCTGCCCTGAACTTGTCAGAGTTGCGTCTTGGACAATGTGTTTCGGGGACAATAAAAAGAAAACTTTGGATTTTATATGGATTGCCAGGCAAATTAGGTTTTCATTTTGAAATTGTAATACTAACTAAATATTGACAACTGTTTTGTCCTTACTACATTAAAGCCAGTTCACTAAGCTGAAAGGAAGGGAAACGAAACTGATGAATCTAAGCAAGAGCATAGAACTCCAAAGCATAGACTGTGCCTTATGGACGATCCTCTGATCTCCTTGCTTTGGTAGATTGTCAACACCTTTAATTCTTCATTATATGTTTTTATCACCCATCCATAGTTTTACAGCCTTTGTGAAATCTTAGTGATGATCTAGGGTCTACATTCTCTTGGGAGTACAAACCAAGACTGATTATTAAAGATGGTAACGCTTACGCTGTTAATCACTCATAGTTGCTACAAATCAGTTTGCCTTTGGTTCAACATATTAATTTTACAGCTGCTCTTTGTCACGCACACACTGTGATGCCGCCTCCGCTCCTGCTTTAAATGATAACCACTCAAATCAGGTAGGCTTGGGAGGATTGTAGAATTTTGGTACTTGTAGTTCTTAAAGAGAAAGGTGAAAGGTTAAAATCAGAACTAGTGGGTTAGAACTTCCCGCAAATCAGCCACAAATCTCTGACTGACACATCTCTGCCTTATTGAACTTTTTAAGTATGTACACTGCTCAAAAAAATAAAGGGAACACTTAAACAACACAATATAACTCCAAGTAAATCAAACTTCTGTGAAATTTTTTGAATGTTGGTGGTGCTTTCACACTCGTGGCAGCATGAGACGGACTCTACAACCCACACAAGTGGCTCAGGTAGTGCAGCTCATCCAGGATGGCACATCAATGCGAGCTGTGGCAAGAAGGTTGCTGTGTCTGTCAGCGTAGTGTCCAGAGCCTGGAGGCGCTACCAGGAGATAGGCCAGTACACCAGGAGACGTGGAGGAGGCCGTAGGAGGGCAACAACCAGCAGCAGGACCGCTACCCTCCACCTTTGTGCAAGGAGGAAACAGGAGGAGCACTGCCAGAGCCCTGCAAAATGACCTCCAGCAGGCCACAAATGTGCATGTGTCTGCACAAACGGTTAGAAACCGACTCCATGAGGATGGTATGAGGGCCCGACGTCCACAAATGGGGGTTGTGTTCACAGCCCAACACCGTGCAGGACGCTTGGCATTTGCCAGAGAACACCAGGATTGGCAAATTCGCCACTGCGCCCTGTGCTCTTCACAGATGAAAGCAGGTTCACACTGAGCACATGTGACAGACGTGACAGAGTCTGGAGACACCGTGGAGAGTGATCTGCTGCCTGCAACATCCTTCAGCGTGACCGGTTTGGCAGTGGGTCAGTAATGGTGTGGGGTGGCTTTCTTTTGGAGGGCTGCAAGGCCCTCCATGTGCTTGCCAGAGGTAGCCTGACTGCCAATTAGGTACCGAGATGAGATCCTCAGACCCCTTGTGAGACCATATGCTGGTGCGGTTGGCCCTGGGTTCCTCCTAATGCAGGACAATGCTAGACCTCATGTGGCTGGAGTGTGTCAGCAGTTCCTGCAAGATGAAGACATTGAAGCTATGGACTGGCCCGCCCGTTCCCCAGACCTGAATCTGATTGAGCACATCTGGGACATCATGTCTCGCTCCATCCACCAACGTCACGTTGCACCACAGACTGTTCAGGAGTTGGAGGATGCTTTAGTCCAGGTCTGGGAGGAGATCCCTCAGGAGACCCTCCACTGTCTCATCAGGAGCATGCCCAGGCGTTGTAGGGAGGTCATACAGGCACGTGGAGGCCACACACAATACAGAGCCTCATTTTGACTTGTTTTAAGGACATTACATCAAAGTTGGGTCAGCCTGTAGTGTGTTTTTCCACTTTAATTTTTTGTGTGACTCCAAATCCAGGCCTCCATTGGTTCATAAATTTGATTTCCATTGATGATTTTTGTGTGATTTTGTTGTCAGCACATTCAACTTTGTACAGAACAAAGTATTTAATGAGAATATTTCATTCATTCAGATCTAGGATGTGTTAGTGTTCCCTTTATTTTTGTGAGCAGTGTATATTTCTGCTCTTTAGGCCAAGGCAAACAAAGCAAACAGGCTTTTGACAGCAAGATCATATTACAGATTACTACAAAGATGTGAGCAACAAAGACTGCACGCTAAAGGGAGTGAATCCACTGAATTGTGTGAACCCCCCCCTTATTTTTAAAGTCCCTTGTCTTATCTGCAGCTTTTGTGTGTCTGCTGCTGCTGGGCTTAGAGACAAACAGCTGATGCAGCGTAAGCCGCCCTGCGAGGCCCTCTCTGCTTGTCAATGCAGTTCAGTCTGTCTTTGTTAAATCCGCTCGGGAGGGCGGGAGCGCCGTCTCTGTCGATTTGTGTTTGGTGCTGTCATGGCCGCTGCCCCCAAAAAAACACTCCAATGTGAACATTCATTTTCTCCACGGAGGGATGTCTTTCACACGTATGAGTAACTAAGTATACTTTTTTCTGTTTTACAGTAAAATCATGTGGTTCTCAACATGTTTTATAATGAAATACTATCTGAAATGAACAAGCACACATTAAATTATCCTGTCATTGTTTAAAAGGTTTAAAAGTAAGATGGACTGTGTGAAATCGGTACACCCCATAATTTAAAAGGTTTTATGCTCTGTGTGATCTTGGCAGTCTCACACTGTTGAGGAATTTTTGGCCCACTAATGTTTCAACATTCCTGTAGCTTATCGAGGTCAAAATGCACGTAGGCCATTATTTTATGCTTATTTAAGGGGTTGAAATGTGGACTCGATAGTTTGCGTCATTTCAGCACCTCAATTGTCTTCCTTTTGAACATGAAATAGATCCTGAAAGATTTGCATTTGGTCTAAGGCAAACCCAACAAGACCAAACAAGCCATACATATTTAGTCCTCATCCAACTGTACTGTCATGGACATTTAACTTCCTGATTGAGGCATATGCAGTTTGTTTTTGGGTTCGATCTGAGCATTTTATCATTTGACCTCAGAGTGAACTTGCTTGAACATCCACTCCTGAAAACACTGGCAAATATCTTGAATGTTTTCCACTTGTGGTTAACCTTTCTTATTAAAGACCATTGCATCCCAGCTTGTTTGACAATTAAATCATTACCCTCCTCCCCAAATTGAGTGACTGTGACAAGGAAAACGTTTGCGAGTGCTTGCGACTTCATATTTGCATGACAAATATATTGAAATGAAATGGTTTCCTTTTAGTTAAAAATCCTGAACCAGTTACTGAACAAAATAATTCCAATTGTCGTCTCTAACATAATGTCCAGGCAATTATTTGTCTGAAATCAGTGCTGAAATAATTTCCTCTGCCATCCGTGTCAGCTAGACGTGAGCAGGTTACCGGTAGGATGGTTTTTAAACATTTATGGTTTCAAAAACCAAAGTTCTCTCCTATCATTTTTACACTTACAGCCCTAATCCGCCACTATTTGAATCGGAGAAACAGCAGTGCTCATCCTTGGGGTTTTTACTTAACACTGCCTGTCAGCTGGCTGAAAGAAAGTTCTTGTTCTTTGCCATCCCTTACAAAAAAGACATTCGAGCAGCATGTTAGTCAAGCAACCAACTGCAAGAAGAGAGACCCCCACTTATTATCTAGCTAATAACCAACTTTTTAGCTGTTTCAAAACTGGCAGAGCAGCATGAAGGTGTGATATAATGTGCAATAAGTACTAGAAAATAAGTTTTTGTTTTGACATTATGAATACTTGTTTAAAATGAATCAATTCCATCATCTCGTACGTTTTTCTTTAAAATGTCCATGCTGTGATTTACGCTGATATATGTACTTATCATGCAATACTTCATTTTACCCAAGTGTTTGTTAAAGACTAATTGCCTAATTTAAAAAAGTAGAAAGTATTGTTTTTTGTTTTTTTTAAGTGAAGCTTATAAGCGAGTTCTGTTGTTCTGTAATGTCAGCCCTGTTTATTTTCAGTCTGACTATTTTTTGTAAGGACAATAACACATTAGAAAGAACGCCTTTGGGTTGCAAGTTCTTTGATAAAGGTAGCAGGTTTCAGTCCAACAGAAGATGAAGACATTATAATTTCCCCTTTTATACATCTAAGTGTCAGTAGCATGTGTATCTGATTATTTATTTTTTTATTAATAAACACATTCTGGTGGTTGATGTGTTTTTATAGACCATTATATGATCATCGATCAGAGCCAGTCATCGGAAAACTGGCCGATTCCCATATTTGATAAAGTTGATTGTCCCATCTCTGTGTTACTTATTGTTCTTGGCATATTTTTCAGCTGAGCTATACTGTGTGTTTTACCTGTGTGCTTTTTCTTTCAGTTACAGAAAATTGGCATTGAAATGGCATCCAGATAAGAACCCTGACAACAAGGAAGAAGCAGAGAGGCGGTTCAAAGAGCTGTCAGAGGCTTATGAAGTCCTGTCAGATGGTAAAATTGATCTATTTTAACTTCAAATGTACTCAGATGTTCTGTTTTTTTTTATCCTTGATGTTTTGAAAGACTTTACCCTCTGTGCTTTCCTGCTCTTTATTATTTAGGTTTTGTTTGGGGGAAGCGGGGGTGTTTTGATTTTGTGTGGCAATATTTCTAAGCATTTTTGGAAGTATTTATTTGCTTTGGAAAATATGTCTGAAAGATGTGAAACAATGGTTACGGATTTATTTTGTTTTTAAGATGCTTAATAATGAACCACATTTTTTTTTTTTTTTTTTTAGGGTGTTTTCTCACTTGTGTTCAGTGCGTTGAAAACAAAGTCGGCTTGTTTCGGTTCGTTGGTGTAGATGTGAACACAGTAATCACACTAGGGTGCCGACAAAAACAACTGTATGGTGTTGGCTTGAGCCAAATGCCTTCCCGTATAGCCAGGTTAGCGTTGCATTGTGGGATGTGGTAGAGTAAAACAAACTAATAAACGATGACGACGTGTCTTTTTCCTGAAGCATAAAGCCCGATGCCACTTTCAGGACTTCTTCTCAAGCAAGTGAGCTCATATTACCCCCATTTTATATTCTTTGCATTGGCTAACAATAGATTTTAACATACGTGGCATTAAAAAGCCAGGCCCCATATTATTCATCTAATCTGCGAACAAAATATACTGCTGCTCGCATTTCTTGTTGTTCTGCGCAGCAGGCTAAAGACAAAGGTGGGCAAAGCCTTTCTGTCCGTGGCTTTAAACAGGCTTTCTGCTGTTATTTTAGTTTTTGCTTCCTGTATTTGCATCTGGTTGTCCCGCCTCTGTCACATCCGACCAATAAATAGAACGTTTTTCATGTGGTTTGTAGTCACAGGGTTTGGTTTGGTTGGAGTTTTATCTGTGTGGAAAGGAACCGAACCGAAAAAACGTACAAGTTACCAAACTGATCAACTGATTCGTACCAAAGTGAGCGAACTTTAGGTGTGGGGGGGGAAAAAAAAACACCCTTAAAGGAGTTTTCGATTAAAGCTTCACTTTGTGTTTATGTGCAGTTAAGTCTATTTGACTTTCAAAAATATTTTGTGAAATAGTTTTTCTTAACAAAAAGAATGTGCAGCTTAAGAGCCAAAATCATCACTCTGCGGGGTGAAAAAGGAAAATGTCTCTTCCAAAGAATCTTTCTTCCGTTTGCAGCCCTACTGACATACTGCAAACTGTTTACTAAAAGTATGGAAGCACAGCTCTTGAAAAACGCAACCCACAGTCAAATTGTAGTTTCTTTACTTTAAGGTGCATTTTGAAAAGTTGTACTGCTGTTGGTCGCCTGTGGAGAACAGCGCGAATCCAGTTATCAACGTCACCGTGGTAAAAGATGCCTGCGGCTGCAGTTCTTGAGAGTTTTCATCACAGTGTCAGGACTGTCACAGAAAAGTGTGCGGTTTCAAAAACCTGGAAAAAAAAAAACTGGAACCGCAATAAAACATATTTTAAACTTGACTATCAACATTTCATCAAAAGGTAAACATGCTGCTGTTAGTCTAGCTCTTACCACGTGCTGACATTTAGTCTGTATATTAGTCAGATGTGTCTGGGGCAGGAGGACCAAATGCAAATGAGTAAGAAGATGCTGTGTTCTGGCCTAGAACAAAACACTGAGAACTTAATCATACTGTCTAAACAGCATACCAAATTCATTTTCAGAAGATGTCCTGAAAGTTGCATCGGGCCTTATGCTTTAAAGAAAGATGGGCGGCCTTTTGTTTTACTCCGTATCCCATGATTCAACGCAAACCCAGCTACAGGAAGACGTTTGGCTCAAGCTTGCAGCGTACACCTGGCAGCTGTGTCGGACTGAGGTGGGATCATGTTTGCAACATAAAAAAATCGCTCTAGAGTTCATATGAAAGACGAGACCAGCTACAAACTGTCTCGGTACGGTTGTTTTGGTCCCCATACTGTGTTCACATCTACACAAATGAACCGCACCAAGGGGGAAAATTAACAGGAGTTGGTTTTAAATGGGTTAAATCTCTCAGAATTTAAATTTAAATAGGCAAGACTTGATTTCTTATAAGCATAAAGCCATTAATATTTTTCTCATTATGCGTAGTTTGACAAAGTATAAATAAACCGTTTTAAGGTTATTAATCAAAGAATTTAGGATACAAAAAGAAATAGATTAAAACCCCTTGATACTAAAATAGTGCAGTCTGAGAGTTATTGTCATAGTTAATTTTCCAGATAATCTTTGCTTTCTTTCCCAGAAAACAAAAGGAGTCTTTATGACAGGTATGGAAAAGATGGCCTCTCTGGAGCAGGTAAGGAATCCACTTTCAAAGTGGCTGAAAATCTTAGTGTTACAGAGCAACCTGATGAGATTTAGACAAATTAATAGTAGTATTAGACTTATTTTTCATCTTAGTTCTCTGTTGACATGCTGACATATTATATTTGCAGTGATCTCTCTAGATTGTCAACCTTTTTCTGGAATGTCTCACAGGAAACCATTATGGTAACTTCAGCCATCCCGGCTTCACATTCCGTAATCCAGACGACGTTTTCAGGGAATTCTTTGGTGGAAGAGATCCGTTTGCAAATTTCTTTGGTAAGGCCATCTCAGAAATGGAAAAGAGGTCGACTACATACATGCACTGGCTCTAATAACCTTGTAAAATGTATGTGGTCAAAAATCAACACCTGTGGTCTGGAAACCCTCTGAAATGTCATTGTTTTTTGTATGTAAAGCAACATGTTCTGTGACCTGGGTAGTTTTCCTCTTAGCTGGGTTTTTCCTATGGTGTATGATGCAGCTTTAGACGTAGGAGGAAAATCCCAGTGCTAATCCCTGTGCCCCAACACTCCTCAACACTCTTCCCAACAGGATGTAATCTGCCAATAAATATCTCATGTAGATTCAGTGCTGGCTGACCTTAGCATCATTACATAACCTCCATTTAGCAAATATTTTGACCGTTTCTGTAACATGATCTTGAACCTGCTTTAAGATAATTGACTTTCTATCATTGGAAAGTCAAGAATGCCCATTTTACTGCAGGAACTGTAGGTTTGTTGATTCCTCTGTGTGTAAACATATTTAGTTGAATAGAGGTCCATTTCCCTCGTGTTGACAGCTCTGTATCAGACATTTCTTATTTCACCTGACAGGGACTGTAAATGATGGTCGAAGGTAATGGTTTAGGTCAGTTCCTGTCTATTAAAATCTGTCTCATGGTAATGATTAATAAGAGGGCAAAGTATCAGAAATGGTGTTTATATTAGAGGAGAACGCATTTAGTTCTTGTTCGAGGGTGTCTGGGTTCAGCAGAAGGCTGATTGGAAAGCATGTTGTACATGTAGCTCTAAATAAGGAGTTCAGATGCAGGCAGAGGATGGATTCGAGCATCTACATCACTCAACTGGAATGCATTCAGAAATAGCTTCCATGTTAAATCAAAAGCAGATGTAATAACGCTAAGCGTGCACTCAACTCCTGTCCGAGCGTACATGGAATATATTGATTAAAGATTTTTTTCTCCTCCTTCGGGATGCTTACATGTTTCAGTTGTGCTAACATGGATAAGAGAGCGCAGTGGAGCTCAGCTGTTGCTGTTTACTCGTAAACAGCGTCCATAAAACAAGATGGCCAAGTCCCTGAGCAGAAGAGTGAGGTTCAGTTTCTGTTTTGACTTTAAATAGCCTTTATTGCATTTGTCTGACTGGTAAACAGTGATACGTTACCTTAAAAAAGTATTCACACCCGCTTGAAAAAACTGTCCTTTACTCTGACTCCCCCTTTTAAAAAAAATCTACTTCAATTAATTGCTTTTAAAACTCCCCTTACTAGTAAGTACTCCTACATGTAGCTGAAGGAGCTGCAGGGGTTCATAGCTTAGGTGACCGTATTCGTTGTGCACTGCCTAAATCTGGCATTTATTAGGAGAAACCAAAAAGAACTCCTGTTTGCCGTTTACCGCACAGAATCTGAGACAAGAAGTGAAGATTGTTGTTCAGATGCTCTCCATTCATTATGAGTGAGCTTGAGTCCTTTAATGGAATGGGTAAAAGTTTTAGACGTTGGTAGAGACACACCTCGGAAGACCCGCAGTTGTCTTTGCAGTGAAAAGTATTTCTGCAAAATACTGAACCTTTTTTTTTTTTTTAAGAAAATGGAAACTAATGCAGTGTTTTTCCACAATTATGCTCTTTGTGTTGGTCCATTACATAAAACCTTGAATACTTACTGTATCAATATTTATCAGGAAAGCATAATTAGGGATATTTAGACACCAACCCTCACGCTTCTGCTCAAAGACGTCGACATATTATTTTAATCGTCACTGTTTACTGTACATGAAGCTTAATTTGCCTGCAGCCTAAGCCAGAGAAGGTGTTTTTAAATCCCATCCAGCCCTTTAGCCCCTAATTGTCCAGCAGTCTTGTTGAGCAGCAGCTGGTCCTGTGGATCCGTGACTTAGCCATATCAGAGTGACCAGCGGCTTGCAGGGAGGGGGTGAAAGGGGCGCAGTGTCCTCCTGAGACGAACACGGACTGACACTGCCATCCGGGCCAAGATGTCTGCCAGGAACAGCAGACACTTCTTCTGAAATGAACATGTGATGATTCTAGGAGGAGGAGAGGTCAGCTGACTCATCTCTGGGCTCTTTGTTGGTTTCAGAGCAGAAATGTGACAGAGCAGCTCTGTTAATTAGACTTCGGTCTTTTGATATAGACTATTTTGGTTTTTGTTTCCTGTCAGTTCACATTTGTCAGTTCACATAGGCTCCCATGTTTTCTTCCAGCAATCACTCTTCACTCAGATTTCCCAAAAAAACTGAATCACAGTTCACGTGTTAAACAACATTCCTTGCAGCTTACATTCCTCTCTTAAATTTCCACTGATGCGTAGCTTTTTGCTAAAGCTCATTCTGAGGTCCAACTCAACAGAAACGCAGGAGACTTTTATTTTAAACTGTTCTGTCAGAGGGAACAAGCAAACCTTTTTTTTAATGCAACCTTGCTATGTTCAAGGATGAAGGAGTCTTCTTTCAGTGCCAGTGATTCCAGCCTTATCCTGCCAGGGTGACCCAGATTGGCAGCACACAATTAGCAGAAGCTCCTCAGGGCTTTGGCATGAAAATTAGTCCGTGGCACTTGGACAGTTTTTAACGGATAACGGTGTTCCAGAAATGACTAATAAATGCTCCGTCATCCATGGGAGCTTTTATCCAATCAGTTTTTTGAGTCTTTTGAAAGCTGTAACTACTTTGTGTAAATAAAATGCTCAAATCAAAAAATAATTAGGGGTGGGTAAGTATTGTCCATGTGTCAATCTGTTCATCAATGCGTTGATCTTCTACTCTGATGGAGGATGGAATGGACGATGGACAGACAGTCCATACTTCCATCCATCCTTTTGTCCTACAATCTGTCTCTGACATGGATCTCTGACGATGTCATCTCAATATATCCATCCATTTGCAAAGTACTACATCCGATCTATACATTTTTCTATGAATCCGTCTGTCAGACATCTTTCCATTCATGCATCCATAACTATGTCCATCAGACATCCATTTGTCTGTCATCTATCAATCCATAAAACTTCCTTCCTTCCATCCATCCGCCCCTCCCTTCATTATCCAACAATCTGTTTTTCCAACCGACCGACCACTGGAGAAATACTTTGGAGAAATTTGTAATAAAAGTATTGGCATGGAGAAATGTTTGATTTTGATTTGAAAAATCTGTAGAAACCACAACTTGTTTAGCACTAAACGTCTAATGAAAAGTGAGACATTTAAAAGCTGAAGAACCGAAGCAAAAAGTAAATTTAATGGTGAATTTTTCTAAAATGTAGTTAAGTGCAATATGAAATAAAAGTCTCACTTTGGTAATGCTTTCCTTTTGCAGTTGATGATCCCTTTGATGATTTCTTTGGAGGCAGTCGTCAAAGAGGCGCCCACCGGAGCAGGATGGGAGCCCCGCTCTTTGGTTTTGGTGGCTTTCCGGCTTTTGGGCCTAGCTTCTCAGGGTTTGAATCAGGTGTGTAGATCCCCTACGGTTTCTGCAATTAACTGCACATTTTAGTCAATAATGGCTTTGAAAAAAAACAATCACCTTCTCTATTAACTGTGATTCATTTTTTTGTTATAAATCGACCTATTTTAGGTTTTGGCTCCTTTGGTGACATGGGCGGAGGAGGATTTACTTCCTTTTCTTCCTCTTCGTTTGGAGGCGGCGGAGGAGGAGGAGGAGGAGGGATGGGCAACTTCAGATCTGTTTCGACCTCCACCAAGATTGTCAATGGCAGGAAAATCACCACAAAACGGTATCTGGGTGCAGTGCCTTGCAACAGCTTTCATTCTTCTTGAACTTCTTCAAATCCCATCATGTTACAACAGACTTTAATATATTTAGAAGGAATATTATGTCATAGATCCACTCAAAGTAACCTATAATTGCAAAATGGAAGCAAAGAAACAAAGTTCTTAAAAGTGTGCTATTCATTTACCTTTAGTTTCCTTTATTCCGATACCCTTAAATGAAAACCAGTGTGGATGTATGGAGCTAAATACAGGGAAATCCTAGAGGAGAACCTCTTAGAGGCTGCAAAAGACTTGACACTGGGACTGAGGTTGACCTTCCAGAAGGACAGAGACCCTGAAAGTACAATCAGAGCTACAAACATTTTTATTTTAGGATCAACAAGTCCAGACTTAAATCCATTGGAGAAACTTGAAAATCTATGTTCAGGTGTTTTTCATCCAATCTGGGATTGAGCTATTTTGCAAAGAAAGGGGAAACATTTCAGTCTTTAGATGTGCAAACATAATGGAGACATTTCCCAAAATACTTGCAGTTGTATCTGCAGTGAAAGGTGGTTCTACGACTTATTAACTCAGGGAGGGTGAGTATAAATGCACTTCACACTTTTCAGATTTTGAATTTTAAAAACCGTGCTTCAGTTCCCTTCCCCTTCACAATTTTGATGTACCTTGTGTTGTTCTATCGCATAAACTCCCCGTAAAATATATTAAAGTTTGTGGCTATAATGTTAAATCATTTTGAAGAATTTCACTAAGTATGAATACTTTTACAAGAGATTTTATATCTACTGAGTCTTGCAGCCAGGTTTCTAAAGAGGCCGCTGTCTTTGTTTGTGTGCAAACAGGATTGTGGAGAACGGCCAGGAGCGGGTAGAAGTGGTGGAAGATGGTCAGTTAAAATCCCTTACAGTTAATGGTAAGGAACAGCTACTAAGACTGGATAACAAGTAAATATATCGCCCCAAAATTTGACCAACATGCAATTGTCTCATCTGGAATAAAAAAGTCTCTTCTCTCTCTGTTCCTCCTGCATCTCATTCCCAAAGAAGATTTTTTCTCATTTTAGCTTAGCTGCCAGGGAGAAGAGAGACATGTTTTCAGTATTTGTATATTTGTATTTATTCTATTATTTAGGGGGACCAGCTTGCTGGGATTCGTTTATTCTTTTTTTGATTTTATGGATTTCTTGAACTGTACTGTTCTGCCATAAACACAAAGTTGGCTGTGTGCTGTATATTTTTTTTCCTTCAATCAGGGTGTATATCGTCTTTGGTGTTGTGGCAGAAAAATAAGATGCTGTACGTTTAACTGGCGCATGTCATTTTTGCTCCTTTTTAATTTGATTAGTTTAACAAGTGAATGAGAAGCTTAACCACCTCACATTAATGTGTTTAACATAAAACTCCACTGCGCTAACCTGTTGGCTATTGTTCATGCGAGTGTAATAAGGTTTGTGTTCATTAATAAATTAATTATAACAACATGCATATTTTTGCTTGTTTTCTCTGTTCGGAAGAATGTTTGGTTTGTTTCTGCATGGTCGCTGATAGAAGAAGGCTACCTTAATGATTTCACATTAACTGCTTCACCAGCTCAGACTGTAAATTTAAAGGGGACACACAGAGGACTTCTTTTTTGTTCTTAAAGCAGTTAAGATTCAGTCAATAAAGTTCAGTTTGTGAAACGTCATGGAAAACCCACTGCCCTCATCTGGTGTCTGTGTGTTTCTTTTGGCTTGAGTGGCTTTGAATCATCTCTCATGGAAATGCGAGTTTCCTTGCTTATACGCCCGATCACAGCTGCACTAAAAAGGAACCACACTGGCTGCTTCTTGTACACTCACTGTCATGACACAGCTCACCGTGTGTTTTATTTACCTTACTAATGCCTCAGTGACTCACATTAGGGTTTGGTGCCTGTGTCCTCACTGAAGTAACCCTTTTCATTGTCAGATGAAGTTTTAGTGAAGATCTGTCTGTCCTCAGACTCTTAATGCATTTTCCGTTCTCTGATGGGTATGCTTTCATTTTACAAACCAGGTGAAAATGCACCAACACCGACCCTCATGTCTGCCGGCTTACAGATGCTTTTTCTGCACTGAACATAAAGCTGGACATTCAGAGCTGATGCCCCCAGATGCTTGTTTAATTTCCTCAAATCTCATTAAGGAAGAAATTTAAATCTACTGATTTACCCTAAATATCCACTAGAATTCCATGTTTAAATATTTAAGCATTTTCCAGGTCTGGATAAGTATGTTGAACGATTACAGAATGTTTTTCTTAATCGTATTCCCTGTTTTGCAACCCAAAAGTATGATCCATCAGTCTCTTCATTCATCCTTCTTCACCATCCTTCCCTTTTATTATCAATCTTTTTTTCCATGCCTTAGTCCATTATCCATCCATTTGTCCATTGTCTATCCATCCATCCCTCCCTCCCTTTGTCTAGTATCTGTCCATCTGTCCTCTTGTACGTTATCGTTCCATCTGTCCATCCACCGTCCGTCCTTCCTACTGCCCTGTTTTTCTAGGTTCCAGATTTGAAGCCTACTCCAAATAACTATCAAATTTACTTATTGTTGCTCCTGCTGATCACAATAAGAAATAAATAGGAGTATTGTGCGCATTTTTGTTTAAATCTGATTAATTAAAAAACCCAGGCTACTGGTACAAAATGCTTTGTAATGTTTTAGTTTCAAATTACTAAAAAAATGATGCCAGTCATGTGAAACTAAAACTGTTTTTGGACAAGACTATAAGCCCCCAAAGTTGCTTCTCTGCTGCTTAATCTATTTAATGTCTTATCTTGTGTGAAATGAGAGTACATGTTTATACCCATGGGATTTCCTGTATTTAACCGTGAAGCTGGAGTCATTTGTACTAACTGCAGCTTGCTCAGAGGAACACAGAAAAAACACGAGTGTTCCTGAAGGAATGTGCTCAAGGCCAGCTTATTTGAACAGGCCCTACTTCTCGGTTTTTGAGACGTGTCAAGCAAAGGAAGAGGTAAAAAAACATAAATCGGGGTGAGGCCTGTAATGAGTCAAACTGAATCTTCAAAGCTTCCACTTGGATTTCCAACTCATTACACTTAAGAATACAATGTCAGTTGGCCGTGCTGGTGTTTAGCTTAGATTAAAGAAGAATCTATTTCCGTTTTAACTGCTTTAAAGTATCAAGTTGAAGTGCGCTTGCGCAGTTCTGTTGCTATGCAAAGTCTTTTAATTATAGCCTTTTAAGTTCGCTATATCGTCTCTTTCCCCACTCCGTGCAACGTTAATAAATGTGATGGATAAAATGATGCTGTTTTTAAACTATCCTGTATTCAAAGAGTCCACGAATCATTGGTTAAAAAGAGGTTGAAGGACGCTACGAACAGCTGGATAAACGGCTTGTCCCTGTAGGTGTCGTATTTGTTGTACAATAGCGTCATCTCCTGGTCAGACTTAAATTCTTTACTTCACTGAGAGTAACTTGTTTGGACGTTCATTCGACAGTCAGATCCTCAGAATAACTATTATCATTGCTGCTTTATTAGGACATTATTAGTAGGATTAAAAATGAATAAGATACAAAGTCGATATATATCTACTAAAATGAAAGGATATGAAAGCCTATAAATATATACACTTTGAAATATAGTAAAATATTAAGTTATCAGAGGCGCGTAGTAACTAGTTACATTTACAAGTAAGTTTTTTTGAGAAAAAAAGTACGTCCACTGCACCATGCTTTGTACTTCTTGGGTAATATTATTTTGAAGTAATGCTATTCTTGCTTGAGTACAATTTCTGGCTACTTTACCCACGTCTATTTGCTTCACTGAATGGTGCATGTTTGGTTAAAAGATCCTTGGTTTTCAGACACAAGCATACACAGTTTATGGTAAAGTAAGACTTCTTGTTTGTACACGAGCTTTGTTGCTCTAATGCTATTTTCTATTTGCTGAGCCCGTTGCGTTTTTTGGTCAAGTGTAAAAGTAAAACGAATACATTGTTACTAGAAATACTTTGCACTGTTCTAACATATCTACATTATCTACTGTAAGAATTTGTTTCAAAAGCGTTATCTTGTAAATTAGATTTGAAAATGTCTTTCTGGAATGTTTTTTCTAATATATTTTTTTTTTTTTACAAATTTTATTTTTTAAAATTGCAGAATTTGCAGATAACTATATTTTGTATGTCTGATTACCTAATGTTCACAAATCAAACCGATCTTATAATCAAATAGAAATAGAAATTATTTTTATTATTATTAAACTTAATCTTACATCCACAAATTTAAAGGAAAGAGGACATTGCATTGAGGACAGATTGCGTCACTGACTCGATGCAATCTGCTGGGTTTCCTTAGATAGAAAACCTTTTTATCCAATTTGAATAAATAACTGAATCGGACTGCACTGTTCAATGGTTAGGATTAACTGGAATTTGATTAACTGGAATGTATGTACCTGACTTGAAATCTATATGATTCGATTGAATTGACTTAGCCCATTTTAAAGTTACCCACCTTTCACACAATGCGACAGGAAACAACACCCTCCAATTATTTTTAACTCTGCCTTCCTCCCTCTCTGTTGGATGGAGTAAGGGGGAGTCAAGTTTAGCCTAAACCGGCTCATATATGGTCGAGGTGCAAACACCCCCTCCATTTCTGCTACCTGTGCGACCCCTTCTCTTTTCCAACGGTTATAATCAGTCTGACAGAGACGGGTACCCTCAATCCTTGTGGTTTTTTCTATAATAATGGCCACCAGTGGGCTCTAGATGGACAAACCTTATCAGTGTATTATTTTACTTAGTACCTCTACACATAGCCCATTCTAAAATGGCCACTCAGTAGTTTATTCTTACCTCCCCAACAACCCTACACCATTCCAGACCCTTTGTGAAGTCCCTTGAGACGACATGTGTTGTGAATTGGCGCTATATAAATAAACTGAATTGAAAATGAATTGATAAGCAAACCTAAAATAATACATTATAATAATAATAAATATATTTATTAGAGCAAGTATTACTAATATTTGAAAAAATGATTAAATAAATCAGGATACATTTACTGAAATGAAAGCTGATATGTACAAATATGTAAAAACATTTGCTAACTGGAAAACAAGACGTTCGTTTAAAAGTGTACCTCTTGTGACCACTAGATGTCATCGTTTGTATACAAAAAACAATCCAAAATAGCCAAAAAATACCATTCAGGCAGATAAATCTCAAAACCCCGAGCTCAGCTGAACTCAGTTAACTAAATAAAACAAATTTGAACAGATAACGTGTTAAAAACTTGCCTTAAAGATGTAAACGTACTATAAATAATTATGTGTAAAAATGGCTATTCCCCTCTAAAGCCACGAAACAGGTTGCTCCTCTGCATAAACAATTTGCAATTCCCTCTCCATCAATCTGCTCCAGTATGACACACATGTCTGATTTGTTACACCAAGCCCGTCCTCACCTCACCTCATCTCACCTTATACCCCCCCTGCCTTCCCTCCCGCAAACACACAGAAACACAGTCTGCTTGACAGCTTAGCACGACACTGGATCCTGCAGCCACTGGCTATTTTATGAACGATGGGAAAAGATAAGCTCCCTGCTTCTCCTCGGCCATGTCTGAACAAGGATTTTATCCGTCAGTGCTCAGCAGTGGGGTCTCCATCAGCACGACACCAGATGTCCTGAACCCAGGGACGATGGACTGCTGAATATTATCTGGCTACAGTTGTCATCTAGGGTTAGCCCTGCTTTGGAGCTGTGATTTATTTTGGGCTCCTTCAGTCCATGATTCAACCTCCAGCCTTTTAGGTGTAATGCTGTATGTGTCCCTCTCATATAGACTTAATGTCTGTGTGTGTTGGGGTGTGACTTGGTGTCTGTATTCATGTCTCCATTACAACAGGCTGCATTATTTAACCTGGAAACAAATAACAGGTGCTGTCAGCACAATGAAGCATCTTGCTGCTCAAGGGTATTCGCTTTTTAAATTAAGTCTTTGATCCAGATTATAATAGACCACCTATTTGAACATTTAGTGAAACCTCATTATCACTACAGCTCCTTTATTTAACTTAATTAAATGCTGTTGTATTTTGCAACTCTGTATCAAAAGGAGCCTTATTACCCAGGTAGTAGGATGTCTACCAGATGCAAATATTGATCCTCAGTAGTATCTGAGGCTGGAGTAAAGCACGTAGCCTTGAAGCCACAAATGTTTTGGCTTAATCCGGCTATCTAACTTCACCTGATGGGATTGTGAAATAAATGCGGGTTGGAATTGAGAGCCAGGCTATCAATTTTCCTGCTGTCTGGTGGTCCACTGAGAGCTGCTTTCTCCTTCTTGGGTCAGCTCTGGGTTGTTTAGTTTAACAAGCTGAATTGTAAACCCTGAAAATAAATACGCTCTGGTTTGGGGCTAAAAGAACACATAAATTACCTCAAAAATAAAGTGTGAGTTGTTTTAGGTAAGAAAATAAACACATTTTGTGTGGACAGTTTTAGCCTTAATACAAAACAAGCCTTTGTGCAAAGAAATCAAACTTGGGTCATAATAGATGACCTGAAGTGATACAAAGTATATTCAAACAGAAGTGAAGTCCAGCAATGTCTTTGTGTTGGTTAAAGTCTGAGTAGCGTGATCTGTTTTCTTTGCTGGAACCAAAACTCTCAAGTTTTACCTGAAGGAATTAAGAAGTTTTATTAACCAGGATAAAACAGACAATTTAAAACACACTTGATACAGTCACCAGCCAGTTTACTTGGTACATTTCTTCAGTTGCCTGTCTACACACAGCTTGGCAGTAAGTCGATGCTTTTAGGCATCTAGGTGGGTAAAGACAACTTGCTTAAGATCAAATTGAAAAATGGAGATTTTGGTGACTGAATTTGGCATTGTTGGTTCCAAACATGCTTCTCTGAATATTCAGAGACTAATGATCTATTGCGATTTTTATTCGCAACAGTTGCTCTAATTTACAGATATTGGCCTGATCCGATGAGCAGCAGCAGTGGTTGTAGACTATTTCTACAACCAAGATGTTTAGAAAACTAACACTAAATGTAAAATATGCTGCGTTTTGAAGCAGACTGGCTACAGCATCAGAAGGCCAAAGCTGAAAACATTCCCATTTCCAATGAGACTTGGGTTCAGTTGCAACATTAGATCGTAGGGCCAGAAGTTGGTGTAAACCACATGGAAGCATGGATCCAACCCACGGGACCTTGTATCAACAATTCAGGCTGGTGGTGGTAGTTTAATGGTGTGGGGGGTATTGTCCTAGCATACTTTGGACCTGTTAGTACCAGCTGAGCATTGTTTAAAATTGTTCCTGACCATTACTATCCCTTGATGACCATAGTGTATCCATCTTCTGATGGCTACTTCCAACAGGATAATGCACCGTGGCACAATACGTAAATCATCACAAACTGGTTTGCTTGAGTATAAAAATGAGTTCCTCACAATGAGGCCTACACAGTCATCAGATCTCTGTCAAACAGAGCAGCATTGGGATGTGGTATCACATCATGGATCGGCAACGAACAAATCTGGAGCAACCATGTGATGCTAAAGTTTCTGACAGGTTGTTGAGTCTATGCCACGAAGAATGAAGATAGTTCTGAAAGCAAAAGAGAGTCCTACCTGGTAGGTGCACCAAATGAAGTGGCAGATGATGGTAAACAAAAATAGAAAACACAGTCGAAGTTGAATGTGTTAAATGGAAAACCTTCATCCACAAGGAAAAAAGTTGATTGTTTCTGGTTATTGCCTGATAGGTTGCAAACATCTCAGTAGAATATCTTTATTTAACCTTTACTTTTTTTTTTCATAGTCAATGTATTTCAGTTTGAATAGTGCAGCACTGTCATTTACAACAGCTTTTTATACGCATGAGAGAACGTTAGAAACAGTAAGTCAGCAGTAAACGATACATCAGTGGGGGAAGAAAATGAGCGTGGCTCTCTGTAAAGTAAATATTTGAAAGGGGTGATAGAGGTTTTAATGCAGATTGGATGGGCATGGACTGTTTGTCTCAACGGTGACGTCAGCAAACAAATTACAAAGTGCAGGGCCTTGAGGTCTTCTGCAGAAATCGAATTAACAAAAGTCATAGTTCTCTTCCGCATATCTCTTGAGCTACTGTACCCTGTAAAATCTGGACGAAACCAGAGAAAACAAACATCCAACAATTTCTAGCAGACCTCTTTGCTGATAATGTCTTGAGTTGGCTGTGGTGGTATAGTAAAAAGGCAAGTTTTAGCTTTCTAAACAATTGCAATATTTTTGATTGGGACTTCCGACACTGGTCACTAAGCTTTAGTTAATCTTTTCCTTCATACTGTTCCTCTCTGATGTTGGATTTGTATATATGCCTGGTGCAGAAAAACCCAAGACCTCCATTTAAAATCTAGTTTTCTGACATACACCAACATAGGTTGTGCTTTAAAGCTTCTTTAATTTCTTTCTATGTGTATTTCTTAAAACGAAAGTACACCCTCTTTCACTTTTAGTATTTTAAATAAAAAAAAAACATAAATTATGTGGTTTTTAATAGATTATTATTTACATCTAACTTTAGGTGTACAAAAACACCAAGCAGCAACAACAACAACACAGATTCAACTGTGTCATTGTTAATTAAGGAAAGCTAATATTGAGCAAGCCCAGGGCATGACAAAACCTTCACCACGCTTTACTGTGGGCAGGCTGTTCTCTTGTTTGTCTTTATATCACAAACATTTTACATGGATTTTATGTAATACACCAACACAAAATAGAGTACAATTATACAGCAGAAGGAAAATTATATATGGTTTGCAAATTTGTTTACGAATACAATTATAAAAATGCTGCACATTACTATCCAGTCCCTGTAAGTCAATGCTTTGTGGAACCAACTTTCACTGCAATTACACTACAAGTCTTTTTGGTATATCTGAACTAGCTTTGTCCATCTAGTCATTGAAATGTTTGCCCATTCTTCTTCATAAAACAGCTAAAGCTCAGTCAGATTGGACTAAGTGCTTCAGTCAATGTTCATTTCAGGTCTTGCTACAGACGCAGCCTCTAAGAGGTTTTCTTCTTGGATTGCCCTGTATTTAGCTCCATCCATCTTTCCGTGAACTCTGACCTGCTTCCCTGTTCCTGCTAAAGAATAGCATCCCCACAGAATGATGCTGCCTCTACCACACTTCGTAGTGGCGGTGAAGAGTTAGTTTCCCGCCTCACATAAGGTTTTGCATGTAGGCTAGAAAAGGTAAAATTTTCATCCCATCTGACCAGAGCACGTTTTTCCACATATTTACTGTTTCCTCTATAAGGTTTGTGGCAAAATCTAAAGTGAACTTCTTATAACTTTCTTCTTGCCACTCTTCGGTATAAGCCAGTTTTGCAGAGTGCACAATTAATAGTCAAAAGCCTAATTTCATATGTAAAACACAAAAGAGGTTTAATCATGCTCTGCCATGTTTTGCATATGAAATGCTCACGTTGGTTCCTTATATGCTCATGTTAGTCACATGTGAGTTATTATATTTTAAAAGCTGGAGCAGACCCTCCTTTAATAGGACCAGTTTCGGGAAGGGGAGCATCTGGCCTCCTTTCTTCTCCTCTTCGTCTCCTTAATTACACAACACAATGGCGATCCGATCTGCCTGTAATCTCCCAGTATAAACCCCCCCCAACCACCGCCACCTCATACCATTCCCTGCCTGCCACTAATTCAATATAAATGTAAATTACCCAGAGAAAAGAATAACCAAAACTCATTTTATTTACATGACTAATCACAATCAAAGTCAGGCAGATGAAAAATGAATGAAATATATGGCTGGAGTTTGAATGAAGGGGGGGGGGTGTATTTACCTTAAGGGTACCTGGTTTTTATCATCTTTGTTATTTCTTCTTGCTTACATCAATATACCTTTCGGACTCATGCCAAACTTGCTGGAATATTAGTTTGTATCTCTTTTCCTCTGTCTGATTGTATTCAAACAGCCAAGGGCATCAGAAGGCAATATGTTTTTTCTCTTTTGCAACACACACATCTCATGTCAAAAGGGACAGGAGAAAAACGACTTTACGTGGAACACCTCAGGCAATCCATCCAGACAGCGATAACTTTAGGTGTGATTCATTCCTTCTCTGCTTTACACCCACAGACATCGCCTCCCAAGACCCCTTTGAGGAGGAGTTTCGCAGCCACAGACAGAACACGCTCCCCGGTTTGGGCCTGCACCAGCGCTACCTGAGGAACTCCGCCCAGAACCCCTCTGAGGAAGAGGAGGAGCACAGCCCGCAGACCCTGGGACTAACGAGAGGTCCGCCCTGCTGCCACTGCAGACTTGATTAATTACCAACACACAGAGCTCTGCCTTTACGAGTCCTAATGAGCATGGCTAATTGTCTGCTTTTGTGCCTGTTGGCCTCACAAAGCACAGTGAAGAAGTCTGATTGGCAGATGTAAACACCGAGGACAGAGATGTTCATTAGCCAGCTCTGTTTTACGTCGCTGTACCGACCAGAGGTCAGAGTCTGCCCTCTGTTTTCCTTCATGGGGTCAGGAAGTCGGACACAAAAGCTGAGCAATTACACAAAGCCGGCGAACGTTTTACATACGGCAGCTTCATTAGTTGAGGAGGGAACCCTTAATTTCAGCGTGCATAGTTCCTGCTTAGATACAAACAAAGAGCCTGATTCTCAGTCTCTCTCTGTCTTCTCAGAGAGCTTTTAACTAGCATTCCTGTCTGGAACCCAGAGTCAAGTCAGCAGCAAGGTCTGACGAGTCATAAAAATGTTAAATTTCAAATTTAATGAGCCAAACCTGATGCACTTTACAAATAGGTCATTCACAAACACATGTAGCTATGCAACAAATTATTTTGAAGGAGAATCTATGGTTGCTTGGATGAGTCACTGCATCTAGATAATAATTCAGTTAACTTTTTTTAGGTGGGGAAGATAATTCCAATGAATGCCTCTATGTTCTCAATTTTAGCACAAAAGAAAGACAAACTGCATTATAATGTGTTGTATCACAGGAATGGAGGTGATGTAAAAGCAAAGTAGCCTCATAAACTGATTAAAATGCAAGAAAAGGCTGCCATCCCCTCTTCATCCCTCACATCTGCGTTACTGTTTCTAAAATGAATCAAACATATGATTAATTCCCAGCAAAATGGTTAAAATACAGTCTTACACATATATTTATCCTACCTTGAACCACTTTTACATAAAAGAACCAGCCTCCTAGTGAACAGTCGTGAAAAAACAGGATCACGAAGACCAATGGCCACAACAAACAGGTCAGGGATAAAGCTGCTGAGCTGCTGAAAACAGACTTGCTAATGCACGACGGACAGACCATGAAAATAGAGCCCGCTGTAACTCAGGAGGACCTGCAGAGATCCACAGCTCAGGTGGTAGAATCTTTTGACAAGGAAACTAGAGGGGTTGGACAATGAAACTGAAACACCTGTCATTGTAGTGTGGGAGGTTTCATGGCTAAATTGGACCAGCCTGGTAGCCAGTCTTCAATGATTGCACATTGCACCAGTAAGAGCACCAGTAAGTGTGAAGGTTCAATTAGCAGGGTAAGAGCACAGTTTTGCTCAAAATATTGAAATGCACACAACATTATGGGTGACATACCAGAGTTCAAAAGGGGACAAATTGTTGGTGCACGTCTTGCTGGCGCATCTGTGACCAAGACAGCAAGTCTTTGTGATGTATCAAGAGCCACGGTATCCAGGTAATGTAAGCATACCACCAAGAAGGACGAACCACATCCAACAGGATTAACTGTGGACGCAAGAGGAAGCTGTCTGAAAGGGATGTTCGGGTGCTAACCTGGATTGTATCCAAAAAACATAAAACCACGGCTGCCCAAATCACGGCAGAATTAAATGTGCACCTCAACTCTCCTGTTTCCACCAGAACTGTCTGTCAGGAGCTCCACAGGGTCAATATACACAGCCGGGCTGCTATAGCTAAACCTTCGGTCACTCATGCCAATGCCAAACGTCGGTTTCAATGGTGCAAGGAGCGCAAATCTTGGGCTGTGGACAATGTGAAACATGTATTGTTCTCTGATGAGTCCACCTTTACTGTTTTCCCCACATCCGGGAGAGTTACGGTGTGGAGAAGCCCCAAAGAAGCGCACCACCCAGACTGTTGCATGCCCAGAGTGAAGCATGGAGGTGGATCAGTGATGGTTTGGGCTACCGTATCATGGCATTCCCTTGGCCCAATACTTGTACTAGATGGGCGCGTCACTGCCAAGGACTACCGAACCATTCTTGAGGACCATGTGCATCCAATGGTTCAAACATTGTATCCTGAAGGCGGTGCCGTGTATCAGGATGACAATGCACCAATACACACAGCAAGACTGGTGAAAGATTGGTTTGATGAATATGAAAGTAAAGTTGAACATCTCCCATGGCCTGCACAGTCACCAGATCTAAATATTATTGAGCCACTTTGGGGTGTTTTGGAGGAGCGAGTCAGGAAACGTTTTCCTCCACCAGTATCACGTAGTGACCTGGCCACTATCCTGCAAGAAGAATGGCTTAAAATCCCTCTGACCACTGTGCAGGACTTGTATATGTCATTCCCAAGACGAATTGACACTGTATTGGCCGCAAAAGGAGGCCCTACACCATACTAATAAATTATTGTGATCTAAAACCAGGTGTTTCAGTTTCATTGTCCAACCCCTGTAGTTGTGCACTCTACAAGCTAACCTTCGTTGAAGTGTGGCAAGTACAAAGTATTGATGAAAGAAAGCCATATAAAGTACCAGTTTCAGTTTGCCGCAAGCTATATAGAGGCTACAGCAAACATGTAGAATAAAATGCTTTCGTCAGAGGATCCCAAAAATTTACTTTTGGCATACCTGTAAAACATTATTTTACCAGGAAAACTAACATGGCACATTATTCCTAAAACAGAATCCACGTGGTAAGTGGACTGAATTTACATAGTGCTTTCCCAGTCAAACCTACCACTCAGAGCACTTTACAGAACCATATTCACCTAATCACACTCGCATGCAGATTGGTAGGCAACGTGAAGTTAAGCTGGAATCAAACCCACAACTTTCAGAGTGCAATAAGACTACTCTTCCCACTATGCCACAGTCCCAGCCTCATGTGGTGAAACATGGTGGTGGCAGCATTATGCAGTGGGGATGCTTTTCTTCAGCAGGAACAGAGAGGCTGGTCAGAGCTGAAGTGAAGATGAATAGAGTTAAATACAAGACTTGAGACTGAGGTGGAGGTTTTCCATCCAGTAGGATGGCTTTAAACATACAGCCAGAGCTGCAATGGAACTGTTTACATCAAAACATGTTCATGTTAGAATGGCCTAGTCAAAGTCCAGACCTAAATCCAATTGAGAACATCTGTCAAAAGATGAAAATTGAAGTTCACATAGATCCTCCTTTTCAATGTGACTGAGCTTGAGCAAAGATTTCGGGCAAAGATTTCAGTCTCTAGATGTGCGAAGCTGGTGGAGACATTGCAGCAAAGGTTTTTCTACAAAGTACTCAGGGGGGCTTAGTATAAATGCACCACACTTTCAGACTTTTATTTGTAAAAAATCTTGAAAATCATATCTCTCCTCTCTCTCTCTCTCTCTCTCTCTCTCTCTCTCTCTCTCTCTATATATATATATATATATATATATAGAGAGAGAGAGAGAGATATTACTTACTTATTCACTGCTTTGTGTTATTATCAAAAGAAATCACAATAAAATGCATTAAAGTTTGTGGTTGTAACATGACAAGCATTTGCATAGGTTCACAGGGTGTAAATATGTTTTGGATGGCACTGTATTTTTTTGTGATAGGTAATTTAATAGTTATCAAAATAAGAAGAAAACATGGGTCAAACAATGCCCAGATTTATTGATAGCATTTTATTTTTTGCTGTTTTAAAGGACATGTGGACACCAAGAGGAAGAAACTGTGGCTGAAGGAGGCAGAACCCAAAAAGAAACGAGCTCCTCGACTCTTCCCTCGTTTCAATGGATTTGGTGCCTTTTTTTGAACAGTTCACAGTTATATTTGGCAGATGTTTCTCAGATGAATGTGGCATTAGTTTGTTCTGGTTCAGATTCAAAGGCTTGATAGTTCCAATGCTGCATCATAGCTCCTTTCTTCAATTTGCTGCAGCAGAAAGCATAGCGTCCTACCCACTTTTATTAACCAAAACATCTCTCTGATCTTAAGCTTAATATTTAGATTTGTACAAGATTCATTGTAGTTTAGCAGTTAGCAGTGGTTGTTCCATGAATGGAGCCCAAGGCGAGCCCCAGCCAAAAATTGCAGTGTAGTCCCGCACAAAACATATAAAAGTCTCCCATTTCTCAGCAGCAAGCAGGGGACACCAACTCTCCGCTGAATTTATAAAAGCAATAGAAAACTTGTTGAAGGTGCAACTGACTGATAGTTTGTTTTAACTGATGCTTGTGTGCTTCCCTTTTCGATGGTGCCCTGGGCCTATTGGCCGATATCAGCGTTTATGGGATAGGCCTTGAAGATGTACAGCTAACACTTAAAATCAAAAAAAATCTCTTCTTGTTGAGGTTTCTTGGTTTCTGCTTTTTGCTTTGTATGAATTTAAAAAGGTTCAGGTAGATGAAGAATCATAGGAGCAACTTTGTTTGAAATTAGCAGAAAGTTTCTGACACTGCACAGCATGTGAGAGTCAGTGAAGGTCAAACCATTTAGTGGATTCATCTTTAATAAGAGACAAAGAGGAAGACAGAAGACTGGGAAATGTGAGTGGTTACAAAGGTTCAAAGCTTTGGCGAGGATTAGAAAATGATTATCATGTTGAGCTCAGTCCTGTATGAACTCTGAATTACGTTTTTCCACTGCATGAAAGGACACTTTTAACACTTTTAAATACTGCTTTAGGGGATAATTGTGTTTGTGAAATCATTGTATTTGTAAAACTTTTCTCATGAAAGGTTTCCTTATTTGATGAATCCTGACAAATGCAAGAGAAATGTTCATTTTTTTATGGACTCTCGGAATAAATGCTTAAAGAAAACATTAACTGTTTTTTTTGTGTTACTTTGACAATATGTTTTGGATAATTATCGTACTGAAATACCTCGAAATGACCCATATTCATTGTTTCTGGAAGTGGCCACCAGATTTGTATTTAAGATGTCCTGGTATTTGGTGCCATGCATTATGACAATGTTTCCTTTGGAAGTGAAACAGGCCCACAGCATCACTGATCCTCTACCGTTAATAATAGCTTACACCTTTTGAATACGTGTTAATCTAGAAGAGGCTGGTGCTGCAGCTACTTAATCTGTACCCATCAAATTTTATGTCTGCAAACCTCTTGACTTTAATGGACCCAGGAAGAGAAATGGGCAATAACTTGACTTTGATCATGTCACAAATGTGATTTTTATTTACAACTCTATACACATTACAAATTGCCAAAACGCCAATGTCACAGTGTCACACCATCATCCTCTTCTTTGTGCTATTCTGTGTTGTGCTTTGTGGTGCTGGGCATGTAATGTCCTTCGCTTCAACGGAAAAGAAAGGCCGGATCTCTGAATAAAGACAAGTCTGCCTGTCTGTGGCCAGTCCAGGTGCAGGCAGGGCAGGAACACAGACAGGGGGTAGAACTTCCGGGTCACACAGCAGCTGAAAGCTAAAAGGCTCTGCGTCGCTGTGAGTCCTAGCTAGGACCACACCAGGTCTGTTGGCATCAAAGCTGTTAATAAAAGCACACAAAAGACAATCAAAATATTGCATGTCTATTTGTTATTGACAAATACAGATTGTGGAAGTCTGCATAATAGATGTTGACTAACTTTGTGCCATCTTCCAGTCCGACCAGCTGTGGGATGTTGAGTCGACTTTCAGGAGAGCTGTTTTCCACTACCTGTACACAGAAGGACCAAAATAGAAATAAGCATATTAGTTTTCATGCATATGAGTGACTTTCTTCTTCGATTTTCTATCAGATGGAATAGACTTATTTTGGCGATATCTGCCAATATGCTGACCCTGGTCCTCTTGTATGCTTGTTTGATAAGCCCAAAGACACAGTCCGGGGCAAATTTGGTGTGGCCAGCAATCAGGAAGTGGATGTTTAGTGTGGAGTGAAGCTTGTGTGCAACCCGCCAGGCGCCATACCACAGAATAAAATAGTTTTTGTTTTGCCCAGTGGAGTTGTTACAATGAAGATCCACATCAGTTTCTCCAAATACAACCAAATGAGTGAAGAAGTGGTGCATGTAGATGATGACTTCATTGCTTCCCTTCCCTGATGACATGCCTTCATCAATCATAAAATTCACCTGTTTCTGCAGGCCTTCACAAGAGACACCAAAAAGTCCACATTTCCATGGTGTCAGGAAGCACATTGGCTCAGGCTGCAGTGGGTTCGAGGGGAAGTGCATCTGATGAAGACAGAGGAAAAAAAAACAAGGATTAGATTAAACAAAAGCTGTGTATCGTTAAAGCAGTCTTATGTTTATACTTTATAAGAAAAAAAAGTGCAATGTGGAACAAATACCTGCTGTGCAAAGTCAAAGCTGTAGTGCATCCTGATCTTACTTGAAGGTGGGGAGGGGGCAATGGACAATTGATAGTCGTCGCAGGTCTTTTGGCAGGCCGCAGTCATCTCGTTGTAGACGGCCCTCTCTTTTTGAACAAGCTGAAGATGATCCTGTTGCTTCTTGATTGCTGCAGTCTTCCTCTCCTCTGGAAGGTTTGCACTTCTTATAAGCTGATCATTATTCTGTTGGCACTGCCAGCAGAGGTCGGTGCGGGGCCTTCAACTTCACAGTGTGGGAGTAGCTGGGTCCAAAGCGCCTTGATGCTGGATTTGCAAATTGCACGCTCACCTGAAAGAAAAATATCACAGGGTTATTAATTTTTGATGAAGTTTTACATCACTGGTCATTAGAAGAATTTCACTGTTCTATAAAAATATTTTTTTATACATACCAAGCTCCTTAGCAGACTTCATATAGAGACGCCACACTGAGGCCTTTGACACATGTGTTGGCAGTAGCTTCACATGCCAATCCCTGTGGCCAGGATGTCGACCAGGCAGCATGATGGCGTGAGCCTCAGCGTAGTTCTTTATGAACTCCAAAACTCTGCGGAGTTGCTCAGTGCTGATAAAATGGCCGCTGGCTCTTTTTCGTCAAGCGGGGTCTTGCACCGTTCTCATCAAAGTGTCTGATGATGTCAGTCAACGTGGCTTTACAAATTCAGAGCAGGGGAAACAAAGGAAATATTCAGGTTATGGTTTACATCGACGAGTGTTGACAAAATTGGTATGACAATACACAACGTTTTTTCTGCATATAGGTGTGTTTATAGAAATAAACATCTAACACAAAACATAAAAATAGGTATTTGTTTTTTATTTTTTTTAAACCTCAAACATAGATTAAACCCCCCCCCCACTCAAGTTGATTTTCACATTGTGAATGGGATACTGTAGATGCTAACCTCGTGTAGCTACGCTAGCCAAAAAACTGTTGTGACCACTGATCACCTAGCGCAGGGGGAAGAAAAAAAACACAACCTCAAGCTTAGATTAAAAATACAAACACAAACCCCACTGAAGTCGATTTTATTATTTGACTGGTCAGGTTCATGTGATTTGTCAGCATCAGTACATGATTTATTTACAATATGATGCATCATATTAGTTTTTAAAAAAGTTATCAAACTCACCCCATGAGAAACTGAAAAGTATTCCGGCAGATTTCGATGCCTCCGATGGAATAAGTTGTCCTGGCGTGTTTTCTTTTCCTTGGTGTCTTTATTGATTCTTTGCTTCTTTCTTTGTTATTCATCCTTTTTTTCACTCCAAACCCTCCTCTGCTGTGTGTTCTTCGTCTCATGTGTTGAAGCACAAAACCGCAGTTGAGGTCCTAATGGCGATTGGCAATCTCCAACAATTTACAATTGTTATGGTAGGAGATTAAAGCGTTTTTCTGACATGCTTCTCAAACAGCTTGGTGTGTACATATAATCTATTGCTAGTCGTAAAGGCTTGGTGACCCCAAGACGAGTTGTGGAGATTGTTTTAGCTACCATGACCATCTTCATGACCTCTTGTGGTGGCAAGATACAGGTGTCCTCATACAACCTTGTTTGTCACAGTTCGTGGAGTAGTTTTTTTTTTGTTAATGCCATTTTCTGACTTTTGAAGATCAATTCATACCTAATTTACCTAAATTGTATGTCTTTTTGTTTTTCCATTTTAAAGCCTCTGAGTCAAGTCACGTTATACACTAGGGACATGGAGTCATTGGTTAATCCATAAAAGCTCCTGGAAACTTTGATTATCTTTGAAAAGTACATTTGAAATAAAAAAAAAATGTTTTTGTTGTTATTTATGTAAGAATAGTGAGTTGTTAGGGCATCAATAAGTGTGGCACCAAGGATAGTGCAATTTATTTTTTAATTGTGAATATTTTCTCCACTGAATAGGTGTACTCAGACTAGTTTGGATTTCCAAGGTGTGTTTCTGCGACTGCAATAAAAGATTATTTAAAATATGGAAAGTTATTTCCATATTTTTACCAATGGCGCCAATAGGTGTGAGGGACACTATACTTGCTGACACAGCTGTTGTGGAGGACAGAACAACTTCACAGCTTCACATCCTCTAAATTGCGATAACCAATTTTAAGAAGATGAATATAACCAAACAATTAATTTTTTCACATTGTGTGGTCTCTAAAGAACTGAGATTGTGTTATTCATTTCAAAAATCTAATGAGCTGTAGACATCAAATGACTGAAATAAAACATGAATGAAAACCACAAATAATAAACTTCAAGCAGGTAGTCAGTACTGAAGTTCACTATAAAGTGATATAAAGCTATATTTGTGTTCCTCTATATACAGCCAAAGTTTTTTCCTGTGTTTCTGTTTCTTTCAACTCTAGAGGCGAACATTAGTTTGCATAACAGCTAAATATTTCACTGTTTTCCTGGCAACAAATGGGTTTGCTGTTTGGAGCTTGGGAGGGGGGCTTTCATTAGATTAATCAGCTTGTTTTGTGTTGAAAAATAGCAGGCCGCTGCTGATTATGAGTGAAACAGAACATTTCAACTTACTGAAAAGCCGAGTTGAACCTCAAGGTTGAGTTATACGGATTCACATGTAATAACTAGACTTTGGTAATACAAACCCATTGTACCAATAAGTCTCAAATAATATTTATTGATGCAAACATTGCACAAGCCATTTAACACTATATAACATTAAAGTGATGTGTATAGGACACTCTAAAGGTTCTGATTACAGTCCCTTCCAAAAATATGTATAACCTTTGAACCTTTACACATTTTGTCACATTACAACCACAAACTTCAATGTATTTATTGAGATTTCAGGGGACAGACCAACACAAAGGATGGCATAATTGTAAAGTGGAAGAAAAATAAAATGTGGTTTCAAGCATGCAAAAAGTGTGCCGTTATAAAATATCAGCTGTAAACCAATATGGCCTTTATGGAAGATTGGCAAGAAGATGGTAAATGGTAAAAGAGAGCAAATTAGACCAAAATTTACACTTGCATGTGGCAGAAAACCACGCTGAGCACATCATCCCTATGGTGAAACAGTGTGGTGGCAGGAGCATGCTATGCGTTGCTTTGTGTTGGTCCAACAGATAAAATCTCAGTAAAATACATTAAGGTTTAAAAGTTTAAGCCACATGAATAATTTTGCAAGGCACTATATAGTCATTTGCTTCTTTTCTTTTTCAAACCTAAACATTCTATGCTGTTATATATATAGTCACCTGCAAACAATTTATATCAAATCTGTGACATTTCAGAGTCATCTGCCGTTTCTTATTGTAAGTATGAATGTTTTCCAGCTGCTCTCCAGGAAACAGTAACTGAATGGTGCCAAAGACGAAACACTAAATTTCCCTGTCTCATGTGCAGTCCCTTAGAAAGAGCAGTATTCTCACATTATTTTGAATGAGCCTGCCTGCAGTGGTTTGTATTATTCATGTGGCAGAACTCATGCACATGACCCAGCAACTCATTTGGCCCTTCTTCCCATGCAGCTAGCAGTCTCTGAGGGTTTAATTAAACTTGTGTCGAAGCAGTGGTCCATCTCCTGCCATTGCCTTAAAATCTGCAGCCCTTGCAAACATTCCTCCTGCCGACTTCCACTCAGAGGACGTCTGCGTCCTGAAGAGCAAAGAGGCAGAGTAGCGACCCAGCGTCAAGCTCCTCTGTGTTAGCTGCTTGAGAGAAAATGGTACCTGAGTGAAGTGGAGCACCTATTGACACCCATTCCAACACAGAGAGAAATTAGGTCACAACACAAGTGTTCTGCACTGACAGGTAAATGAGAATAATAATCCGGAACATTGCCAAAATTAGAAAAATCCTATCCAGGAGTGAAGCTGAAAAACTAGTCCATGCATTTGTTACTGCAAGGCTGGACTATTGTAATTCGTTACTATCAGGATGTCCACAAAATGCAGTTAAAAGCCTTCAGCTGATTCAAAATGCTGCAGCAAGAGTTCTGATGAAAATTAAAAAGAGAGATCATATTTCTCCTATTTTAGCTTCCCTTCATTGGCTCCCTGTTAAATCCAGAATAGTATTTAAAATTCTCCTCCTCATATATAAAGCCCTTAATGATCTAGCTCCATCATACATCAGAGATCTGATTGTTCCATATGTTCCTAACAGAGCACTTCGTTCTCAGACTGCAGGTTTACTGGTGGTTCCTAGAGTCTCTAGAAGTAGACAGGGAGCCAGATCATTTAGTTATCAGGCTCCTCTCCTGTGGAACCAGCTCCCGGTTTTGGTCCGTGAGTCAGACACCCTGTCTACTTTCAAGGCTAGGCTTAAAACTTTTCTTTTTGATAAACAGGGAGCCTTCCTCCCTCCCTGTTGGATGGAGTAAGGGGGAGTCAGGTTTAGCCTAAACCAGCTCAGTTATGGTTGAGGTGCAAACACACCCTCCATTTCTGCTACCTGTATGACCCCCTCTCTTTTCCAATGGTTATGGTCAATCTGACAGAGAGAGGTATCCCAATCGTTGTGGTTTTTAGTATAACAATGACCATCAGTGGGACCCTTTGTGGGGTGCCTTGAGACGACGTTGTTGTTAAGAAGCGCTGTTTATCTAAATAATCTGAACTGAAACTTTCTGTGTAGTTATGCTGCTATAGGCTTAGGCTGCTGGAGGACATAATGACCACTTTCACCCTCTTTGCTACATTCTCACACTACTCTCCAATTTTGCATTATTTGCTGTTATTTCAGCTTTTAACTTTGTTCTCTCTCTTTTCTCTTCCTAGAAGCTACACCTGGCCTGACTCTGTGTCTACCTGTAACACCTTTCTGGAGAGGGGAATCCTCCAAGCTTCTGCTGGCAACAACTTAATGCTCACTCTCTACTGATGATCCACATGGCCCTGTCTTTCAGTGTTTAACCCTTTCTCTCTCCTAGACATAGCTACTGACTGAGCTTTTACTGTAACTAATTATATGTGCTCTCTTTCAGACTCTAACCTTGAAAACTGGCTCAGAGTTTATCTGTTTTTTCTTTGTAGATGAAACGACTAAAGGAGCTACATCCATTAACATGTACTTTTCCTTCCCATAAAAAGTACACCTGGATCAGTGCTTCTTTGTGTCTCTGCTCTGTTCTCTCAAACCCCCAGTCGGTCGTGGCAGATGGCCGCTCACACTGAGCCTGGTTCTGCTGGAGGTTTCTTCCTGTTAAAAGAGAGTTTTTCCTCTCCACTGTCACTACGTGCATGCTCAGTATGACGGATTGCTGCAAAGTCAACGCCAGTGACTGTCCACTGTCTCTACATGCTCATCCGGGAGGAGTGACTGCTGCAAGTCTCTGACTCGATGCAATTTGCTGGGTTTCCTTAGATAGAAAACCTTTTTATCCAATTTGAATAAATAACTGAATCTGACTGCACTGTTCAATGGTTAGGATAAACTGGAATGTATGTACCTGACTTGAAATCTATATGATTCGATTGAATTGACTTAGCCCATTTTAAAGTTACCCATCTTTCACACAACGCAACAGTAAACAACACTCTCCAATTATTTTTACCTCTGCTTTCCTCCTTCCCTGTTGGATGGAGTAAGGGGGAGTCAGGTTTAACCTAAACCGGCTCAGTTGAGGTGCAAACACACCCTCCATTTCTGCTACCTGTGCGACCCCTTCAATTTTTTCCAATGGTTATAATATATAATCAGTCTGACAGAGACGGGTACCCTCAATCCTTATGGTTTTTTTCTATAACAATAGCCACCAGTGGGCTCTAGATGGACAAGCCTTATCAGTGTATTATTTTACTTAGTACCCTTCCACATAGCCCATTCTAAAATGGCCAAACTAACACTCAGTAGTTTATTCTTACCTCCCCAACAACCCTACACCATTCCAGACCCTTTGTGAAGTGCCTTGAGATGACATTTGTTGTGAATTGGCGCTATATAAATAAAACTGAATTGAATTGAATTAAGAGAACACAAACCTGAATCATATTACACGATACAACAAGTTGATGTCATGGAGTGGATTTTTTTTTAATGCATCATGTAGATCCAATAAAAAATTTATTTCTGCCCTTGATTACTTATATTTTGCAACCAATCAAAGAACCAAAATGTTGTGGATCAGCTGTGTGACAGCGATTTAGGGGCAGCTAAATTGGAGTGAGATTATTTTTCCAGTGGTGCACTCAGCAGATTAGAGGTAAGGGAGTGTTTGATCAGATGTAAACTGGAGAAAGCATTTACACCTCTACTGCCAACAATTACTCTCAGCACGTTAATTTAAATAAAATTATCTCTTAATACCAAATTATCAATTCCTAAACACAATTGAACAAAAACCTGAATCAATTTTCAAAGCTTTTTGAAAGGTGGCTTTTTCTTTACATCAGCTGTTTTTGTGCTGCGTTATTGTTTTTACTAGAAAAGCACTATTATTTGGGCTTCTTATCAGGATTGAGGGATTATTTATTCTAGTCAAAACAGCAGCCTTGAGTTTTGGGCTTGTTTACAAGTTGAGTTGGGAGCACATATCCGTGTCATTTTTAGAACTGCGGCAGTACACCAGACCATAGCCAGAAGGAAGTCTGGCTATGGTCTGAAGTAAGAAAAGTTTTTTTCTGACTGAGTCGCTTTTTTTCTGACAGGTACAGAAACTTCTCTGGACAGTCTCAGTGCTACTTAATGCCTGGATAGAGGAGAGAGATGCTCAGCGAGGAACCGGAGGTACAAAATGTACTTGTTGTGGTTCACAGTTTAGAGGGGATTCAGAAAAAGCAGTCCAGATGCACTCTTAAAAAGCTAAGTAACATTGTCTGAGTGAAAGTCCAACCAAACTGATATGGGGCATTAATAGGTTTTCTCTATTGCAGTATAGCTACACTGTTTTTCATTATTACATTCTTAAGGTTAACAGTAGAAATAAAGCCAAGTAACTTAGCAGTAAAGAATACGGCACAGCTGCAAACCAACCAAGACATGGCTATCCTCTTGAATAAACAGACTGAGTAAGAAAATCATTAATCAGAGGAACAGTCAAAAGACCCATGGTTAAACTGGCCTTCATGGGAGAGTTCCATTGTTGTCTTAATATAAAGTGTCCAATTTGCAGTTTGCCACAAGCCATGTAGGGGACACAGCAAACTCTGTTCAGAAGACACAAAAATTAAACTCTTTGGCCTACAAGCACATTGCTATGTCTAGAGGCGAAGCTAACAATGCACATGTGGTGATGCTGCTTTTCAGCAGGGATAGAGATCATGGTCAGAGAGCGTAAGATGGATAGAGCTAAGTACAGACCAATCCTGCACGAAAGCCTGTTAAAGACTGCAAAAGACATATTCATGTGTTAGAATGGCTCAGTTAAAGTCCACAGATGCTCTTCATCAAGTCTGGCTGAGTCTGAACTACAATATAAACAAAAAAAAATATGTCTCTAGATGTTTAAGTCTGATATAGACATTCCCCCAAATAACTTGCAGCTGTAATTGGCAGTGGAAAAACTCCATCCATCCATCCATTTTCTATACCCGCTTCTTCCTCAGGGGGTCGAGGGGGCAGTGAAGAACTCTCCATCTCGAAATCATTTCTTAACTATTTCTTTAAGAGATTCTACAAAACATTTTCCTTAAAGTCGATGCATCGAGAGAAGTTTAGCATCTGAACATAAAGTCCTGCAGCTGCAGGTCTAAGGAGAGTAATTCAACCTGTGATAAAAACCTTACCTGGAATGCTTTGGCTGGTTGCAGTTTTACCCTGAAATGCTGTGATGTTACTTTGTGACTAAAATGATCTGAAATGTGTTTCAGAGAAGACAATTTCCAAGGAAAAGCGGATTGCTGATTAGAAGCAAACTCTGAATTCAGAAAAATGTAAAAAATTCAATTTGTGAGACAGGAATATAAAAGGGACAATCTACAGGCCTGTTTAAATGACAAAAACACTGCTCTCCTGCTGTGTGCAATCAGCACAAGAACATACAAGCAGCGACTAGACGGAACAATATGTAAATCACTCTGAGCTGCCTCTAAAAGAAACATTTACTGTTGACACAAATATTGTGCTATTTACTCTTCTCCAGAAATTATTTATGGTTTCCGCTCTCACAGTAGAACACAAATATATAAGGCGTCTTGCAGATTAGACTGGCTCTTATCAAGAACATGTACTTTCACTGAGTGCACCAACAAACAATACTAGAGTTTTACATATAATAACTCAGAGAATTTCGGTGTTGTACTTTGAAGAAGCATGCAAATGGATGGTTTTAGAACATTTTGTCTGTTTATTCTCTGAGAAGGCGACTCTGCCTCTGTAGAAAGAGCAACAATGCTCAAACGTGGAAAGAAAGATATCATCACAGACCTTTTGAATGCAGCCAAAAGCATGTTACTTTGAAGTAAAATTCAGAGATCAAATAATGGTCAAACTGCTTCTTTAATATTAACGGATAATTTCAGAAAACACCATTAAAAATTTAGTGTAATTCATTGGGATTTTGCATGACAGACCAATACAAAATAGTGTATAATTTTAAAGTGGAAGGAAAAGGATGAACACTTTCACAGATTGAAAATTGTAAAGTGTGGCATGCATTTGTATTTAGCCCCCTTTCACACCTAAATAAAATCCAGTGCAATCAACTGACCTCACAAGTTAGTTAATTATCAAATAGATTCTACTTAAACTGACAGGTTGGGCAAGGAGAGTACACTAATCAGAGACTCTGTGACCCTGGAGGGGCAGCAGACATTCACCGCTCGGGTGGGAGAATCTGTTGACAAGAAAACTATCAATATGGCTTTCCACAAATTTGGTGTTTTTTGGAAGAGTGGCAAGAGGAAAACCATTATTTAAAAAAAGCCTAAAGAAGTCCTACTAAGGTGACAGGAGACAGGTGGAAGAAGGTGCTCTGGTCAGATGAGACCAAATTGTAATGTTTTTCAACTGCATGTAAAAATGCTAAGTGTGATGAAAAACAAATACTACAAGTCAACCTGAACTCACCATCCCCACTGTGAAACATGGTGGCAGCAGCATCATGCCGTGGGATGCTGTTCCTAAGCAGAGAGAAAGCCGGTCTGAGGTGATTAAAAGATTTGCAGCTGTGATTGCAACACAATGTGGTTTCAAAATTTTGGGGCGGGGGGGGACTACTTTGTGTCTATCTATCACATAAAATCCCAATGACATACATTGAGGCTTATGGTTGTATGAGACAAAATGTAAAATATTTCGAGAGCTACAAATAGTTTTGCAAGGCATTATGTGCGTCAGCATAAACCAATGAGAGCAAACAAATGCTTCTATTATCAGAAATATATTTGTGTATTGTTTAGCACGATAACAAAAGGCTTTACTTTTTGGAATTGATTCTGTTATAATATTGTTTGTATAGATCATGTTTTAAATGAATGCATGCCTTATTTTAATGCCTAATAATTACATTGGTCCAAAATGAATAATGTGATCTTCAAAACAGGCCGAAGCTATATGTTTACTCTCAGGTAGGGCTTGTATTATTTCACACAGTAACCATTGTTGGGTTTGGTTGGACAATTTAAGATAATTGATTAATGGGTGTGTGGCACGGGCCTGCCACCATGCCACATTTAGGCTCCTCTACACATTGTAGAAAAGCTTGTGGCTTAGCAGGAAGAGTATTCGTCATGCAATCAGAAGGTTGTGGGTTCGATTCGGGCTATATAAGTTCAGTCCATTTACCATTTGTAAGTAAAGCAAAAAAATTGTTAGTAAGTCTCATAATTTTGACCCTGTCATGTGTTTTTCACGTTGTGAAGTGAGCCTGGACAGTTCATATTAAAGCCATCCATCCATTGCCTGATCTGCTTCTCTAGTTTGTGATACAAAATGTTGAACTTAACAAATAACTTAACAAAAAAGGAGTGATTTAGCATCAGGCACATAGATGTACACATCAAGGGGGCATACGTCCGTATATGTATGAATAGAGGCATATATATATATATATATATATATATATAGCACAGTTTAATAGTAACATGGCTGTAGAATTTACTTTACTGAATCCTGAACAGTTTTAGTATCAAAATGTGGTGACATGAACATCTGTGTTCTCCCTCTGACTATGTAGCTTATCTCCCAACATTCAAAATTATACTAAATAAACCTGAAAAGCAACAATACTACAATTCTATATAAAACGCTTAAGCACTAATTTAACTACAAAATGCACAAATTAATAGATTTCCACCCAGGTACTTAGTATAAACACAGATTTGTTTTATCAATTGAGTTTGCAGCCCTCAACACGTTCCTGTCTGAAGAACAGCTTAAGGAAATGGATCATCACGCTGTCTGCCCACTCCACTGTTTTCATTGGCTAAATTTTGATCAGACATCAAAGTTCCTGATAGGTTGCCACGACGGCGGAGAGTTGTTGCTGTTGCTAGGATGGCTGCCAGCTCAGAAAACTCAGCAGGATACATGTAATGAATCATGGATGGTTGATTTTTCTCTAAGCACCCTAATCTGTGATGCAGATGAGCCCGAAGCCCACCCTTCTCCTCCAAAACACACACAGACCCCCACCCCCCACCTCTGGACGGGTTCATTAAAGGGAAAGAAGATCAAGTTTAGATTTCAAGAGCTGACATTTCAAATGGTCCTGTGGTTTCCATAGACGGTGGGGGGAGAGGAATAATAATGTCAATTCTAATGCAAAACAGAGAGGTTAGAGGTTGTTATCAGTTGTTTGTTGAAGGGGCAAAGATGAGCAGTGACCCCTGAGATTTCTCTGTGACTTGCAAGGCTTGGACAACTCCTGAAAGGATCAACGAATGCAAAAAGAAATAATTTTTCAAAACAAAAGGTAAGAAAAATGAACTTAAATTCAGAAAACTTAATGTACTTGTTTTACCAACTCATGAAAGAGCCTCATTAGTGTTTACAAAAGGTCATCAATCGCAGCACAAATGCTGTGACTTAACAACCGCTTCGGGCATTTTTAATATCACGCTGTTACTCTGTGCAGAGGGCACGCAGGCCTGTGTTTAGCTCGAAACATTGGGGAGGACGCTTCAGCCCCCCAAATGAACCAGAGCGTGCATGACTTATTTATTCCTGTCTTGTGAAAAAACAAAAATAAAACAGGGCAGCTGTTTCTTATAAAGGCGAAACAGTTAAACTGTTCAGATGAAACATTTCTCGTATAGACAGTGAACATTATCCACTGAGGGTAGGACAGTGTAAAAAGCGGTAATTACCGCCAACAGATGACAGACAATATGGGCCTGCTGCTTTAATGGTACACGGCAGAAATACAGAAACGAACAGCTAGAGTGACTCTGCTGTATGTAAACATCTTGTGCTGTTCAACACTGTGGGTTTTCCTTCTACTGGGGTAATATTTCCTTTGATTTAATTATATGTTATATATCAGAGCTGGCACATCTCGATGCATCCTTCTGCTTTCATGCTAAATGGAAATCCTTTGGGTATATCTTTCACTTTCTCTACTTTTTCCATTACAGCGGCTTGCAAAAGTGTTTCTACCCCTTACATGTTTTCACACTTTGTGACATTACAACCAAAGGTTTCAATGTGCCTAATTATTTTATGCGATAGACCAACACAAGGTAGTGCAGATGTATAGTGGGAGGAAAATGGCCTTCAGTTTTCTTTTTACAAATAAAAATCTAAAGAGTGTGACGTACATTATATGTGGCCTGTCTGAGTCTACACTTGGCAGAATCACCTTTAGCTGCGATTACTGCCTTTGAACAACTCGAGACTGATTTATTTCTTTGCAAAGTAGCTCAAACTCAGTCAGCCTGGATGAACAGCATCTGGAAACATCAATTTTCAAGTGTTGCCACAGATCCTCAATTGAATCAACATGAATATGCTTTGATGCAAAGCACTCTGTTATAGCTGACTGTATGCTTAGGGCTTTTGTCCTGCTGGAAGGTGAACCCGTTTCAAGTGTTTTGCAGCCTCCAATAGACTTTTCTTCCAGTATTTCCTTGTTCCATTCAGCTTCTCAGTAACCCCAACAAGGTTTCCTGTCCCTACTGGAGAAAAACATCCCCACAGCATGATACTACCACCACCATGTTTCATGGTGAGTGTGTGGAGTGATAATGCACAAGTATATCTTTGAGGACAGATATCTTGAGTGTTCTGACTTGAAGAACATGCTTTGAAGTTTTAAACAGTAGATGTAATTTCAAATGAAATATGTCGCTATTGTAAAATTGGTAGCAGAACAATTACTAGTAGAAGAACATTATATTATACAACATGTACTGTTAGGTTTTGATGTTCTGAAGTGTTGAAGTGTATGTAACATTTTGAAATAAATGTTCCCTCTGTCAGGGCTGCACGGTGGCGCAGTTGATAGCACTGTTGCCTTGCAGCAAGAAGGCACTGGGTTCGATTCCTGGCCATGGGTCTTTCTGCATGGAGTTTGCATGTTCTCCCCGTGCATGCGTGGGTTCTCACCGGGTACTCTGGCTTCCTCCCACAGTCCAAAGACATGCCTGTTAGGTTAATTGGTCACTCTAAATTGCCCTTAGGTGTATGAAGGAGTGTGCGTGCATGGCTGTTTGTGTGTTGCCCTGCGATGGACTGGCGACCTGTCCAGGGTGTACCTCGCCCATAGACTGCTGGTGATAGGCACCAGCTCCCCCGCGACCCTCTATGGAATAAACGGTAGAAAATGACTGACTGTTCCCTCTGTCTTTATATTCAATTGTTAATATGCTTGAAAAACTAAACATTTCTTTAGACTCCTTCCTGCTGCTCTTCCTGTTTGGTGAGCGCCCCTGGTGGTCCATGCTGAAAGTTACAAAACTGTGGACGTGTATGACCTGTTGAAAAGACAGAACATGAAACCAACCAACCCTCTGCATGGCATGAGCAGCATGACCGAAAAATCCCAGAAACGTTTTCCTGTCTGAAGCCGGTTTTGTTGCATAAAACCTTGCTGACTGCTGCACTGCATGGCTTGTGGTAAACTGCAAATAGGACTTCTAATGGCGTCCTTTCAACAGTGGCTTTCTTCTTAGCACTCCTCCTGGGCTGTGGATCTCGCAAAGTTACCATGGACCCTTTTGCTTTATTTATGGTCTCTTTGCCCAGTTTAGGTGGACAGTCATGTCTTGCAGTTTGAGCCGTAATCTTTCTACTCTCAGATAATGGATTGAACAGAGCTCCACGAGATGCTTAAAGATGGGATATTGTTTTACATCCTGGCTCAGCTCTGAAATTCTTCACAACTTTATCCCTGACCTGTCTGGTGGGTCCTTGGTTGTTATAACGTGTTTATTTACTAATGTAACTTTATATATATATGGAGATTAAATTACACAGATTTGGAATCTATTTAATTCTGAAAGCAGATGGTTGTACTAGATTAATTTTAAGGGTTTCTGAGTAAAGGGGACGGAATACAAATGCACCACACTTTAAATTTTACTGCCAGGTATCATTTCCCTTCTACTCCACTGTTATGCACTTCATTGTGTTGGTCTTCTACATTAAATCCCATTGAAACATATTGACTTTTGTGTTTGTAACATTACAAAATGTAAAAGTGTTCAAAAAGGTGTGAGTACTTCTGCAAGGCACTGTATTTGTGGGCAACATTGCTGACTTTTTTCCCTGTTTGACACCAAACCTTAATCTCAGTGGGGCGTCTCTTTCAAACACTGTCTCACTTTATCTATATTTTCCATTATTGGCCTTTTAATTAACCCAATGCCTTCATGCAAAAGTGCTTCCCTTGACAGTCCCGCTCTTTACTTTTGCTACCCTCTGCCCCCATCTTTTCCTCCCGGCATGTCACCGAATGGATCCTTCAGCAGTCAGTTGTGTACCCGATGCTAATACCTCCTGACACGTTTGTTCGCCCCCTCTTTATCATTAATAATTATGCAAAAGAGGCGCGTTCTCACCCGAGCAAAAGAAAGCAATCTTAGTATGCAAATGGTTAAGGTCCCTGTGGAGTGTGGCGGTTAGATGTGTGTTGATAAATTTACTTATGATGAGTGACAGAGAGCGGGATTGAAGTCGTGCTGGTCAGTGCTGTCGCAGACACTGATTAAAAGCACTGCAGCCAAATGCCAGCGAATCCCCAAGATGCATGATGGTACAGGGATGAAACTGTGTAAAATGTCATTTGGGCTGTTGAGCGCCCATTAATAACCTTAGAGGAGGAAGCAAGAAGGGTAATGAAAGAAGATTTTTCCCCTGATCGTCTTTAGCTTTCCTGCTCAGGCAGATGTTGAGAGTGACTCCTCACCTTTTTCTCATAACCTTTCACTGAATTTCTATAAATATCACGGCTTGACCATTAACCCCATGAAGCATAAATGTGACCCTTGTTCACCTGGAAGGGGTTGTGCACTTTCTGAATTTTTTACTAAATTTGAAAAAGCATCACATCCTGACATCTTACAGATCCTAATGATATGTAAATGGTGCAAGGTGCAAGGACAGCATGCAAAACATATGTCACTGCTCTGTATATGCTGTAATGCTACTCATTGGGATGGCTGTTCATCACAGGGGAAAATTATCCATCTGACACATAAAAATGCTCCTTAGCAGTGTGAAAGATATGTTTTTTGCCACAATTTTGGTTTATCTGGCTACTAAATCGTGTGGTGTGCTTTGTTTTTAACTCGGTCCTTTTGTATTAAGACTGTTTATTATTAAATGACGATATAATTTGTGGTTATATGAGGATAAATTAGTTTAAGTTGTAAAATATGAGGTGTAAAAGTGTTTTTAATAATGATGTGTGAAGGATTGGTGATGAAGTTTTTTCTTACTGCATCAAAAGTATTATGATGTGTTATATTTTTGTGTTTCATATTAGACCTGCTTTGCTTGTACTGCAGTCAATCACTGTATTTGTTCTTCTTCGAATATTTAGATATTTTTGCGTACATCAAGCTAAGTTCCTGTATGAACATGGTGGGAATTCCCACTTTAAACCACAAATTAGTTTTGAGTATGAAACATTATTCATGCAGTATCAGTGTTCTCAGGATTTTTGCAGCATCTTGATGGACAGCGAAGAGAAGAAGGGGAGGAGAGAGCCTTTCGGGGAGTGTATGTTTAAAAGCTTGTTTGTTGCTTAATAAGATCAAAGGTATCGCAGCCTTGGACAGACATGAGACGAGCAGCTTCTGCATTCTGCTCTCCATTCACTCCAAATAACATGAAAGAAAAACAGAAAACAGACTTTACTTTCTGAAGAAACCTGGACTGGATCCCATTAAGCAAACACTTAAGAACTTCCCTATAGTACTTCTCAGGAAAATTACATGTTTGTCCTTTATTTTTTTTTCCCCTTTTAAGTTCAGTAAGCTAAAGCGCCTCTTGGACCTGGAGCCAAAAACTGAACGTGGCTTGAAATGTTAAGCAGCTCTGCTTCTCTTTATGATTGAGGCTTCCCAACTACAGTGCTGGGCAAATCACTCATTCCCCCTGAACCTTTCCACATTTTATCACATTACAACCACAATCTTCTATATATTTTATTGGGTGTTCATAAGAGATAAGGTTACTGCAATAAAGGATTAATTTAGGGGTGCCAGTAAGTGTGGCAGGCACTATAAATATCTTCTTATTCATCAAACTAAATCAATAACTGTGTTTCCGGTGTATTAATTGTTGACAAAATCTTCAAACAAATGTGCAAGAATTTCAGTTTCATGTAATCTAAAGTTATTCAATAAATAACTGGATGTTTATCATTTCACATGAATTTACTAGTTTGTCAGAAGGACAGAGAGCCAACACTGATTACAATAAGCCATAGACAGATGATTGAGTGGGAAGGAGCTGTAAGAGTCATTGAGTCCTGAGGCTGAAAGGCCCGCTTGATGTTCTTGGCAGTATGGAGGCTTCTCTGAGTTTTAATCTGCTTTTTCCAGGGTTGAATCATTCAACAATTCTGAGATTCCCTTCAAAACTCTCGGTTTAGAGAGCTGTTTCCTCTCATATTTCCTGTAAATTTTTTCTTTCATCATGTTTTGTCTAAATTTGGGGATTTCTTGATTGCTGGCAACACTTTTTATAACCAGCCATTCTCTTGCGACATTGGCTCTAAGTTCTGGTCCTGGTGATATTTCAGCACTCTAAAGCGACAGCAAGAATTTGACGTCTCGTGCTTTATAGACTTATCCGAGCTTAAGCTTTCATTTAGAAAAACCGTGAATTAAAAATCACTTTCAGTTAAACCAACCATCCAAAGAAGTGCAATGCACTTTTTCAAATTTTTTGACTTTTCCATTATCCCAAATGGGAGCAGGCAGGATATTGCAGGCTATTGTCACTAACCACATACCTCAGGAAGCAATCACTATGAATACATTTTCTAATAAACTTTTACCCATCAGATGATAAGCAATTAAACATGTGTAATTATGGTTTCCATACAGTAATTTCTAAGATGATTAGGTCTGTGTGCTTTACAAGTTGAATGGGGTGAATATTAATACGGTCTTTTTGGTTTGCCGTTGCTGGTTAGCAGTGGCAGCTCATCAGTGAATCATATGCAAATGAGACCTCAGGAAGTGCATGAAGCTTCATTCCCACCTATTAGAACTGTCAAGGGAGGGAAGGATGTGTCAGCGGGTAGCACATACATGAATATGCATCTGAATGAGAACCCCACGCACTCATTGTTGAGCGGTAGGAAATTAAATATTCTCTATATATGCCTCTCATCATTTTTGTAGTTGTGATATAATCAGTATTGTGCTCCCAGTTCTCCACCTTTCTAGGCTATCCTGCACCCGGTTAGGGAGTCTTCATACGAATAGTTCTTCCTTTTTGTTTTCCCTTTTTGATTTTGACCTTACTACTTTTACAGTATTGCCGGCACTAAGTCAGACCTGTTCCCGGTGCATGTTGGACTCCGGCAGGGCTGCCCTTTGTTACCGGTCCTGTTCATAACTTTTATGGACAGGATTTCTAGGCGTAGCCAAGGGCCAGAGGGGGTCTGGTTGGGGAATCAGTGTATTTCGTCTCTTCTTTTTGCAGATTACGTGGTCCTCCTGGCCCCCTCTAGCCAAGACCTACAGCATGCACTGGGGCGGTTCGCAGCAGAGTGTGAACCGGCTGGGATGAAGATCAGCTCCTCCAAGTCCGAGGCCATGGTTCTCGACCGGAAAAGGGTGGCTTGTCCTCTTCAGGTTGGAGGGGAGTTCCTTCCTCAAGTGGAGGAGTTCAAGTATCTCGGAGTCTCATTCACGAGTGAGGGAAGAATGGAGTGGGAGATCGACGGATCGGTGCAGCTGCCACAGTAATGGGGACGCTGTGCCGGTCCGTTGTGGTGAAGAGAGAGCTGAGCCGAAAAGCAAAGCTCTCGATTTACCGGTCGGCCATCCGGGAGGGGCTCGGAGTAGAGCCGCCGCTCCTCCACACCGAGAGGAGACAGTTGAGGTGGCTCGGGCATCTATACCGGATGCCTCCTGGACGCCTTCCTCGGGAGGTGTTCCAGGCACGTCCCACCGGGAGGAGGCCCAGGGGACGACCCAGGGGACGCTGGAGGGACTATTTCTCTCGGCTGGCCTGGGAATGCCTTGGGCTCCCCCCGGAGGAGCTGGAGGAGGTATCTAGGCAGAGAGAAGTCTGGGTGTCTCTACTGAGTCTGCTCCTGAGTCCGCGACCAGGTCCCGGATGAAGCGGAAGACAATGAGTACGAGTACGAATACAATTACAGTTGAAACCAGATGTTTACATACACTCTATAAAAGAAAAAAATATATTTTTTCTCACTGTCTGACAAAAAAATCTGATAAAACCTTACCTGTTTTATGTCAGTTGGGATTGCAAAAATTATTTCCATTTGCAAAATTTCTGAATTATGAAAGAAGGAATATTTCTGATATTTTTTTTTGTCAGAAGTTGAAGTCAGATGTTGAGATAAGCTAAGGTTATTATGTTTTATGGATTGAAAAACTGAGATTATGATGCTTCTATTTTGGTTATTCACAACATTTGAGCGAGGTGGAGGCACAAATTTCTGGCACAGTGTCTCCCTATGTGACCTCATGAGTAAAAACACAACAAATCAGCCAAGATATTGTGAAGAAAGCTGCAGATCTCCCAGAGCCGGGTTCATCCTTGGGTACAATTTCCAGATACATGAAAGTCATGTAGTCAGAGAATTACACACAATTATAAACACCATGTGAATGTCCAGTTACCAGTGTTCAGGAAGGAGAGAGGTTCTATGTCCCAGAGAGGAATATGTTTTGTGAATATTAACCCCAGAACAAAAGCAAAAAATCTTAAAGATTCCAAGCATTGACGTGGGTGGAAAAGCCCCTCAGGAAGAAGCCGTTACTCCAAAAGCAACATAAAAAAGCCAGATTACAGTTTGCAAATCCACTCAGGGACAAACTCCTATTTTCTAGCAACATGTCCTGTGATCTCATAAAAATAAAATTGAAGAGTATGGCCATAACAATCATCTCTGCCTTTTGGAGAAAAAAGGAAGAAGCTTCTAAGCCTAAGAATGCCATCCCAGCTGTGAAGTAGTGGGTGGCAGCATAATGTTGTGTGCATGTTTTGCTGCAGGAGGGGATGGACTTCAGAAATTAGATTACCTCATGAAGAAGGAGCATTAAATAGAAATTTTAAAGCAACTTCTCCAGACATCAGCCAGGATGTTAAAGCTTGGGCAGAAAAGGGTCTTCTAAGTGGACAATGACTCTGATCATAACACTACGTTAGTCTCTAGGGGTGTAACCGTACACAAAAATCACATTTTGATACACATTCAGGTTTTAAAGTCATGTTATGGTAAGATTTCAGTACGCTTCAATCACAAAAAATAGATAAAAATGTATGATTTTTTTTTTACTTTGGTCAGCATTAAACAAATCTTTTTCAGTTTCTGAAAATAAGTAGATTTTTATTATGTTCTAAATCTTAAAATAAAAGTAGAAACTGAGATTTCATTGTATTTTTTTTTAGTGAATAAAGTAACATAAACAGGCATAGTCAATGCCATGCACAGCTGTTGGGAAAAATCCCCTCTAATCAAGGAGATGCCTTCTACTTGCATGTTATAAGATGCACAGAGTTTGGGCTGATTGGATTTGATCAACCATCTGGACATAAGGTGATTTTTCTCCAATACCAGTGATGTTTACATTCAGCTTAAAGTTGTTTCAGGTGAGTTATTTAGTTAAGTGTAGAGAGAGCTACACACCTTATTGCTGTTGAAATATGCGTCCGCTGACCACAAGTATTGGTTGCTCCACCTTTCTTTCTCCACTGTATGTTGCATGAGAAACCTTAATGTTCCCAAATAGCTGAGTTTCGCGATAACTGGGAGTCCTCTCTGTTTTGTTTTGGTGTCAGTTTAAATGTGCCCTACAGAACGTGGCACTGTGCACATAGTTCTGCACATAAACATTCTGCATGTGTTCAGGTATAAAACATCTGTATTTGTGCAGTACACGTGTGTACAACAGTGCTGTACTGGATATTTTTGGTAGGAATGTGACCCGCTACACCCCTATTAGTTACAAAATGGCTTAATGTTTAGGAGTGTCCATTATGAAGCCCTGATCATATTTTGAAAATGTGTGAGCAAAGATAAAAAGATTTATGTGAGCAAGATGGCCTAAAAACTGAATGTGAATTCAATGAATTGGGATGAATGGGATTAATTTGAGAAACACTGAAACTGTAATCTGTATAACAGTATGAATTGTAGGTAGTTTGAGATGAGAGTTGGAATCCACTTCATAAATAAAATGGGTCAAAATGTTTTGTTGAAATAACATCTAGTCCCAATATAACTCATGAAGAATTAAACACACACTGTCTGAGTTTAACGTTTTATGAACATTGTTGATACTTTGTCCTGTTTAACCTGGATGGATGGATGGACAAACCAATGAATAGATAGATAGATAGATAGATAGATAGATAGATAGATAGATAGATAGATAGATAGATAGATAGATAGATAGATAGATAGATAGATGAGATAGAGAGATAGAGAGATAGATAGATAGATAGATAGATAGATAGATAGATAGATAGATAGATAGATAGAGATAGATAGATAGATAGATAGATAGATAGATACAGGGGTTGGACAATGAAACTGAAACACCTGGTTTTAGATCACAATAATTTATTAGTATGGTGTAGGGCCTCCTTTTGCGGCCAATACAGCATCAATTCGTCTTGGGAATGACATATACAAGTCCTGCACAGTGGTCAGAGGGATTTTAAGCCATTCTTCTTGCAGGATAGTGGCCAGCTCACTACGTGATACTGGTGGAGGAAAACGTTTCCTGACTCGCTCCTCCAAAACACCCCAAAGTGGCTCAATATATTTAGATCTGGTGACTGTGCAGGCCATGGGAGATGTTCAGCTTCACTTTCATGTTCATCAAACCAATCTTTCACCAGTCTTGCTGTGTGTATTGGTGCATTGTCATCCTGATACACGGCACCGCCTTCAGGATACAATGTTTGAACCATTGGATGCACATGGTCCTCAAGAATGATTCGATGGTCCTTGGCAGTGACGCGCCCATCTAGCACAAGTATTGGGCCAAGGGAATGCCATGATATGGCAGCCCAAACCATCACTGATCCACCTCCATGCTTCACTCTGGGCATGCAACAGTCTGGGTGGTACACTTCTTTGAGCCTTCTCCACACCGTAACTCTCCCGGATGTGGGGAAAACAATAAAGGTGGACTCATCAGAGAACAATACATGTTTCACATTGTCCACAGCCCAAGATTTGCGCTCCTTGCACCATTGAAGCCGATGTTTGGCATTGGCACGGGTGACCAAAGGTTTGGCTATAGCAGCCCGGCCGTGTATATTGACCCTGTGGAGCTCCCGACAGACAGTTCTGGTGGAAACAGGAGAGTTGAGGTGCACATTTAATTCTGCCGTGATTTGGGCAGCCGTGGTTTTATGTTTTTTGGATACAATCCGGGTTAGCACCCGAACATCCCTTTCAGACAGCTTCCTCTTGCGTCCACAGTTAATCCTGTTGGATGTGGTTCGTCCTTCTTGGTGGTATGCTGACATTACCCTGGATATCGTGGCTCTTGATACATCACAAAGACTTGCTGTCTTGGTCACAGATGCGCCAGCAAGATGTGCACCAACAATTTGTCCTCTTTTGAACTCTGGTATGTCACCCATAATTTTGTGTGCATTTTAATATTTTGAGCAAAACTGTGCTCTTACCCTGCTAATTGAACCTTCAGAGTCTGCTCTTACTGGTGCAATGTGCAATCAATGAAGACTGGCTACCAGGCTGGTCCAATTTAGCCATGAAACCTCCCACACTAAAATGACAGGTGTTTCATTTTCATTGTCCAACCCCTGTATTATCGTGCATAATAAAATACCTTGACTATTAATACCTGAACTTGCAGTACCATGGCCAAACTACCACAGTGTGTGAGAAACAAAACTGATTTCATGTCACATCTTTGGTTCCTTCTTTGCGGCTGGAACAAACATTTCATCAGTACAAACCTGTCTTTCCCAGAGACAACCTCCCCCAGGGATCACTCCACCCCATCTTCTAGCATTTAATCAGTGGCCGGTCAGATGGCTGTTTGTGAGTGTATCAGAAATGACGTTAAACAGAGAACAGTGGTATAGTTTTGAAGTACAGTAGATTTATTAGCAATTTGAATAATGCAATGTTTTATTTCTCACACAAAATATATAGTTCTCAAATAGGCTGTCAGTGTGTGTTTCAGATAGCACTGTATGAGGATATATTAGGTCATTCAGTGTCTATAGAGCAAATATTCTGCACAATATGTCACAATATACAAGCAACAAATTTAACAAAATCCCAATATAATTTCTTCCTAAATATATAATCTTATTACTATTGATACAGGAGGACATGGTTTAAATAGAGGCTATGACTATCTCAGTTTGGTATATTTCACATTTAATATTCACAGAGATGTTCACGCACCGAAGAAAAAATGTGAAATCGATGTGATATGTTGCAATTTTTTACAATCTGTGAGGCTTTTTTGTCGGAGTCCGAGATCCAAAGTCACAACAACACACATGCACGTCAACACCTGACCATGTGATGCTGATGAGTGTATATATATATGTATATATATATATATATACATATATATATACATACTAGGTGATCTGCTGGTCACAGAGAAGGAGACATGTAAGGAGTTCACGTTCAAAGTCTACATCGATCCAGCAACAACACCTTATCTGGAGGACAGACTCTGTAGAGTTAGATGAATTTTACAGGCAAGAATTTCCCATTTTTCCTAGTCTGAAATCGTAACAGTTGAAAGCTGCTGCATTTAAGTGACTTCACTTCAGCTAACAAAAAGCAAAAACACAAACATAATGTCTGATTCCAGCTGGTCAGGACTATTCTCAGATGTTATGTCACATACAATGCCTTGCAAAAGTATTATATGTTTTCACATTTTGTCACTTTACAACTACAAACATTAATGTATTTTATTGGGATGCTATGTGATAGACCAACACACAGTAGCACATAATTTTGAAGTGAAAGTAAAAAGATACAAGGTCTTAAAAAATCTGCACAAATAAAAATCCCAAAAGCGTTTGTATTCACAGTCCTTTATACGCTTAAATAAAACAGAGTCCACCTGTGTGTAAGTTAATCTTAGTATAAATACACCCGATCTTTGAAGACCACCGAGGTTTGTTAGAACATTAGTGAACAAACAGCATGATGAAGACCAAGGAACACAGCAGACAGAGAGATGTGTCTGCTGTGTTTAAGTTGTGGAGATGCTTGGGTTATAAACCAATATCCCAAGCTTTAAATGTTTGACAGACTGCTCTTTACTCCATCATCTGGAAATGAAAGGAGAAAGGCTGAACTGAAAACCTACCTGACATGGCTGTCAACCTGAATTCATAGGGCAGACAATGAGAGCATTAATCAGAGCAGTAGCCAGGAGTCCCATAGTAACTCTGGATGAGCTGCAGTGATCCACAGCTCAGGTGGGGAATTCTACTACTATTAATTGTGCACGACACAAATCTGGCTTTTATGATGCAGCAAACACATGGAAGAAGCAGTGGTGATTGGATATGAAAGACATTTAGCTTTCTGGCATATGTGCAAAATGCTATGGTGGTGGAAGCATGCAATTACACACCACAAATTTGAAAATTATATTTGTAATGCCATATTACTTGCTTTTTCACAATTATGCACCACTTTGTGTTGGTCTGTCATATTAAACCCCAATAAAACAGATTAAAATTTGGGTTGTAATATCAAATACATTTCCACAGCAGCAGATTTTGGAGTATTAGAATATTTAGTACTGTCAGCCACACAAAGAAATAAAATAACACAGCCTCAACCACCATTTTTCTTTTAGGATTTCACACACAACATTTTAACTGAGACAAAAATAACAAAAGCTGCAGTCGTAGAGTAGTTTTTAACGGGTGACATCTCAGTTAGTAATCTTCACATAACGTTACATACACATCTCATCAGTGTCACTGCAACAGTATGTTCAGGAACAACACCACAGCATAGAGAACCATGGGTTCATATTCAGAAAACAGTAGGAACGCTGATCCGAGTATCCTGCCTCCATTTTCCTCAATTACTACAACGTCCATCAGATCAATGTTCCAACTCTGGAATTAATGAATATGAACAGAGCCGGCACAATAATCAGTATACAGTATTGTATAAAGGTGCAGAAGAGGTTGCGATAGAAGAGGAGACAGGAGGGGAGAGATGTCTGCGCTGAGTGGGAGAGAAGACCGGTGCTCCGAGATGGAGGAGAAGAAAAAGAAAAGGAAGAGACGAGGTGTAGCTCTTTACTGAGGAAGCGCTTTCAAGATGGCATTCACCTCCTCTGCCACAGCCGTTAGAGCAAATTCAAACTGCTCCTGAGGAGAAGAAAGAAGAGAATAAAATGTTAGTGTGTGTCCAGGTTTGTAGCATGTCTTGAATCCCATTTAGAAATGATTGGCAGCTGGCATCTCCTCCTCCTCCTTCTCATCCATATCTCCTGACCTCGCCTCGACCTGGCCACCATCTCGAGTCGAAATCGCTTCGTGAGCTTTCAACCTGAAGCGCACGCACAGCCAGCACCAACATCCATTCCAACCAGGTGTGTCTTAAAATGCAGCGTTGTAAGTCAAACTGTCTCCCAGCTTTTTTTTTCACTGTCTGTGTTTTATTGTGAAACCAGAGCATGATTTTCCCAGAGGAACTGATTGATGTCTGCCCTGTGGACCTGCCGCTTTTAAATACCTCTCCTCTCCCCAGGCTGCAGTCCACGGGGTCTTCTTACATAGAAAAGGGTACGTAGGAGGTTTGGAGGGAACAGTCCTCAGATGTGTCAACACACAGCCTGCCATGGTGTAGCCTGAGGATAGGCCGAATCAATACAGAGAAGCCACCAGTGGCTGAGATTATGTGGAGTGTCTATTTTTGAGTGTCTTCTGAAGTCATGGTAGGTCCAGAAAACTGTGTAAGAACATCCACATTTATCTTCAACTCAGTTAGATTTTCAGTTTCAGTTCAAAGTTTTAAAATAGATTCAAAATCCCCATTCTTCACTGGTACCGTTTAAACCACAAGGGGGAAATCAATCTCTGCTCCACAGATCAGAAATTGATGTTAGAGAGCAAGAAATGAGCTCACCTTTTGTACCTACCACATATAGACATCTGTCAAAAGCAGCCACCACAAAAGGAGGATTTAATATCGTTCTTTAAGCAACACAACTGACCACAATATTTTGTGACTAGTGTGTTCACCACCTTATCTTTTTTCCCCCGCAGGTGTTAAAGGAGTTCCTCGAGGCTCCATATTATGATCCCTGCTTTTCAATCTCTATTTACTCTCTATATAATTAAATATTGTAATAACTTATCAAATGGAAAAAAAAAATGTTATGCAGATGACACAATTACAGTTGTGTTCAATATAATGAAAGACAGACATCCCTAACCAGATCAGCCACTGGTTTTAGTAGAAGTTATAATTATATATATATATAAATATATATAATTATAACTTTTTTTTATATAACTTACCGATAAATTGGAGGGAGCCTGTTCTAAATAATAGCAGTGAGGTGCTCGATCACTGAGCTTGTTATGTGAAAAAAACAGGAATCTAACAGTTGTCCCCTAGTCAAAGATTGAGGCAGCAAATGATGTTCCTCCTGCATTCCTCGCTGAAAATCGTAAGTAAAATGAGCCGTACCAGACATTATTCAATAAAACAGCATACCTTGATTAACAGATTGATTGGAGAGGGGAAGACATATGAAGAAGTGCAGAAAATAATTGGTTGCTCAACTAAAATGATCTCCAATGCCTTCAAATGGAAACCAAAAGCAGAAAGACATGGAAGAAAATGGAAGACTACCAATTTAAATGGATCAAGGAACAGCCAAAACGACAAAGACTCAGCTAATAATCATCCTTAGGGTGATCGAAAAAGGTCTATAGTTACTTGCGACTACTCTAACCATTACAAGAAATGATTGTTTCAAGAACACAACAACCCCAAACACAACATTAAGCGAACAGGATTTTGGTTTCAGACCAACAAAATTAAAGGTTATGGATTGGCCAGCCCCATCCCCGGACCTTAATCCAATTGAAAACTTGTGGGGAGACATCAAACATATTGTTTCTGAGACAAAACCAATACCTAATACCTGTTTACAGGTTGCAGAATAACACAAGTCAGGATAATGAAATAGAAGTCTGTGTTTGAATGACCTTCAACCATTTCTTTTGAGGTTTAGTCACTTTTTTAAACATGCTGCTATTATTTCAAACACAAATGTATATATTGTTCCCCTCCATCAGTAATTCAAGCCCATCTGCTTTTGATATTATTAAGTCCAATTCTACACTATTTATTTTTATTTATTTATTATTTTTGAGTAAAATTAAGAAAATCAAACATTTTTAAGAGGCTGAAATCAGGTGATAAATTCTTATTAGTATTAGTATAGAAACTGATGTAAATTTCACTGCTTTTGTTAGGCCTGACTTATGAAATCTTTTTTTAATGTCAATGATACTTTTACCATGAAAATAAATATAACAAAAATATATTGAAATATCATAAAAGGTAAGAAGAAATAATGTTAACTCTGCATTTCATACTTCATTACAATCTAATTTCTGTTTAGAGCCCGATCGAGGCTGCAAAAATAGAATCAAGCATATTTTAATGTAATTACACTCAATCCTGTCAGAAAATTAAAGAAAGAAGGACATTGTTTGAAAAAGCTTTTCTCTGCAGAGAACACGGCAGAGTGCGGCTCTAAAAGCAGCATCAATAGACCGTTGAGGAACAGTGCAGAGGAACAGTGCAGTGTGTTAGCAAGCAGCTCCCATAAATATTACTACCCACTGCAGCGTCATTTTTATTATCATTATCCTCTCAAACTGAAAGGGCAAAACAAAAGATGAAAGTCTTTATGTTTGCGTTGAGGATGAAGAAAAATGGCTGTTGTGATATAAACTATAAGGATGAATGTCTATGACGGCAATAATTCACTGTGAATTTGTTTTATGGTGAGACTGGGATAAAGAATCTCCAACATTTTGTGGCAAATTATTCCCTTAAAGCAAAGCTACTACAACCATGTAAAGAATAATGAATGAAATGGTGTTTAAATCGATGAGGACATTGCTTTTCTGTGTTTAATTTAATTAGGGATTAAATCCGGGTTCAGACACATCTTTGTTTTAAAATGCAAGACTTTTTCAGGGTCAAACCAATGGAAGGATGGCTAGAAGGACGGACAAACGTATGGACAGAGGGACGGAGGGACGGAGGGATGGATGGAAGCAACTTTTATCGAGAGGGATGGGTAATAAAGTCTTGAAAATAATATATATATATATATATATATATATAATATATATATATATTATTAATATTATATATATTATGATACTTTTACTATAATTATCTTTTCTTTTTCCATTCTTATCCTGATCTGAAAAATACTTATACTACAAATTTCAAACTTTCCAGAATGCATGGGAAACCTGCTCTGGCAAAAAATGCGTTTCAATTTAACAAATTTTGGGCTCTAAAAAAATGTATTTGATGTTTTAATGTACATGTGACAGTTATTCCTAATTTGAGAAAATATTTACACTTTCAGGATGTAATCAACATTTCAGCTTTATATTGAATCTAATCTAATTTATTCAAATAGTATAACTGCAAACATATTTCTGTCAAAATGTAGGTAATTTTCTTAGATCCCTACAATAAATGTGAAGTTATTGTCCTCCAAGCAATATTTCTGTAATCCTGAAAGCAGTTGTCAGGCATAGCATCATCATTTTCTCTGATCCTGCGTGGATGAATCAGACAATCATCCCTGTGAAACGAATAAAACCCCCTCCTGCTCCCCATATTCCCTCCTCCTGTCCCAATTCCCTCCTCCTCCTTCCCGCCACTCCTGCAACTCAAAGCTGGGGAACCATACCTTTGTCTGGACCATGCCTGCTCTCTGGTCTCTCAAGTGCTCCAGGGTAGCGGCAATATCAATCTCTTTAGCACCTGCAACAGAGCGAGAATTGGACTGAGTTCAAAGCTGTGCAGTAATCCTGCTCACATCTGTCAATCTCTCTTTATACTGCGCTGCGCTCCCTTTGGAACAGAGCAGCGATTGAAAATTATTACATTCATCCCTGGAAAAAAAAACTTGGACGGAAGCCACGGACTGTTTCTTGATAAAATATGCAATAGGATATACACTTTTGGTGACTGGGAAATATACACTACACCTTGGCTTCACTCTAAGAATCACATTCAAAAATGACAACCAACTTAGAAATTAAAACAATTTGCAGCAGTGAGTTTGATGATTAACCTATGCAACAGTTGCTTCACCTGTAATCAGCTTCCTTTCAGTCTGTTATGTTGTTCAGTGAAATCTTACACTACCTCTAATTTATGGGTAAAAGCAAGAGCTTATTTGAAAATAAGAGAAATGTAGAAAATGCTTTTAAAGTCTGAAGATATTCTTCAAACAACATAGCAGAGAGTTTAAATTTTGCCTGCATGTGGGAGAGAAAGAGGGAAAAAGTGGGACTTAATGGACCCCAAGGTACTCCAGCACTTCGACAAGACTTTCATGTCTTAGATGAGGTGGAATCCAAAGTTACACTCAGGAGATGGCTCTCTGGCCAAAGGGAAAAAAGAAAGGTTTTTGGAGAGCGAGCTTCTGTACGTTTCATGAATTTGATTCCAGATGCAGAAAACAAAAGGTTGAAAGCGCACAGAGAGGCAGCTTTCATCACCAAAGGCAACGGCACATTTGTCACCAAAGTACTTGAATTGCACCAGGAAGGGTCACTCTTATAACTGTTAGACAGTGCAGCAAGGCGTCCTTTTAACCTGTTCTGACTGGGCTGGATCTCTAAAGGGTAAAGGGGTAAAGGGCAAAGATCAGGGGGCAAAGAGCAGACTAAGCCACGGAGGGACAAAGTCTGGGGCAACAATGGACGCTTAAAACTTGGATTTCTCAAAAGAACTCAGAAGACAAATTAAACTGTTTGTTCACGCAGAGTAAGACAACTATGACCACTCTACTTCTGTTTTAGCTACTGATTTAAGGATTTTCCCAATATATACATTTTTTTAAAGTGCCTTCCAAAAAGTATTCATGCACCTTGACCCTTTTAACAATTTTCTGTGATACAACAAAAAACTCCAACATGTTTTGCAGAGATTGTGAAATGCAATAATTGTGAATTTGACAAATAAAAGTGTAAATAAGTGTACCATTAATTTATATTCAGGCTGCACAGCTGCAGGCTGCACAAATCTGGTGTTAGTGGAAGAGGGAATGCACTGTTAAAAGAAAGCCAGAACAAGTCCAGTTTGTAGGTTGCTAAAGCCATGTAGGGCACATTGGTGCTCTGGTCGGATTAGACCTGATTTGAACCTTTTATGCAAAATGCTATGTGTGGCGGAAAATTATCACTTCACCCTGAATACATCAAGCCCAGAGTTGGGGGCTGTTGTTAAGGAGGGACAGGGGAAACATGTCATAGTTGATGGAGCATAGATGGATGGAGCTAAATGCAGGGCAATCCTGGATAAAAAACCTTCTAGCAAGTCAACAACCCTAAAGATACACCCAGAGCAAAGACATGCAAAGGTGGTTGAGAAATACCCCAAAACACTAGCAACTGTAGTCAAAGAAAAGTGTCTTTCTACAAAGTTTTGACTCAGGAAGGCTGAAGACAAATACACAAAACATTTTCGTTGATTTTCTTTTGTAGAAAAAAAAAAAATCTTGATAATGATGCAAAAAATTGTGGTGATTTATCAAAAAACCTCCCAGTAAAATACATTTAGGTTTGTGATTGTTCAAAAGGACTGAATACCTTTGCAAATCACAGTAGTTTGGTGCTTCTACAGAATGGTGCCAATGGTGCACTATAAGAGATAATCCAATTCAAAGCTGCACAAAACAAAACTAATAATGCACCTTGAAGATTTCCATTAATGCTAACTGTGTTCACAGTTAGCAGCATAATTGCATAAATTGCAAAACGAAATTGTCAACATTGTTCTTTTAAGAATAAATCAATAACAAAATCAACAATGTTCCATGAAATATTAAATATCAATTTAAACCAGCAGTGCAAACAGCAATTTTTAAAAATAAAATTTCCCCCTCAAACATTTCATTTCCATGCATGTGCTATCTAAATTCATGTTGCAGCTGTCGATGCAGGTCAATATGGTGTGAAGGTTACTTAAATAGATAATTACGAATGTGGGCGGAGGTTTCCTTTTCATTTCCCTTCCCTGTCTTCCCTCTTTGTTCTGATCTCCCCACTCCCAGCATCTCCCCCCTCGTCTCCGCTGTCTCTCCAGGCCTCAGAAAAGTCACCCTCTAATGCATCCCCAAGACCCTCCCAGAAGAATGAGAGGCTTTCGTGTTGCCAGGGTTTCAAACCAAGAGAGAGAGAAAAGGGGAGCCACTGATCGTTACCTTTAGCCATCCTATTGAGGACCATGTCAATCAGCATGTAGGTCCCACTCCTGCCAGCTCCGTCGCTGCAGTCACAAACAGAGAGGCAGAGATCATTAAGGTGGCGGCGTGAGATGCTTTAATCTCAGAGTGTTTTTCTTACGACGGAACAAATCGCTCATTTACATCGGCATCTGCTGTGAGACTTTCGAGTATATTTAAACACAAATTAGTTCAATGCATACAGAAGCACACTTCTTCATTTGCATAAATCATGGTGTAAGGTGTGAAACTGAAAATAAAGATGAATGTAAATCGTTAGCATTCTTGTAAGAAATGCTCAAACAGATCTGAATATCTACAATAAATGTAATTACTTTAAACCTTTGCACATGAGTGCATGTGTGGTCTTGAGAGTGACTGTTGGAGAGAGAGAGAGATGGAGAGAAAGAGAGAGAGACAGGCATAGAGAGAGGGAATGGTTTTCTAAGGCACGCTGGGGACAAAAGCTTTTAAATGCATGCACCTCAGGAGCAGAGGAGAGGTTGAGAGGCCAGGGGCGGTTCGAGAACAGCTTTTGGAGAGCCTTGCTTTTCCATTACTCCAGAGATAGCCCCATGAAAAGCCTCCCTTTGTGCCCGCTAGCCATTCAGCAGCTCTGCATGTTAATTGCAAACAAGGCGTGGACATCTCTCTAATAAAGGCAAGGCCAATAAAACAGGAGGGCTGCCTGAGTGCCACGGCTTCATTAATCTAGTGCTAGACGCTCCGCTCCTTAGAGAGGGAGCGAGCAGGCTTACTGGCCCCATGCATGACTTAACAGGATGTGACTATCAAAAGTGGTCTGACAGATACTTAGTGTTTAATGCAAGCCAACCAAAGCTGGTTAACCAACTCAACCAGATAGGAAATGGAATGGTCTATCATTCAGTAAGCTTGTGTCACATTATTTACATAAGAAACAGCGAGTGGAATGAACAGCAGTGGGCCCAGAGTGGATTTAAAAATATACAACTGTAACCCATGCACCAAAAAGGTGTACTTGCCTGCAGTGAACAATTATCGGGCAAGATCGGCCACGGTAGCACTTGTTAACCTTTCTGGAATAAAGCAAAAGAGAAAAGATGATTTTACTGTGATCTTGGTGGCAGGATCTCAAAGTCAGGACACTCAATGAGTTTTCTCTTGGTTGAATTAAAATAGCGATAATCACACCAAATGTGACTCACAAGGGACTTCTGCAATGTGATTTGGATAAAAATTAACAATAACCAACGCAACAAGCACAAATCTGAGATGCTTCCTCCTCCTCCTGTCAATCAGTCAGTCATTTAAATTCAAGAAGAAACCTGTAAATAAATCCATCATCAGTTCAATAACAGTGAATCTCTCTCTCTGACATGTGGGTGATGGATGTGGTGGTGTGATGTTGTGATTGCGGTCCGCCAACGCATTAACCTCGGCCAATTATGAATGTTTTACACCACGGGCAATGGGCCAACAAGCCTTTTCACACCCCGTTGCTGCCATGGAAACTCACTACACCAAGACCTTCCTCTAGCGCCACTTTGCTTCCTTTTATTTTTCAATAGAATAAAATCTAAGCGTACTACCACCATTTTTGATTTTAAATTGAATTAATATATATTATTTACAGTATGGAAGAAATGCATATTGGAATTTCTGCAACTAAACAAAAAACCTACATAAATGCACATAAAAACTTTATATTAAACCCTGTCACTCTGTTTTTAAAACTGAAAATATGAGGCCTCCGCTCCATTTTCTTTCTGGCTGTTTGAAGCATAGTGCAGCACACCTCCTTCCTAACCTTTTGCTGTGAGATGTCAGTCAGCTGTGTATGATGATTTAAAAAGGGGAAGCTACTTGAAGCCAGGTGTTTATTTCACAGACATGCTAAGTGTTGAGACTGTAGGTACAAACAAGAGTAAGCATGTCTGTATGTAAGATAAACAGCTCGTTGCAGGTTCACTACTGGGAATAACACAGCTGATTAACTAGCTAACACCGGGAATGAGAGTATTCTGACAAGTTGGCTGGTTAATTAGCCTCAAAATGCCAGCAGTCAACCTGTATCAGTTTGTTTATTTTACAAATACACGCTTAATCTCGCTTGTGCTAAGAGTAAGCATGTAGGTAAAATAAAAATCATACAGCAGGCTCAATACTCAGGCTAACACGGCTGTTAACCTAGCTACTCTTGGAATTTTGACTAGCTTGACAAGTTATTTTAACTAGTTAATTATCGTTTTTTTTATTCACAACAGCGAGCAAGCAGATGGCTGGTTATTTTACAAACAGACATACAAATTTTTGTTGCTAACACGCTCAACAGTTAGCAGGTCAGTTTATAAAAAATGCTTCGCCTACTGCAGGTTTGCTATTGGCAATGACATTCCATAGAGTAAGCAGGGAACCACAGGAGGCTTTAAAGATGGACAGCCTATTGTTAGCCAATTAATTATATGTTTTATCCCCATTAGAGACAATAGGCTGTGAGCATAGGCTATTTTACAAACAGACAAAAAGTGTCCACCTCTGTTGATAAAACAAACTGCCTACAGGAGTTTTACTATTGGGTATTACAAAGCTAATTATGTAGCTAGAAATACATTTTTCAAAACTCCTTTACGAAGAGCAAACTATCATAAATGTTCTGTGCAATAAGCTTGCTATCTTTCCAACAACTGTAAATGTAACTGGGCTTCATTTTATTTTTTGTTTAGGTATTTCCCTACTTTCCCTACTTTTTTATCTATTTATAAAAAAAAACAATCCCACTTTTCTTTTGAATCTGTTTTTTACTTGACACAAAATGTAATCAAAATTGAATCCTCAAATGTCAACTATAATCTTTTCTCACTTTCTTTTTGTGCAAATGTGCATCATAATTGAAACAACTTTATAATAATGATATCTACAAAAAGGGTTTAAAATATCGTAATGGCTAATATTACAGCAGTATGTTGTATTATTTTGCCAGTTGTTAACTGTCTAAAAAAAAAAAGCAAATAGATCAAGTGATAAATTAAAAAAGTATGTTTAGAACTTTTGTTTCAATGCCAAAACACTGATGCATTTATCTGAATATTATTTTGACTCCTATTTAGCCCAGAACTTTGAGAAACACTTACAAATACATGGACTGAAAAATAAATAGGATCAAATATGTTATAAAATGTATGATTCAACATTTATCCTGCTAGAGCAATGCTTTCTTTATAAAAAAAAAAACCCAAAACAAAACAAAACACGGATATAGCGTGCATTTCTTTGTTTTTATTGATCTTTTAATACCTCTAGAGTATGTTTCTAACTCTTTTGGATACTTTGTTGTACAAATGACCGTGAAAATTTAAGACAACCGAGTAAGACATTGTATAAAGATAGCTGGAGTTCCCATGCAAGCCAAAGGGCGGAGGAAGTGAGAGGAGGGAAAGGAAAACAGCGAGTCAGGAGTGAAAGAAAGACAGTGTGTGCACAGGCCTGGCTGAGGAGACACAGTTTCCAATGATCACTTTTGTGACTATGCAACTGGGCTCATATTACTAGCTGCAACATCACAAAAATGACACTGGCCACCGCAAAAAAACCAACATGGCCAAAAACCACAAACACTGAGAGTGTTGGAGTGCCTCGTGTGGATCGGACAGCTTTTAAATATTCTACAGTGGCATTTACGAACCTCAGTCAAAGCAAACTGAATCTCAGCAGGGCAAACAATGTGCAGGTAATTTAAACAGCTTAAACCTACACACTAGTATGGTTAATACATACATGGTTGCAATTAATTTGGAAAAATAGGACAAACTGGCTTAGAAAAGTGTGGTAACGCCACACAATCTTTCAGCATTCTCATTACAAACGAGAGAAGCAGACTTCCATCCACAAAGTAGATGCATCTATTCTCATTTGGAGGGCTTTGCCTATCCCTCCTGAGTTTTCCCAGAGGAATACTCCTGCTCTTCTGCCAGAACACATTATATGGAGAACAGAGTGAGGTTATTCAGTCACTAGCTTTCCACCCCATCTCCTGTGTTTTGATGAGACAGCTCTCATTTAATTGGGCGTTTGAATTAGGTGTTTTATTATTCTTTCTTTCTTTTTGTCCCAAGCCAAGCCAGGCAGTGCGGGGCCGTTAATTTGCTGCATCACATGTGCTGGAGGGAGGTGAGTGAGATCGGTCTGGGATGAAAGGGATGGGACAGTACCGGGGTCCTTATTAACAACAACCGTTTTCTACAGGACACAAAAAAGGCAGAGGGGGCAAAAAGAAGAAGGACCGGAGAGGCAGGATAAGGGAGGTAATTAAAAAACAAGTGAGGAATAAAAGGTCAGCTGTAAAGATGAGAATCTGTCTAAAATCTTGCTAGGCTAGGCCGTCAGATCTTCTCTCTACCTGCGGAAGTCTAACAGGGTCCGGACTGAGCCAGGGATGCTGCGGTCCATCCACGACAGGAAGTGGAACTGGGTGACTGTACGCGTCTCATTGGTCTGCAGGTTTTTTAGGTAGAAACTCCGGACCAGGAAATCCTCGCACCAGATGTGCTCAGACACTAAATTGACCTAAAAATTACCAAAACACAAGTAGAAATGAATTAAATCAGCACAGCAGGCATACCTATAATGCATATTTGCTCAAATAAAGAGTTAATGTTATCTTAAGCCTTAACATTTGGTAGAACACAATAAAGTTAAACAAGTTGGCTCCTGCTACAAAAAAGTTTCACTGAAGTTCATAATAAGTTTAAAGGGAATTTTATTTGTTTTTGCCTGAGAAACATTTGAAGAAATGAAGCATAACTAGGGACATCCTGCTGTACTTCAACACTTTGTGTTCTTCCATCTACTAAATTAGAGTCATTTTGTAATGAAATGAGACGTAACTAAGTCAGAAAATCAATAATGTGAGTTATGTGAATAATTAGCTCATTTTGAATATGCACATGCCTCAGTGCTGAACTGAGAAAATAAATAAACTTTAGGTTATATTTTTTTATTGTTGAAAGTGGAAATTCAAACTCATGTAGTTTCAAGGAGCAACACCTCTACAAAACTGTAATATTTCGTAATTTGCCGATTTTGAAAATTTATTATATTGAATATTTTTATGAAGTTTTTTTGTTCCTCAAAGTGCTTATGTTTCACTTTGTAATTTTCTGAGACGGTATATAAACAGTGGAATTAATTGTCCTGATAACATTTCAGTGCTACTTTTTCATGAAAATTCCTAATGTTAATTGAGTACAGTTGGCTTGGGACGTTAATTTAGTGAATCTAAATCAATTAGAAAAATAATCAACAAGTTAATTTATTTTAGTATCTTTATTACAAAAAGAAACTCCCATATTATACAGATACACAAAAGGTGATGTATTTCAGGCATTTAATTCTATTACTCTTATATTCCTGACATACTATACATACTTCTATATAACCTATGATCATGTAAATTAAAAATACTAGGAATCTTTTCCTTAGAGGTATTTTAATAGAAACAGCTCTTCTCTCTAATAATGTTCTTGTGCAAAGTGACAAATTGTAGGAACTTGTACTTTCCTCCTTATGCTGAACCTAACCTCTGCCCTTGATACTGTTTACCACCAGATATTGCTTGATAGGCGGAGGTATTGAGGTATATCCTTGTATGTGCTCTAGAAAAAACATGTATCTGTAGTAAAAGGAAACTCTTGGTCCTCTAGCGTATTATGTCATGTCTTACCAACAGGAACCTTGGGTAAATTAGGACTCAGATTAATAACCAGAAATGATCATGAACTATATCCCTCTGTGTATGATGAATCTGTCCTATATATATGTTTCACTTGTTTATTACTGAGATAGATTAATGTTTGGGTGATATTCTAATGTACTGAAAGGGACTAGTAATTTTTAGAAACTGAATCAAACTTTGCCTAAAAACTGATCACAGTTGCCCACCTTTCACCAGCATCGCACAATGTTTTGCACAGTGGTTTGCCGATTCTGAATTATTTGGAGAATTTTGAGAAAAATATAACAGGTCGTGAAGTCTGTTCCAGTTTAGAACAACATTAAACAATAAAACAGGTGTTTTTTGGTAAATTTAACAGTGCTCAAATAAAAAATATAAACATTTGATGAATGCTTAATTGCAATCATTTGGATCCAGCTTTTGGAAATCTAGGTGGGTTTCAAAATAGCATCAAAGTTCTGGCAAAAATAACAAAAAAAAACTGTGAGGTTGCTGTAAAAATATGTAAACAAATTTTGCAACAAACATAATTTATTGTTTTAGGCTAGAAAAAGAAAATTTCTTGAAGCCCAAAACTTCGTAAATTTACATGATTTTTTTTCAGGTTCACTGGCTATCTTCCCGATGCTGCATACCTCATATATGTGGTAGATGTCTGATCCTTCGTCAGGCCAGTAGTGGTGACACTGCTTCACTCCGTTTTCCGACAGTGGGGTCAGCATGACGATGACGACGCAGCCACTCTCCCACACCATCTACTCATAAAAAATAAAAAACAAATCCACCTAACACATCAGATGACAATGAACGTTCTTATATTCAAATTCAAACAGCACTAATATGTACCTGAGCTGGGCAACTAAGAGCAATGTATTGCACTACATCCTTGTATTAAAGGGAAATTGATTCCTTAATCTTTGTGCAGGAGGTATGAATAAATGTCACCTCTCTGCATGTGACAAATTGCAAATGTTGGGTGGAGGAGTGGGGGGTGCCTGTTGTCGCCCTCTCTATCGTCGGAACGAGATCACAACATCTTCTGCACTGCTGCTCCATTTCATCTTATCGCGATCTAATGCGTCCTTGGGAAGACATAGAGGCCCACTGGCAGCCATTAGGAAAATGAGGAGGAAATGCAGGTTTTATGATTGCTATAAAAACACAATGGCCTTGACTATACACTAATCACAAGCTTCTGCGATACAGCCCAGTGGACACATTACACACCAACTGTGCCAACTGTGCCAAGATGTGATGAGATTTGGCAAGGTGATAATGTGAGGGAATATTATCCATTTAGTCCTCTGCAATTTAGCTTATATTTGCAGGTAAAAGTGGGGCCCTATGTTCCATCTCCACCTAAAACAACCAAACAATCCTTTTTAAAAATGTGATTAAGAGTTTCTAAACAACACGGAGCATACATCAACCCATCGACTTTTACTTGGTGAACTCATGCAGATTGGCTTCTCATTCTGAGGGGAGGCAAGCATGAAGGCCCAGCAGTACCAAGGTAATAGAGGGGAGATAGATGGAGGAGTAAAGTAAAGGATGAAGGGATGGAGGAATGAGGAGCAGAGGATTAGAGCCAAGCAGCCTTTCAGAGCACTGCCTGGGGCCCGGCGTGGATTAGATAGGAGAGACTGAAAACTGCTACATGGTCCATTTGCATGAGTTTGCCAGTGTTTGTTTACTTTTAATGGGGTAAAGAGTGTTTCTTTTCTGTCCTGCAACAATCCAACATTCACCGAATAATGAACGGCTGTCAATCAAGCTTTACGTAATGCTTTGTTATTTTACGCTTAGTAAAGATCAAGAGTTGAGTTCATTACTTAGAAAGTTTTAGTAAAACATATTTATTCACCTGGAAAAGGGGATGCAAACAAGCAGATACAGTGATGTGAAAAAAAAAATTAGGATGCCCCATGAAATATTTATAAACGCTCAAATATTTATTTTAAGACTTTTAAAAAATTATTTATTTCTGGAAAAGGGCTGCATGGTCATAGCACCGTTGCCTTGCAACAGGAAGGTCTTGGGTTCAAACCCCGGGGGTTCCTCCCACAGTCCAAAATCATGACTGTTAGGTTAATTTGTCTCTCTAAATTGTCTTTAGGTGCGTGTGTGTGTGTCTGTGTGTGTGTGTAGGTGTATGTGTGCATGATTGTTTGTCCTGTGTGTCCCTGTGTTGCCCTGTGATGGACTGGCAACCTGTCCAGGACATACCTCGTTCGATCACTGCTGAAGATAGTCACCAGCCCACCCCCCGAGACCCTGCAGTTATTCACTTTGGGTGAAATAACTTGGCTGAAATAACTTAAGTACATCCATTCTCCAGATCCAGCAGTCTCTGATGAAAATTTGTCCCATTCTCTACCTTCGGCTGTAAGATGCTTGAGGGGTTTCTTGAATGTATAGTCTGTTTTAAGTCAGGCCACAGCATCTTAATGAGATCAACATCTGGGCTTTTGACTTTGTTAATCCGTTACTTTCCATTTCTTAGTCTTCAGCCAGTCTTTGGTGGGTTTACTGGTATATTTTGGGTCACTGTCATGTTACAGGGCCCATTTCTGCTTCACCTTAGCTTTTCTACAGATGATCTCACATTTTCCTGAAGGATCCCAAAACTAAGACACTTCCACCTCTATCCTCCACAGGAAGTATGTGGTTCTTTGCCTAGAATAGTTTCTTTTTTGGTTTCCAAAAAATTCAATTTTAGCCTAATCTGTAGAAAGAAAAAAAAAGCCCTGCTCTTTGTACGTGTTCCCTTTTGCACGCAACAGCTGGAACTTTATGTTTTTGTTCGAGAACAAATGTTTTCTTCTTGCTCACCATTCATTTCCATCTAGAGGAATGCACCTTCACATAAACAATAACAAGAGCCTGTTATAGGGCCCCTGATGACATTTTAGGGTTTTTAGAGACTGCATTTTGCGGTCTGCTTTCGGGGTATACTTGCCTAAACAGTCAGAACTGGTTATGTTGGTAAATATTTAGAATATACTCCACTTGTAGACTCTTTTGTGAGTTATTTAAATTCTTTATCTGAATCATAGCACCTCCATAGGTGCTACAATCTTCTTTTTGAAAGCCTCTGACAGTTCTTTCAATCTTAGAATAGTCACTCTCAACAGTCAGGAGCACACCAAGCTAAATGGCTCAGCTTTAAACAGAGCAAACCTTTTTCAAAATGCTGAGTAATGTTCTTATCATGTGCACCGAATGTGATGTGCCTGTGTGTGATTTTAGTCATTTAAAGTAGGAACAAATGTGAAAGTTTCCTAATTTATTCATCATCAAAAAGGTCATCTAAAAGGTAATTTCTTCAGTTTTATGTTCTATTACTTGAATCTCATTGATATTAAATATACATTTGCCCAAACGTTTTAGAAAACCACATGCGACATGTCATAAGGTGTCCTACTTTTTTCACATGAATTTATAATAAACCATTACAGTAAACAAGACTTTTTCAATTCATCTCAACACAATATAAGAACAAAGATCTAAAGCAAACTTTAAGAACCTTTTTTATAGTGCACAGAACAAGACCGCTCTAAATTTGCTGCTCTCTGCAAGCCCCAAGCACCTCCTTTCAAACTAAAACTCAGCATCATCATAATTATCCAAAATGAGTTTAGCCTCTGATGCAGAGTGCGGGGCCAGCTGGTCCACCAGGATTTATGTCTCACACTTCCACACGCCGGTCACGGCTATCTGGAGTCACTTCACCATATGGAGGTGATGGACCCACTAATTACTACAGTGCTGTCCTATTAACACAGAAGAATGCTATTTGGCAACCGTGCATCATTTAAAGCACACTTCAACACAACCTGACATGTTTTATGACATCCTCCATATGCAGTAATAGGAGGTTGTCTTTACATTTATAGACAAGGAGAGAAATACTAGCACTACGTAGCTCATACATACAAAGGAGGAGCACTGCATTTGAGCAGTACTTAAGTTTTTCTATAATGTGACAACACTCCCCTGTTTTCTCCATATGTCAGGGCTAAGTGAGATTGCAGGACAGAAAGATTTTCTTCCAAAGACAACATCCAGGCCTGGAATAAAATCTCCCAAAAACCTTGTGTGAAAATGTGTTATTGTCCAATGAAACCAAATGTGAACTTTTAGCCACTATTCCAAAAGGCAGTACTCCAAAAACCAGATTGAGCATAACCACAACAACAGCATGTAAAGTGGAATTTGGCAATAAAGGTTCTGTGATTTCCTTTCTTTAGCTGGAACTGGTTTTTTTTTAGTGGATGAAATTATGATCAGTTCCCAGCGTTGAGTTTCTATCTGAAGGTGTCTGCCAGAAATGTTTTTGGGCTTTAGTGGTATACATATGACACCTTGGCTGTGTAGAGTTTGGAGGAGAATTTGTGACAATAGTCCACAAGGGGTTAATTGCCTGTTAGGCAAGGTTTAATGCATGGCAACTTTGGGTAAAAGGTGGGACTCATTTTTGTTCCAGATGTCTTAAATTTCACACTCAAGTAAGAGCTACATACCAACCAAAGTGGGTCCCATAAGTAAAGATCATTAAGAACCTAGGCCCACTTAGTACCCATCTTGCTTGAACAAAATCTATAAGGGTCAACGCTGACTTGCTGGCTGGGTACAAACCTTGCTTATTCAAGACAAAGAGCATAAAACTGTAATGTCAGAGTACTTTAGTCAACTAGATACAAGCTCCTACAAGGAGTCAGATGTTGCCATATAAATATTTGTGGCAGCATCTGAATTCTAAAGTAATAGCACCCTGCTAGAGACTTTAATAAGAAGCAAATTATTCTACTTTGTACTGCACCAGTGTAGTTCTAAACCTGCCTGAGAAACCCCTTCCCTATATGTCCCTGTAAAAATGTAGTCCTGTAACTTATTTGCTGTGAGTTCCTGAATGAAGGATATGTATAGCAGGTAACTGTCAGTAAACCTTTTTGATGCTGACAGCATGAATGAAAAAAAAAAAAATCATGCAGCCAGCAGAGAAAAGAAGACCTCTGGTAAACCTTAAGTCTCATCAAATGCAAAAGCGTGTGTTAGCTCAACTCCCCCATTTCTTCTGCTATGTTACCTCATTGATCCTCCCTAATTTGCAGATTCAGAGAATCAAAAAATCCATAGCAAACTTTTGCAGTTTCGCCAGGCTCTTTTTGCTGCAGAAAAATACATGCCGAAAAGGTAAAAGTTGAACAGTGGGTAATCAGACAATTCGTACCTGCCAAAAGTCCGCCACAGTGGAAGCAAGTGGGCCCTGGGCGGCAATGTAAGTTGGATTGCGTGGGTCGTGGTCCATCTGTGAAAGGAGGAAACAGGGTGTGAGACAAAGTTCTGCCAGATTTTATCACAGCTTCAATATGGAGGCAGGAAGAAGAAAACATCCACAGAAAGAAATCCACTCTTCCACTCATTTTAACTTATAACCCCTGTGTTACAGAAATGGGGCATATAGACACTGAACTGTGGTGCATTTTTACCCTGTCCAGCATTAATAAGCACGCAAGCACTTCCAAAGCGTATGATGCAACAGATCTTTTTGAAGTTTTTGATTGCAAAGACGGCAAATCTAGCAAATAATCTAACTTCATACACCTGATTTTCAATTAGATTTTGCTTATTAGTATTTTTACTTTTACATCCTACCTCAAAGACTTCCTAGAATGGCTTCAAAGCTAAGAAGCAGCTGAGATGAAGGAGCCTAATGTTGAAAACGTGACGAGAAGGTTCTTGAGAGAATGTAGCAAGACTTGATTTCCCATCTATTTGCAGCTTTAGGTCTACAAATTTCATTTAGTGTTTTTTTCTAAATATTCAACAGGAGACATGGGTCAACTACCTGGCCCACATGAAAACCTTCAGACACTTTTTGGTCATCTTTTCATATTAAGACATATCAAAGTTTTTAAAAGTTACAATTTCAAAACCACAAAAAGATTTTCAGTCAGAGAGTTGCTATGATTTAAAGACCTTCTAATGCGATCCAACTAGAGTAGCCTCAGTTTTATCTGGTTCTATGGATATGGTTTTAAGGGTAACACAGTGCTGCCACTCTCTCTCATCTGTGGCTCTGCACTGCCACTCAGCTGGCTGGAAGAGAGTTACTGCAGTTTTCCCTTGCTTACAATTTATATCAGCCTATTATACCTGTAATAATTAAGAGTAAAATGAAAAAAGCACAAAAAAAATTAGCAGGTGTTTTCAAAGGTTTTACTAGAGTGTATGTGACGAAATCCAAATAACAATAAATAAATGTTTCAGGTTATTTTGCATTATTATAATCCCAATAAGGATAGTCACATTCATTCCTTGTTACTGTACATAAATAATACAAATAATAAAATTAAGCCACCTAAAATGGTCTGCAAAACCATCAGAAATGGTTGTGACGAGCCCCCCACCCCTCAAATGGCCAACAAAGAGGCCCTACATTTCTCAATTGGCCATTACTGTGCTGTTCAGTTTTCTGTTCATCCTTCCTGGTTGAAATTTCTCAAATACATTAGACAAAAAAAAAAAAAAAAACAGAAAGAAAGAAGACTGTTCCCCACAGAAAGGACGATGCCAAATGCTAGCCACTCCTTTCAGCCAATCTCAAGGATGCAGACATGCTGTAGCTGTTGCGCCTGCATCCTAACATGAATACTAAAGCAGAAACATTAAAGAGGAAAGAGCAGCCCTGCATTTTAGCGTTGGTTCCCTGAACCGTTGTGGAATGAAGATAGACTTCATCAAATGAGAAATGCAAAGAAGTGCTGCTTTGGCTTCAAGCGAAATTGCTTGGACAGAAATGGCACAAACAAAACATCTGCACCAGGAGAAACATCTTAGCTTTCAGACACGGTGCCTTGATCCTGCTTTTCTGTATGATAGCGGTATTGGGCACTAAACAGCAGCTAAGCTCAACTCAGGGAGTCTGAGAAAAAACCATTAAGTAGAAGAACTGCTGAATTTTTGCATTAAGGCCAGGTCGAGGCTTGTATCAGTGCCCATTCCTTCGAAATATTCCTCACTCTAATGATGCTGTACATCCAGGAGCTCTTGCATCATTCGTGGTCGAAATCTTGCTATTTACCTTGCTTTGGTCTAATGCTGGACAGTGGCTATGATTTAAAGTCCTTGTAATGCAAACCAACTTGAGTAACCTCATCGAGCAGGCAGCACAGATAGCGCCCTTCACCTCCTTCACCTTGTAATTATTTTTTTATTTTATTTTCTGTTAGATTCAACTCCCTACCTACACAGCCACCACCACCACCACCTTCACCAAAGAAGCTGCATCTCCCTTTTTTCTTTTGTATTTTACATAGTCCTTAGAAAAAAAATCAAAGTTGGCAGGTCTGACCTCAAAGATCACCAGACATTGTTATTGGAAAGGAAAAACCCTTATTGAGTATCTCTGTTCTAATCTGATTGTTTAGAAACTTATTTCCCAGATAAATAAAATCACTATGAGGTTGAGTTTTGCATACTGACACTTTTTAAGATGAAGATATCTCTATGAATATGCTGGTACATAATCAAGAGGTATAAATAGGTATTCATTGTTTGTTTCTGAAGAGTAATGGGCTTTTAGAGCAGCTGTGTGTGCACCTTCATCATCTGTGTACTCAGAGATTTTTGGCACTGTATTTGAAATGCATAGCTTCCTGTTCTCTTTGATGGAATCCCTTCTCAGTGGCCTCGGGGGAAATCATAGCTGACAGTGTTTTGGGGGAAAAAAAAATCATCCAGACACAAAAATCAACCATAGTGCTCTCCAGTATGGAGTTCTTTCTGTATTTGCATGGGATGCGTTCTGTTGGTCATAAAATGTGAAATCTTTCGTGAGTGACAATGGAAAATAAGGCATTGGCTGTAAAAGTGATCTGACAAGACCAAATTCACTGATGCTCCCTGCATAAAACACAACAATAGAATATAGAATATGGATCAACTATAATCTAAATCGAACAGGTTACAGTTGCAAAACATTTGAGAAAGAATTCACAGTCTTAAAAAGGAATTTATACCACATTTTTTCACATTACATTTACAAACTTCTCTCTAGGTAATTGGGATTTTATGTTATAGACTAACAAAGTAGTGTATAACTGACAAGAGGAGGGAAAATTATTTTCAAATGTTTTTACATATCAAACTTTAAACGTGTGGTGTTTGTAAAAGCTCCCTTTAATCTGTTACCCCTAAATAAAATTCAAATGCATTCAACACAAAAACAAATTGACATTTCCCTTTCCTTCCTCAAAATTATGTGCTCCCTTTTGTTGGTCCATCACATAAAATCTACCAAACTTGTAGTTGTAACATGACACAATGTGAAAAAGTCTAAGGGATGTGAGTATACATACAAAGGCCTCATCTAAAATAGGCAATACTTACTATGGGACTGGCATTGATGTAATCCGAGTTGCTGTGGTTATTTTCAGCTTTCAAGGTGATCCGGGAATGATCATCTGTAATGAAGATGCATAATTCAGCCGCACAACTTTCAACATGCTTTCCATCCTGCACATTAACAATAAAAGTATGAACAGCAGCACCAAAACATGAAAACTGAAGGACCTTAAATTTCACCATACGTTCATCAGACACACAAACACACATGCTGTTTCCAAACCTGTACATTGCCTCACCTTCAATAAAACCTTTTTTGAACCTAAAAAACCTCAAAGTTTTAACCTGCAAAATCCAAATTTTGTAAACAACTAAAAAAGCCTCAAGATTTTTTTTTCCAGTAGAGATAAACCCAGTCTTGCTAATTAATCTGGTTGAACAAACATAAAAATCTGGTTTTATTTTTGTGAACAAAGTGGTAACATCAAAGAAAATAAACAATGTTGTGAATTTAAAAGAAGGCAGTTAATAGAACTGTGTAGTCAAATTCAACAGGTGGCAGTCTATTAATCTGCATAGCGTACATACAAGACAGAATAATCACATAATTACCTTTAATTTGGCCCAGCTCTAAAGATTAGCCCACTTTAATGTCTAATAAATGCTTTTATAAGAAGATCTGTGGCCTAACTGCACTACTTTTAATATTTCTTCCCCAGTTGGACAAACATCTCAGTCCACAAGGCACTGCAGTGCTAACAAAAATGCTGAAATACCTATGCCGTGCTAGTAGGTGGCAATAATGTCAACACTTTAAACCTCAGAGGAAGAACATTCACAACATAGACTAAAGTAGTACTGGGCTAATGAGACTCCCAAAAGCATGACGTTTGTTTTATGCTAGTTTTGTTTTTCCTTGTATGCGATTAACGGTATGAGAAAATTGCCACCAAAAAGAGAAAGTTATTAAGATTAAAGTGTGAATTCATTTATTGTGGAGTATTTTCGTGGTGTTTAGAAACTAATAGAATTGCCCCCCGTTGGCCATCAGAGGAGGTGGATTTAATTTCACACATAGACACTTTTTGGTCATCTTTAAGTCTTGATTTAAGTCTTGATTTTTTATTTGCTAAGTTCATCACCTTTAGCTTAACTCTTTACCATCTTAAAGAGTTCCTTAATTTATAAGGACCAGGTAAGCTTCTCAGATGGTAAGGTGAACTTTTAAAAATTTGCTTAACTGAGAAAATACAAAGTAGGGGGTTGTTTAGAGATATGGTGTCTTTGAAAACACGGCATTAAGAAACATATTAGAGACAGTTGTTGGAACTCACAGGAATAAAAACACAACTAAGAACAAAACTAAATAAAATGGAACAAAATAAATAAAAATTCGAATCAATTTGGGTAACTTGTGATTAGTTTTTCATGTTAGTGTATTGGACACATCTCTGAAAGTGGAAACTAAGAGTCTTTTTTTCTTGGAATTTGCAGCTGCCATCAAATATCTCAAAATGAACGACAAAAACACTGTCCAAAACCCAGCTAGATGTAAGGATTATTATTATTTTTAATCAGCCAGTGAAGGCTTTGCTTGCCAGACTTGTAGCTGTGACCAACTGTCGCTGCAACTGCTTTCTACAGCATCCCAAAAACAGTTTCCTGATGCCAGACCTATATAAAAACAAACCTAACAGGGAGGTTTAAAGGGCTAAAGGAAGAACAGATGCACTGCTCAGCTATTGGGTGAAACTTGTTTTTCACCATAGTTGTGTTACCCTTACTGCCAAAGCAGGAAGACGTAGTTCCAAAGCACACTTAATTGTATTAACAAAATAAAAATAGTTTAAAGACAAAATTAGATGATTTTTGCGGTCACTTTGGGTTATGTTTTATATTTTTGAATTCAGAAGGAACATCTTCATCCAAACCAAGACTTTTTGTTAATACCAGCATAACAGCCTGATTTCCAAGAAGGAGACATTTATAAAGTAAGTGTAATAGGTTCTTTTTTGGCGAGACAGCTAACAAAGATTGTTTACTTTGGGAGCATATTTTCTAAAGTATTGTTCTGGCCTGTTTATCAGTCTGCTTTTATGTTACATCTGCTAAAAAGAGTGATGCAAACACAATGCTGACCCTCCATTCTCCCACTCTTGTATCTGGTGGGAACATTTCCACAAACCAAACCAAACACAAAATGAACAGATCTGAGCGAACTTACATACGACCACAGCGTCAGCTCGGTTCCTCTTGGAGTTCTGTTCATTTTGGCCAATGCCGCTGGCGCTGGGCTCGGCCTGGTAGGAGCACAGAGCCTCCCACTCGCGCTCCAGACGGTTCTTGTTCTTCAAGTGGTCCTCCATGTACGACTGCAGGAAAAACAAAGAGACCATTTTAAACAAGAAGCCAGAGCAAATAAATAAATAAATAAATAAATTAATCTGTTTTCTACAAGCAGTTTCTAGTGATTGTATATTGTTATATTTCATTTAAAAATGTAAAAACAGTAAATAATAAAAATAGCAGATTATGGTGCACTGTTAATCTGAGCTACTGGGTAAAGAGGAGGCAGATATTGAGGATCAAGGTGGGGAAGGGTGTGATAATGTTGGCATATCTGTGCATGTGTGTCTGACCAGGAAGAACCCACACACACACACACACTGACACAATTAGGACTCCTGAAAGGTTTGTCTGCTTTGGAAATACTTCAGGGGTGTTTCAATCACGTCCCTCACTGCTTGCACAGCCGCTGATAAGATTGTCTGCATTTAAGCTGTCGGTTGGAGAAGACAAAATTGAATTCGCTCTAGAGACAAAGATGGAGAAAGAAAAAAGGGGGAAGGGTAAGTAGAAGCCTGTATGTGTGTGTGTGTGTGTGTGTGTGTGTGTATTCTGCTAAACCAGGGCAAATCTTAGGGAGCTTAGTTTGTGCTGCCAAGGAGATTCTTATTCTTTTTTTATTTTTTTAGTGAGGAACGTTATTCCTGTATCATGCCTCTCCTCCCAACGGGGGTTAGATGGTTCAGTACGCTATTGTGTGAGAGAGAAGATTACAGACTCATAAACTGATGTCAGGGATCAGCTGGCTAATACAATGACAATGATACCCAGATGTGCCGTGTTTTTATCCCGTATTAAAAGTGGTATATAGGTAGGCTGGGCAAAGAGGTGACGCTCCACTCTCACATATCCAGTTTATTCATTCTTTGCAAGAAAGTGCAAGAAAATCTCAGCAGGATAGTCACAAATACTTCCAAGAAGATAATCACAAATAAACTTGTCCCGCAGAATATTAGGCTATTAACCTCTGACCAATCAGGAGTTTAAAATTTGATAACTTTTACAGGGTTTCTACTCATTTTCCAGACTCAAAATTCAGTGTTTTATAACATACTTGACATAAAAACAAAAGGTTTACTAAGTTTTTCTTATTATTTTATTATGTATGTTCCACAAATTATTCAACATTATGATTCGGACACATGGTAAGGGACTATTTCACTGCATTTCTTTACAAATCACCAGAAATCGGCTGGCAACCACAACAGACAAATTATTCACTACGCTGACCCTGATCAGTGGCTGGCTGATTGGAAGCTAGAAATCCTATCTCTTTACTGATCAGTGAACGCCCCATGCCTCAGCACTAAAAGATGGCACTGACAACTCTCTTTGGTTTGGAAATTGTTACTAGGAGAACAAGACTCTCAAGAGTTAACAAGAGTTATTTATTTTCAGTATCATAATCATCATCATCATCTAGGTTATGCTTCATCCTTTTGAAAACTCATGTTTGATTCTACTAGATGAGGAAATGTTGACTGTCTAACTTTAATAGAAATGCACACAAACAAAGATATTAGAAATACTAACCTTGCTAACATAAGATACTGAAGACAGTTTTAAAGGTCAAATCTGTAGTCATAGTGTCTTTGTTTTGAAATTACAGTTAAATACAGTGTAACTGAAGAGCTGTCTAACACAAACTGCTCTCTGGTCTACAACAAAACTTGAAAAAAAATGTGAACAACAGCCTGTTAATAAAGGAATAAATGACATATGATGTAATTCGTTTTAGTGGGGTTATGTTTATGGACGCCTCTGTCTAATAATCTGGATGATTCTACATGACTTAATGTATTAAATTTTAACTGATGCAGAGAGAAACAGCTCTGCAAAACTTTTTGAAAAAAACGTTTTAATTTACTATAACACTTTTGTCAACCCATTTTTTGCATTAAGTACTTTGTCGTTATTCATAGTTTGGAAAAGGAAATTGGAATCAGCTAAAAATGGTATCGGCAGGTCATATCTTTGCAAAATTGTTTAGAGGATAGCAGCCTGAAAATCGTATATTGGTGGATGCTTTTAAGCATCAGGACAAACTTAGATGGCCTCTTTTTAAAAATCCATAATACTTAGAGCATACTGAATATACTGAATTTTCCTACACTGTATAGAGGTTATTAAAAGGATAGTTTGTGACCTGTCATACCTTGTGTTTGTAAAAACAATGGTTGTATGGTATCTTAAACCTAATCAGTAAGTAATTAAGAAATTGAAACAATCGATGAGGTGGACAAAAAATTTAAGTTGTAATGTGGTAAATATAAGATTAAGGATTCTATTTCAATATAAATACTTGCTAAAAGGTTGGTTTTTTTTTAGAAATTCCTATTTTGTATGAGCAAAACAGAATTAGGAACACTCTTGAAATGGAGACCTTTAAATACACAATTTTCTTTCTTACCACACTTATGTGGACATTTATTTTAAACATTTAACTGTTTATCAAATCATGTTTACATAATTATATTTGAAATGTCTTCATTGAGAACAAAGTGGAAAATATGTGAAATCCTTTGTTAGTGTACACAAACCTGGCAAATAACTTGACTCAACTAAATTCATGTAAAAGTCTTTTATTTTCTAGATATATCAATCATCTTCATAATAAAGAAATTAAATCTTGAAACTCAAACACTTTCCATTCTTTATTTTGCTTTGCTTCCTATTTATCCAAACCTAAACACATTTTAAGAGATTATTGCAGCTGAATAATATTAAAAAAGATGGATTATTGTGCCGTCTATTAACAAATCTATCAGTTTAGTTAGTAACACCTATAAGCTTGCATTTGATGAGTTGGGCCCCTTCTATGCAAAATAGTCTTCCCAGAAAAAGGAGAACATGCCATTATTGCCACTTGACAGAGCCTGTCACCATTGCGCTCTTGTCACACCACACAAGTACTCTCCGCATGCCAGCCTGACAGCATCCCATCTTCCCTTATACCCACCGACATTACATCTCCATGCATCCACTCTGAATTGCATCTATTCAAACGATAGCCACCAAATCGATTGCATTCCAAATTCATAATTTTCTTTTTTGCAAGGTTAATGCGATGCAGCCAGAAGCGACCCTTCCCTCCTTTTTTTTTTTTTTTTTAAGGAGGGAGGCAGTGGACCGTGGCGTATTCCAGAGACAGGATAACGAAGGCTTGGTGAATAGTAGGGTTTTTTTGGGGGGGGATGGATTATGTCTGCCAATCAGAGGGCTGGGGATGGGAGGCCTGTGTGTGCCAGGGAAACAATGTCTAATCCTTCCTAAGCAGCGGTCTCCTCGGCAGCAGAGGGATGAAATTGGGATGAAGGCACGACCAGACACAACAGGTAACACGTCCCTGTCGAATTAAAATGCTGCAAACAGTTTGGGCTGGGGCCTTTATGGTATGATAAGCAGCTGTGAGGCGTGTGGAAAAAGAGGGGCATTAATGTGCAGAGTGATTTTTGTGCAACAAATAATAGCTGAACAAAAGAGGCCTTAAATGGAAGAGCAAATTGTGTTTTTGCTCAGGAACTAAATTTAAAATAGCGAAAGCAGAACATTTTGGTTTTCCTGGTGGGCAAATAATTTCTCATTTTGAAAAATAAAAGGGGAGACTAGTAAACACCAAGGAGCCTCGAGCAACTTATCTATTTTTTTAAAGATGGTTACAGTGAATAGGAGAATGAACATGTTCACATTTATTCAGGTTACAACCCCTAAACCACAAATGTCAGTGTATTTAACTGGGGTTTTATGTGGTAAACTAACAGAAAATAATGCATAATTGTGAAGTGGAACATAAAGAATACATGGTTTTTAAAATGTTAAATCTGAAAACAGTGGTGTGCATTTGTATTCAGCCCCTCGGAGTCAATACTCTGTACAACCACTTTTCACAGCTGCAAGCCTTTTGGGGCATGTCTCTACCAGATTTGCACATTTTAAAAATGAAGATTTGGAGATTCTTCTTTGCAGAATAGCTCAAGCTCAGTCAGATAGGATGGAGAGCATTTGCGAACATCAACTTTTAAGTTTTGCAACAGATTCTGAGTAGGATTTAAGTCTGGACTTTGACTGGAACTTTTAAGCACATGAATACTTTTATCTCAACCATCCCACTGTAGCTCTGACTATATGTTAAGGTTTGTTGTCCCCCTGGAAGGTGAACATGTTTTCTTCCAGGACTGCCCTGTATTTAGCTCCATTCATCATCTCATAAATTTAGACCAGCTTTGCTGTCCCCGCTAAAGAAAAACATTCCCATAGCATGATGCTGCCACCCCCTCGTGTCACCATGGGAATGGTGTGTTTAGTTCATTTTACACTATTAGCTTTCTGCCATACATAGTTTTTTGCATGTTGCCCAAAAAGTTTAATCTTCGTCTCATATGAGCACATCATGCTTTGAGTGTCTCCACAACTTTATCCCTGACCTGTGTGCTGTGCGTCTTTGTATTCATCATGACGTTCATCAATGTCTCTAACAAACACCTGAGGCCTTTACAGCACAGCTAGATAAATACTGAAAATAAATAGCACTATGGACTCTATTGATCAATTAGATTTCTGAAGGCACTTGGTTGCGCTCAATTTTGGTTAAATGTATGTAAAAGGGCTCAATATCTATGCTCGCCACAATTTTCAGATTTTATTTGTAATAATGTTTGTTGTAAGAGCATTTACAGTTTTCCTTCAACTTCACATTTAAGCACAACTTTGTGTGGGTTTTTCATGTAAAATCCTGATAAAATACATACAAGTTTATGGTTGTAACATGACAAGATATGACAAATTAAAAAAACACTATTAAAGTTTCAGGGGCATGAATATTTCTGCAAGGGTACTGTAATTTGAGCAAGAAAAAGCAACTGAAGCCTGTTCCTCCACAAGTTTGGTGAGTATACTGCGCTGTCCGTGGTGCTGAAAGAGCCCAACGCTGCAGAAATACAGCTACATGCTGCTTTCCATTATCATTTTCCGATATTTTTAACCGCTCAGAAGATAAAAAGTGCAGGTTACAGCACCACAGAGCAGCTGAAACAGGGAAAAGAAAAGAATATGCAAATTGTCAGACACCAGAGGCATGTCGAAGCGTCAAATGAAAAAAAAAAAAATGAAAAAAGACACACCCAGCAGATGAGTCAGCACATCCAATTTCAGTTCTGAAGTTTAAAGTCATTATGCAAGTCTCAAGGTGGGCTGCACAGTGGGATGCAACATTTATCCTGAAACCCTTACAAAGTGTGTGTGTGAGGATGAGGTGATCGAGTCTAAAGAAACAAATCAAAAACAAAAAAAAAAAAGATAAACACCCGGTAAGCTTTGGAGGCTCAGTATTCATCATCTAGCTCTCCACAATGTGAGAGGAGAGAAGAGCAGAGATGAGGGGGGAAATATAGGTCTGAGATCAACGATAACAAGGCAATCTCACACATGGTTTCACGTTAAGATGATGGCAGAATTTCAAAGAAGAGCCCCCTCTATAGGATACCTCCACGTCAATCAAAGCAAGGAGAGAGAAGCAAAGGTCCCAGTGTGTTTTTTTTACCTTTTCTATATTCTAATGCCTGCACTGCTACTGTGAAGAAACAAGGCTTAATAATAACAACAGCTCCTAGAAATGATTAACTGCGGCTCCTTTTGATAGTTGTGCAGCTAAATGCTTTTCTATTGTCAGTGTTTACAAAGGGGGCTTCACAAACAAGCCTTGACAAGTGCAACAAAACCCATCTATTACCACCAAATACGAGGCATTACTCAGATTCCCTCTCATTCATTACAGCCTCCCAGTATAAAAGCCAGACATGCAGTGTGATGAATGCTCTCTCCAATAATGGAAAGACTGCGAGGCATCTATCCATCTCTTTTTTATCAAGCTGTTTTTTCTTTTTTCAAATGAAAGTTGAGCAAAATTAAAACAATCCACTGTGTGTTTGTGAGTGCTTTCTTTCTTATTTAGGACAAAAACTGGAATAAAATATGCTTAAATGAGCACATTATTTTTAAAACATTGAAAAAATCTGAAAGGTGCTGATATTTAATTTTCTGTCATTCTCATCACAGGAGACAATGCCTGGTTTAAACTGCAGCGGCATGGGTGGGAACACGAGGGGTGAAAGATGAAAATGACAGGGAGGAAGGAAGCTGGATGGCTTGATAAATGAAGAAAACGATGAGGAAAGCTGGTGGAAGGAGGCAACAGGGCCAAGATAAAACAAGAGGCGAAATAAGAACAGCAGGAAGATGAATGAAGGAATAGACAACGAAAATAGGGTTCTTCAGGCAACAAAGTGAAAGCAGAGATCAACGTATTTATACCAACTCAATATGAGAAAAACCCAATAACTTAACATGGTCCTTCACTTATGTAAAACTAAATAATATTACGACACTATCTTAATCTAATTTGGACTTTTTTAAAATAATGTATTACTATAAGCCACAGGCTGAGGTTCTCATTATGACCTCAAATAAAAAATACCACAGTTTTATGATATTTACAAAACAATTTAAAACAAAAACATATAAGTGATGTAATTGATTTTGTTCCAAACATAAAAGCAAATATTATTCCTATTTGTGCTACACCAATATAAAATAATTATATAATACTCAAATCTAAAATATATCAGTATACTTTTATTTTGATACAGAGACCTAAGCAAAAAATAAAATAAACATTCCTACATAATTCTAGTATTGCTTTTTTTTACTGTTTTGCTTTTTACAGGGTAACACAACAAGTTTAAATAGCTGGTTAATTAGTCAGGCTATCTGCTCGCGTAGTCTGCCTGTATTTGGTTGCTTAACAGACATGCCTGTCGTAGTTTGCCAGTTTTAAAATACTGTTACAATAACATGAGCGAAAAGGTGGCACTAATTTAGTTTCCACACCATTAATGTCTGTATTTTTCAAGACTGGAAATATTTCTAAATAACTGAATTTTAAGTCCTTGTAAGCACTTAAAGTTTTATGGCCTCTTTCAGCCAGCTGATGGGCAGTGTAAAGCAGCAAGTGGGGGAAGGGAGGAGCTGCATAACTCTATAAATAGCTGGAGAAAACCCCATTAACTTAATTGTTTCCTCTGGCATCTCATTGAAATGGCGTTGAAACGTAGAACTAGCATGATGAAACAGTTTTGAAACCTTGGCAGACATTGGCACAGGAAACTGCTACACACTTAGCTAGCATTTTTTCATTCTTTCATGCAGACCACTTTCTGTTATGGACCTTTTTTTTCATTGCTATTGAGCAATACTTTGATATTTAAGCAATGTCAATGACAGAACTTAATTTGGATCTCTGAGTCTGGGTTAAAGTTGACCAATTGCAGCACTCATGAATATAATTTTTAGGGATATCAGCCTCGGACATGAGCTGCCTTCTTGCACACTCCTTATTCCAGAAATCCTCAGAAAAATGTTCTCTGCCTTACCAGTATCATGTGACCTGTCGAGATGTCCATGTTGGACGGCACTGGCTCCTCGCACCAGGAGGAGGTGCTGCTGCGTGTCGATGGGCTGGCCACTGGGCCGTCGCTGAACTGAGACGACACGCTGTTGAGGCGTGAGTGACGCAGGGTCTCGGGCCTTTCAACGCGCTCCGACGTCCTGATCGCCATGCGCTGGCGACACAGCTCCTGTGGAGGGATTACAGAACGTGATGTAGAAGGACTTAATAATAAAGAATGCTTTGTTTTTCCACCCCCTGCCCCTCTAACGCCTTGCAAGGTGTCATGTATTTTGTATCTTTGTCATACACGTAACAATTGCTGATGTATTTTACATGCCTATCCTTTAGCTATGAGGAGCTGACTTTATAAATGCACTTGGTGAAATCCTGTATCTCTGCTCACTTGTCTGTAGATTAATGGCTTATCCCTGTGGATCATAAAGATTATACTAATTATGTCTAAAATACATGAGCTGAGGAAGCCTACGCCTTTTCATGTATAAATGTCGCACCTTAATGTCACACAATGGCTCCTTTTTTCTCCCATGTGAGTTTACATCACACATATCCGCCGTAAGAAAGAGACTATTTAGACTCCTATTTGGCAAACATAGACAGATACTGAAGAAAATCAAACCATCAATCAAATTGTATGAACTAACTCATTGTAGCCTGTTCTTTCCATTGTTTCTCAAATGTATCTAAAAAAAGAAATGTGCACATTGATGTCTGGGTCCAGGCAGGGCAGTGGGGGACAAGGAAATTTATGGGGGTGGCCATTGCCTCCAAACATAGCGCTATATTGGGGGAATTGAACCATCAGTCACCACCAGTTTACCAGTTAATTTTTTTTAAGTTAATTTAATTTGATTGAATTGAATTGAATTGAATTGAATTGAATTGAATTAAATGGAACTGAACTGAATTGAATTGAATTGAATTGAATTGAATTGAATTATGAATTGAATTGAATTGAATTGAATTTAATTTAATTTAATTTAATTTAATTTAATTTAATTTAATTTAATTTAATTTTATTTTATTTTAGTTTATTTTAGTTTATTTTATTTAAATAAATAAATAAGCAGGACTGTATTCTAAAATGCAAACAAATTATGAACTTCATTTTGGACGTCATCCAAAAACACAAGTCTTTTTCAATCAAACTATGCTTGAAATGTCCCTACATATGGCTACACACAACACCAGGAATGTCAATCTGCAGATGCCCCAAAAATGTCCTAATTAGATAGGAAAATAACTAAATAACAAAATCCTTAAATTTGTTGTTTAAATTGTTCAATCAGTGGGGTGCACTGCTACAAAGCCCACCCCAAAAGTGTCACCTTTTATCCCATAATGCTACCACAAAGTTTTCAAAAATGTTTACATACAAAAGAAAACCCATAAGAAATAAATTGATGCTTGTCCTCTGCTTTCTGATTCCTGCTGTAAAAAGATTATGAATATAATACCATTGTGCTAAAGGCGTGTCAGCAAATTCACAGGTGTGACCAGAGCAGAGGCCCTTTTATTCATAGGGTGGTGCACCAAAACTAAAAATCAAAGCAGCAGTTCCTGAGTGTTTCAATGCAGATGTTCCAAATGGACACCCTTAAGGACAAAGAATATGATGTTTTGTAAATAAATAAATATACATTAATACTCCATGAGGCTTATCTTGTCATTTCTTGAATTCAAAATCACATTTTATGCGCGTAACGCTGTCTTGCCCCCTGCCTTTCTGTGGTTGCACCAATGCAGAGAAACAAATAAATAAATAAAGTAAAACTGATCTAATGCTTTATTTTGATAAATATCTGACTGTTTCCTGCTAAAAGCCCCACACCTCTCCTAATGACTCAGCTCTTTTCCCATCATGCCTCGGTGCAAACATTAGCTCCCTGCAGCACAGCATCATAAAACTGTGCGCACTCTTCCAGCATTGTTTTTCCCCCTGCTTCTTTCCTCGAGCTGTGATCTCATTTGATATTTGCATTTTGAATTCATAATCTGCGAAGCCCACCATGTTTGACTTTTTTGGGGGAGGCGAAGCTGCTCCCTTTCTCTCCACAAAATTAATTTTCACACCCAATTAATAATGATGGGGACAGCGCAGGCCAGAGAAAATGCCTCATGAAAGCACACGCTATCTCATGATGAATCACAGTGATATTTCCCTTTAGAGCACCGCCCTCCTCCTCCTCCTAAGCTCCTGTCTTGGATCAGCTTTTCCACCATCAGACTTTAATGATTACAACCATCAAACGGTGCCCAGAGCCCTGGCCTTTGGGCAGCGTCAAGGTCCACCTAATAACTCATCCCACCTCTCAGCATCTCTGCAAAAGCGCCAGTGCTGTGCTGCTGGAGCTGACTATTTTTTTCCCCCAGAAGTAGAAAAGGAGTATGCATTTGGTGCCAGGGGAGATACAAAGAGGAGCACAGGTCATAAGATTACAGGTTCACTGCTGCCCCCTTCTTTCAGACTACTAATAAGGAGGAAAACAGGCCAAGTCATAAGCAGGGATCCTACACATGATCTATTTATAAATTTCATACTTTTTCAGACTCAAATCTGTAGGACTGCATTATATTAGACATCTTGCAGTTACAACATTGTTGGTAATTATTGCAATAATGATGCCAATAGCAATAAATACTCTCTGCAGGTGATTATTTAATGAAGTCAAATTTCAGCAGACTGAACATACTGTATACATAGTCAGTGTATGAACTTATGATACTTGGAATATGGTAAATAACAAAACTGAATTGCAAACAGTCATTTGCAATGTTAATACTACCTACCTACCTACGGATTAAATGTCTTTCATTCTTTGGTCGGACATCAGTTAAATTTAGTTTAAGATCCTTTTTAAAATATATTGTGTGGAATAAGCAACCCTGTAGAAAGTCTGTGCACCTATATCAGAACCGGCAGGAAACACACACCAATAGAGCATCGGATTGTGAAGCAAAAGTTTTATAATTGTGAGGCGTGATTCGCCATTCATGCTCATTTTTCGTCTTTCTAACAAAATCATCTGAGGTTGTGAGCATTAACACGTTCTCAGAGCAGCCCTGCAGAAGCCTGATTAAACATTGAAAATGTTAACTCGACATGCAGATAAATGTGCTCACAGTGGCACGCTGGGCACAGCTGAGCCCCAACCCTGGAAGAATCAATACGGAGCAGGCTACCCGCTGCTCTGGAGGATCAGTGGGAATAGGTCAGGGTGGAGACACGTTTCCGATCTCATGCGTACAGGTTCCCACACACACACACACACACACACACACACACACACACACGTACGCAAGCACCACACACACACACACACACACACACACTTTTCATCATCAAATGTATGCAGACACTACTGAGTAGAGATTCGGAACTATCCTCTGAACATTAAACATACATTTTGCTGATCTCAAACGCACATTTAACCCACAAGTTTCCAAACACACTGTCATAAACCAACTAAATAATGGGCTTTTACATGAACGCAGTGTGTTTTTCAACCAGTGGCAGAGAACAGGCTGGTTATCCTGGCCTTTGATTGGCTGGCAGCATGAAGAGGGGGCTGGGACTAACCTGATAGGCTGTGGTGGCGTCATGGCTGGTGTCAGTCCCCAGGCTTGCCAGCTTCTCCTTCATGTGGAGGTGTGAGTGCTGGCGGACGCAGAAGAACGTAGTGGACACGGCCAGTGCCACCAGGATGAAAAGCATGCAGAGGACGGAGAGCAGCAGGAACTGGCCGGACTCCACCCTGGTCTCCTTCACTACGGGAATCTGGGTCAGGCTGCCCCTCTAGAGGACAAATTCAGAGAGAACACACTGTCAGAGCAGTAAACCATGCTACTCAGATGAGGTTGCTTCATGTCGGCAGCGCATTGCTTTTTACCTGGCAGCTTGTGTTGAATTTCTGATATAGAAAATCTGGATATATATAGCCACTGTCTGACTGGTCCTACTTATTAGATATCCCTGATAGCTGCCTCATTAGGTGCATTCAGGCTCAGTCAGCCCCCATTACCAACCCCTGCCCAGTGCTGTCTCCTATCTGAGGCCCACTACAGATATTTACAACCCCATTTAGTGCTGGCATGAGCCAGCCTGGCACCGTGCAGCTGCAGAATGCTGGGATACAAAAAGCTTTTGCTTAATTAGCTCCTCTGGTCCTGAGTTGGCTGGATTAGGCTTTGGGCAAATCAGGGCAGAGGGGACACACAGGTAGCCCTAAAGTGCATCCAGAAGCAGCTGATTGAAAAGCCTTTAAAAAAATCTGCATGCTAATACAACCAGAAGGATTTATATAAAAGAGCTATGAGATATTTCAAGGTTTGTCCTATGATTTAATAATTAATTCACTAATGACCATACTTTGTAGCTAGAGAGACAAAGATTAGGCTTTTCCTGACAGGTACAGAGATGGTTTTCTCTGAGATCTGCCAGGGACTAGAACAGGGTCAGAAGGACTAAATCAGGGTCATACAAATAAATGTGTTGCAGGTTCTATGATAGAGGTAGTAGTAATTTAATACACAATTTCATGAAGGTCTTACAATATTATCCCCCATTTGTTTCCTTAAAATCAAAAGAAATGCTGAAAAACATGTTGGTTAATGTTGTTTGAATGATTGAATGAATAAGAAAAAAAAATCTATTTGAGTTGGCCTGCTTATCAGGGAACACAGCAAAAGAATAACAAATTGGCAGATCTGTGGTCAATTAAGTTGTGCATTTCTAATTATCACGATAAATCCCCCCAAGAGCTTTAATAACCAGCAATAGCTATTTGCAGAAATTTCAATTTGGTTGAATCCAATTTGAATTATTTTCAAACATGTAACAATATACAGATAAAACACTGGAGGGAAAAAGTGAAAGAATAACAACAATAATAAAATAAAGAAATACATGACAGTGTATCACTAACTTCATTGATGTAATTTACATATTTGAAAAAGAGTGGGAAGAAGAAGCTGGCACAAGACACAAGCAAACTAAGCTGCTAGTTTGCCCCACCCAGGCCAGCAGGGGGTGCCTAGGACTTTGCACACAAATTACAGTTTATTTTCTATTTATATAATCAGCTATTTTTTATTTTACTGTAATATAATTAGAATTGAATTGCACTATATGTAATAGGATCTGAATGTGACTGTAACACTGAATTGGTTAAGAATGAACTGGTTTGATTTGGACGGAACTTGAACCAAACTGGATTCTATATGACTGCATATTATTTGGACTTCTTGGTTCTTTGACTTCAGATGACAATTGTTGAAATTTGGTGCTGTACAAATAAACTGAACTGAACAAAAAAAATTTAATTTGTTTTATTTTTCAGAATTTAGGTGTACTGTTTTTTGATAGAGGTAGTGGGTTTAAATTCCCACCAAATAAAAAAATGTCCCTAACCTTTATCAGAACTGTATTTAATGTAAAACTAACTGCATGAAACTCACACCTGTAACTGTGACTGGTTGTCACAGTTACAGATGGAAAATGGTAGAATTTATTAGTTTGATGTATTTAACAAATAGCAACAGAGTTTTTAGTTTCAGTTGACAAGGACGTTATTGGTCAATAGTATTTTTTTAGCAGCAATACTTAGGAGAGGTTAAATAGAGCAGAGCCATAACAAAACATTATAATAAATCTAAGCTGCTACTTGGCAACCCCCAGAGCATCAGGGGGCACTCAAGATTTGTCACATAGAGTAGGGATGATAAGAGCTCAAATTTATGGTAACATTTGCAAATAATAAACGTACTTTCAAATTTCGATGTGAAGGTTTATAAAAAGCAGTTTATTAAACTCTGGTATGACTTGTTTAAATGACTTTGATTTGACTGCATTTTAAACTGGATTATACTGGAATCATCTGGACAGATTTCGGTAGAATTTAGACCAAAATAAATATAACAGGTGACGTTTGTTCAAATATGGTGATATTTAAAAAATCTAAATACAACTGAATTAAAATAAAATGTAATCTTTTACTTTTTTTGGAAACTTAAAGAATTACCAAATATCCTAGATGTGGTCTTAGTTTTATAGTTATGTCAAGAGTAATCATTTAATGTACTAGTTTGTTGTTCATTAATAATTTCTGCTGCTTGTGTCTGAGTTCGAGTCACATTTGAAAATTGTGCTCATTAGCACAACCATTTAAACTGCTTCCTCATTCCTGACTTTCCCAAATCTGCAAGCAGGACTAAGAAATAGCCTTATCTTAACAATTTATTTGCTGCTAGTTATTTAATAAGTATTGTGGGGTGAATATTTTGACGGCCAAGCAAAACAGATTTTGTGATTTAGTCAATTTAATTGATGGCTTACTAATAAGGGCTGTTAAATGCACAACAGGTAAACAATCAAACTTGGATAATTGAAAGACAGATATTTTCATTGCTTTGGTGGCTGGTGGGTGATGGACTTAACTCAAAGTGGGATCCCTGAGAATATTCTGCTTAGGGGCCTATTAGAAATGCACCAATTTATTGGGCAAAGATCAGAATCCTTAATTGGTTCAGATTGGTGATCACCAGGTCAAAAAGCAGATTTAATAAATATATAAATGCATAAATAATAAGTGCATCAACTAAGAATTCACACCATTTTGGGCATATAAACAAATTAACCAGTAACATCTATGTTAATGCACTATTTTTGAGTTTAATAAAAATCAGATAAAGGTCAGTGATGCCTATTTTGATGCATAAATGGCTATAATCTAGTAAATCTTTTATTTTCTGTAGGATGCAGAACTATATTTTCTATAAAAGAACCCACAGAATTATTTTTTTTCCTTTTAGTGTTATAGTCCTTAAAATAAACATAGATTAGTTTAAATTCAGAATCAGCTATCAGACCTCTGAGAAACCCAGAAATCGGTTTCGGCCTGGAAAAGATGGATCAGTGAACCATACAATCTTAGGCCGACTCCAATTTAAAGACTCAAAAATTGAGACTGAACAAGTGAGATTTCCTTCACTGATTGCAAAGCACCCTGTCGAGCCAGGTTTCAAAACAGGGAAGATGCAATTTGCCCAAAACAATTTCCTCCCCATTAATCATCCTTACTGTCTTTGCGATTGACGTGAAAACAGGAGGTTTCTGCAAAAGCCGGTTCTGCACACATTTTTGAGCTAATGTTACCGGATGCAGCAGCTATACATCGGCAAAAAGGGCAATATCAGTAAACAGCACACACATACATACATCAGCAGGCTCCTAATTGTCTGCATGCGACATTGAAAGATTGATGGGCAGGAATGAATCTAAAAAAATGGAGGAGCTTTGACATTTAGCCTGAAGGGGGTATAATTGGCATGCTGAAGGAATGCTACAACTTGTTATCATTACCAAAAATAAGACACTTTTTCCTCAGACCAGTAACAATTTGGTTTGACCTTGTGGCTGATTATTGCCAGTGGGGTTTAGCATGACGGCTCTGTTCAATGTGTTGTGTTGGGCCTGATAGTGTTCGCTTTTGATTGCAAAAGCAGTGGTTCCGGCATGTAGTTTCAATCAGGGATTAAGAGGCTGAAAAACAACAGAGAGTGAGGTTCGAAGAGGCCTGATTGCAGAGAAGAAAAATGGCCTCCATCCAAAGGATTGTCTGTCTCAGTAAGCAGATGAACACAAACTGATTTTCCTTCCTCAGTGCAAATTCTGAGAGAATCCCACTGTACAAAGTTAAAATATGTCTTATCATGTAAAATTCAACAATACCTAGCACCCCATCAAGTATTAGAGTGCTTAAAAAGCAGGGTCCAGACCTCTGGAAGTTGAATCATTTTTTTTACATTTGAGGTTTCTTTTCTTTTATTAGAATCTTCCCCATCAGAGGTCTCTTATCTTTGGCAAATCTTGAAAATTATTCACCTTGAAACATCTGAAAAGCATCTCCACTGTGGGAGCAAACAACCTTGAAATTCAATGGAAGCATAAAAGACTATTTGAAGGCGGTTATCATGTTGGAAGAAAACCGGAGGGAGAGAAAGAAAGGGGGAAAAATAGGAAGAATATATTGTAAAAAGAGAAAGAAAAGAGCGAGAACAAATTAGGCTAGAATTTAACACAATGGGCCTGTTAATGCTTACCCCTTACTTTTGGCTTACTTATCTTATTTCTTTAAAAAATAACTACAGCTAAAGAAAGACAGTCCTAATGATTAGGATCAGTAATTTATTTTTTTAAATAATACAATCACATAAAAAATTAGCCTGGAATCAAATTATTCAATTATAATTTTAACAGGCCTATTCTTTAGTAAAATATAATTTTCTTTTTTTTTTTTTTTTTTTTAAAGCACCAACAAAATGTAATTTAAGTGATTTAAACATAATCTCCAATGTCTGATATGCGTAACATTCAAAAAACGGTTCCCTATTTCAACAGCTACCCTCTCCCTCTGCTTCTTCCCGCTATTAAAGTTGCCCCTGTGGAGAATGAGCCAATCTGAACAGGGAACAAGGGGGCAGATGGATTTCGGTGCTCTGGATTATTCAAATGATAATAAGGAAGGTCAAACAGAGACGCAATAACCCTAGAAATCAAACTGTTTCCCAACTGCAGCTGCTATTCCAGATTAATTGTTCCACATCATTAAAATGAGCAACTTGCTATGCTTGAAACAGTTTATGGGATTTAATAAAACATATTGTATGCAACAGTTTAGTTTAAAAAATGTAAGAATGGACCATAAAGTTCCACAAATTCTGACAAAAAACCTGGGAGAAATATTGGGGTGTTTGGGCTAATTTTGTTGAAAAAAAATTTTTGTTATTTCAAATAAAATAAATATACGCTTTTAAACAGCAAATACATGCAAAATTGAAACATAAATGTTTCTATTATATGCACAAGCAAAAAGAAATAAATAATGAAATCACATCACAAGGTTTTTTTCATTTACAAACTTTCTGAAGCTGCTGCTGGGCGCTAATGAAGCTGAACCTGCAGAAACTTTGGCTCCAGATGTGCTCAAAACACACCAGCACACTCAAAACCCATCCAATTTCCTGAAATATAAGCTTTTCGAGGAAGATTAAGTATCCAATGAAATGAAACCATATCATTTTAGGAGAAGACTCATAGAATGATCTAAATCTCGCAATATGAAACAAAAGAAATTGCAAAAGGAGTCATCTAACGTGCCTTTTACGCATTACGACTGTCAAGCAGCAGAGATCAGGCGGTGTGGTCGGACAGATAATTACCCAGATCAATGCCGCCGCGGCGCGCAGTGAGCGGGTTGACGCCGCGCCTTCGTATTTCCAGAGAGCGCCGGGAGCCGCTGACGCTCGCCGCAGCTCCGACAAGCGTTTGCACGCGTCCCAGCTCGGTCCGCTTCACCAAAGCCTTCCCCCTGACAGAGGGTCCCATCATGCGTGCGTCCCCCCCTCAAAAGAGCGCGGCTTCACTTCAACATGTATAGTTGAAGAAAAAAGGAGAAAAAAAGGAATAAGAAAAAACAAGGAGAGAATCAGAAAAAAAAGGGAGAAGAATGTGGGATATGCCCGCCTGATTTTCCGAGCTTTGCAAGAATGTGCAGAAGCCCCACTAGTGAGTCCTTTCAGCTCCTCCGTGCCAATGAAAAGAGACGGGGAGGTGGCGGGGTTAGAGTTTTTTTTCCTGCCATCATTTAGTTAAGGCTGAGCCCCTCCTTATATTCAGCAGCTCAGGAGTCCCCGTCCATTGCACATGTCATATCCACCGGTTGCTATAGCGATGCCTCCACATGTTGTCGACAGTGAATGTTCAAGGAGCGATGCTTGGCTAATAGGCTTGCGGGCCGAAAGGGCCGATATGAATGGACGCAGGGGCTAGTCGCTCATTTGTTGAGCTACTAGGGGTCTGTGTGTTTGCTGTGTGAATTGCTGTTTTCTCAGGCTCTCCTTCTCCCCTCTTCTTCCTCCCTCTCTCTCTCTCTCCCAGGAATTCGGAATAAGGTAGTTCTGTTTTACTTCAAAGTGGTATTTTTTTGCATTCAAAGCTGAAGTGAGCCCCATAATAAGAGGCTGCCACACAGTACAGTAGTTGTAAACTATATGAGTGTTACACTAGAGATTAGGTGCTTTCTGAGAAAGAAAAAGCAAATCCTTGGTCCATAAGTGCTTTGGCTCCAGATCTTTGAGGTTAAAGAAGAAGGGGTGGAAAATGGCAAGTTTAACAAGCTTTGGAGATAAAACTCCCAAAAAACTCTATCCCTTTTTGTTTGTTTGCCTTTATATTTGTGCTGTGTACTGGCAGCTTAGACAAAGTCTATAGTGGGTCGGGGTTGCCATGCATTGTCAATCGCAAAGAGCCATTCCTTCTGTGGATAGAAAGAGATCAGTTTGGGCCATCTTATCAGGGTGCCTCTTGAACTCTTTGCAGGTTTTATAAGCATTTCCCACTGGAGGACTCCCCTGGGCAGACCCTGAATTTGCTGGAGGAACTATATCCCTTCTATCCTGGGTATGCCTTGGGATCCCTCATAATGAATGCAAGTGTTGCTGGGGAGAGGGATGAATGGATGGATGGATGGATAAAGATAAGATAGACTTTATTGATCTCACAATGGAGATTTTCACTTGTTACAGCAGCTCTTAGTAAAACACATGTACAGTGCAGATGGTCAGGAAAATCTGCAATCAAAGAAGAATAGATGGATGGATGGAAAAAACTTCCTTCAATGCAATTCTTTTGTTTATTTTTTGTAGGTTTCTTGCATTTCATGATAAGTCTGGTAACCGTGAAGCTTTAGCAGCAGATCTGCGGTACAAGGAAGGGTCTTATTCAGATCTATGTGGCTAAATAAAACTAGGTGATTAAGTTACCTAAAACGCTATTCTTATTATTGTTTTTATGTTCAGGTTTGGCCCGGATGGTTTAGGCAGACAGTGTGGTGGGTTTAGTTTCCGTGCAGTGTCAGATTTGTTCTACAAAAAGGGGAAGATGAGACATTTCCCCTGCTGGTCCCTTCAGATCTACAATAGTTAAACTGAAAACAATAATAGAAACCATAGGCACCAATGTAGACCCAGAATATTCTGTACTTATAAATCTGCAACCCAGGACTGTAAAATGTATGGCAAATTAAGTTTCAGGCACCTGAAGATTTGTATTTCTGATGCAGGTTGTGAACATCACATTAGTAAGACCCAACCACTCTTTAAATGTACCTCTAATGTTACAAGTTCAAATTTTGGCACAATATTATTGGACAAAGACCAATCTAACTGGGCAATCAGATGAAAGGTTTCTTTTCTGCATTTAGGCCCCCCATGGAATGATTTAACTGGCTTTACATTGTTAGCTATGTGTTATTGTTAACTGTCATTAGGAGTAAATTAATTAATTATTAATTTATTAGATTAATTAATAATCTTATTTTATTATTAATCATTTTAATCACAAAAACATTCTTCAAAAACTGGTAAACTGATAAATAATGTTGTGTTGCTGGATCAGACTCTTTACCCACTAAAATGTGGGTAAAAACTGCAAATTTGCCATCTTTAGATGATCATTCTCTGCTAATGTTCTGAATCTACTACAGAATGAAGACAGGTTGCAGAGTATTACAGTTAATCTTGATGTACTGTAGCGCATGTTCCTGGACAGAAAAATAAAAAATGATTAAGTTTTCTGAAGCAATACAAATATTTGTCACAAAATGTCCTTTAAGATCTGTTTAGCTGATAGATTGATCTCAGTACATTATATATGTAGTTAGTTCCTTAAGAGTAAAGCTTACTTTTAAATTCACCCCGGTTATTTTAATAGTAACAAAGCTATAGAGGAAAAAATGCTAACATGGATTATTGTATTCACAATATTACAATTTATCTATTTAATGTAGCTATGAATTACTTTTAAGTCTCTAGACCATTTGATGATCCCATTTGCTACACGCAGTTACCAGTAGAGAAATATTCAGGCTAATATCCTTTCTTCTGACTAATATCTGTAAATTTGCAGCCTTAGAAAAAAAAAAATAAGTATAGGAGACAAAACTTCTTAAACTGTGATCCTTTTTGTTGTTACTCTTGTTTGGTGTCCTAATCCTGTGGGCTAGGTTACATCTGTATGGTGGGCTCGGTTGCCATATAGTGTTAGTGGCAGATTTGCTCTATGCAAAGGGGGAAAATGAGATATTTCCCCTGGTGGTTTCTTCAGATCTGTGTAGCAAAAGAAAAAGAAGAGGTGGAAATTTGCAACTTTAACAAGTTTTGGAGATAAAACTCACTAAACTGCTATCCCAATTAGCAATCAGTCTGGAAAAAGGGTGGGGGGGTCCCCAATGCAGAGCAACAGCTGCACTTAACAGGGAGAGAGAGAGAGAATGAGGGATTATGGAGAGCACAGGGACAGAAAAGGAGAAAGCAAAAGAAAAGGGGCGGCGATGAGAGGAGAACGGGGGTCCTGTCAAATGCAGATGACGAGTCATGGGGAGGAGGGAGGGCTCTCCAGTTTATTTTTTCCATTCAGTGAGCACACCCCCCTCCTCTTGTCTATTGTCCCTCAGTGTGACAGCTGGAGTTGGCAATACGGAGGGGAGAACAAAAAAACGAACACAGGTCTATGGCCCCATTGGACGCCACCCGACTATTAACCAAAAAAAACAAACAAAACAGATCCAGGGGTGTAAAACCCAAAACTGAGCCTACAATCAGAACATTTATGGCACAGCCTTAAACATCACCTTATAGCTGGAAAAAAAATAATGTTTCCTGAAACACTACTGTTCTGTCCTTTCCTTGTAGACTCTGTGAGTGACAACCATCACGTCATGCTGTTTGCATTCCTATCTCCATAGAACAGAAATTATTCTGAATTCGGATTTTGTTTTCCATCTGTCTCCCAGAGGGCACGGGCAGACTGTCAGGCTAGAGAGGTACATTTTTTCTATTTTATCAATTATTTTGAATGCAGGAAAAAAGTCTTTCTGCGGTGCAGGACGGTTACAGAAGTAATGCATGGTACTCACCCGTGACTTCTGGTGAGCGACTTCTATTACAAGTGATAGATAAATAGCAGCTGCAGAAGTTAATACTAATTATAGTCAGTCCCCTCTTGATGTCAACCATCTGGAGAAGATCCTACTTCACTATGGTCTCTATGAGACAGCCGGGTCAATCACCTGTCAGGTTCATCTTAAATCTTTAGTCATACCAACAAAAATATTCCCCTGGTACCAACAAGGATGGACAGCCAGATAGGAACCATTTTTTCACCTGTCCTCTTGTGGTAAGCCTGAGTAGATCAAGTATGAGAATACTGAACACTTTTAAATATTTAGGGTTCCCCCAAATGTTTCATGGCAGGACTTCCTACTCAATGTAATTTAAAGTAGTATAAATACAGGGATCACTGCTAGTCTTTTTAGGTCTGGGTTTTTATTCAAATGGCTGCAAAAGCCTCAGACTATAGATCAATAGATGTACAAATAAACAGATGTGCAATTGTAAAGGAAGTGATGTAGGGGAATAAATTCCAGAAACAAATATTTTCCTGTTGTTTTTTTTCCATACTTATCTGGACCTGCACGACATATAAATCAAAATTTCATACTTTTCCAGACATTTTCCAACCGTGCAGGAAGCTTTCAGATTTCATCTGCAAATCAGCACAGCACAATTTCACAACTCATGTCACATCACACACGGTGCCCAATGCTAATGGCTGTCACAACCGGGAGGTCTGACGTGCATTGATTAGTTCCCACAAAGACCAAAAAAGCAAACGTACTCATGAAAATATCCAAGTCACTGCCATGGCCCCTGGTGATAGCTGCTGTTACTCCAGCAAGTATTTCCTCAGGGTAACATGAGTTGGAACTGTCACTGTTCACCCTGCCAGGCTTACCTGTTCCTTTCTCCCTGGTGTTATCCTTCATGACATTTTTTTTAAATTTTATGATAAAAACAATAAAGTGATGTTCTTGTTTAGGTAGTGCCAGGAAGGAGTGGTGCACATAATAGTGACAAAGTCCGCTGAACAAATCCCAGGGTCAAGTATTCTACCTCACATGGCAGTGCAAAGATTTCCACTGCATCATATGTAAGTTGAGAAAAGAAAAGGCAAATATCTCTGTTCCCACGTGTGTTTAAACTGAGTACAGTGGTTTAGAAAATTCTGAAGATCCAACTCGCATTGATGAGTGACTAAAAGAAGAAGACATGAATTGGATATATAAAATAAAGACATTTCTTTTTATCCAATGGCATTTCTTTAATATGTTAGGGAACAATAATATATTGTTTTTTGCCCAGTTTTACACTAAGATATTAAGACCAGAAAAACAAAAGGCAAAGGTTTTAGCACGAATGCATTCAGTATATTCGTGACTGCAGCAAGTATGTCTTGATTTCATTGTTTACAGTCAAATTTAGGATTTAGGCATTCCTCTTCTTATGATCTTTAGGTGTCTGGGGTTTTTGGGTTTATTTTGTGTCTCTGTTTGGATCAGTTTCCTTTTGTTTTTGTCCTCTAGGTGTTGCTATATTAGTTCATTCTGTTGTGTTTTGTTTTTTAGTTCATTCTTGTGTTATTTGTCTTTTTGGAATTATAGACTTTCTGTTAAATCGCACTGTAATTTTTCCTTGAGTTTGATAGTTTCTTTGTGTCTCACTTCAGTTCTATTCATGGTAATTAGTCTCCTTCCTTCAGCTTCCATGCTTTCATTCTGGCATAGCTGCTCCACGTTTCCTCTGATTAGCTCATCTGGTTTCTTTGTCATCTTCCATCCCTAACTCAGTATATAAGCTTCTGACTTCTCATTGTTTACTGCTGGATCCTTCCATTATCCCATTGGAATGCTATTGTTTTCTCCACGTGTTTGCCGTTGTTACATTGCCTATCCTCTGGTGATTCCCCAGTAAGTTCTCTTTTATTTATTAAATTATTCCATCATTTCATTCTGCTTCTGTGCTTAGGTCCTTTACAAACCTTACAAACATGACACCTCTTTAATGTCACCAGGAGCCCTGGGATAATACCTGGGGAATTGTGGACTGGGATGGTGGCTCTACTTTTAGGAAACAAAATCAGAGAGTGTGTTCCAGCCATTGAAGGATCTATCTTCTCAGCCTCTCTGGGAACATTTATAGCTGGACAGAGATGTTCACATTTAATATTTTATAAGTCAAAACTCAAGACATTAAGGGACAAGTCCAAGTCAATCCAAGACAAGTGTCATGAATTGACTTGGATTGACAAATATCGACAGCTTGCCAGGAACCTTTAATAGCCTATGGTCCATGAACATCCCTGGTTAATTCATTTATCCGCACATTAACAGGGGACTGTGCTCTTCTCTGTCAGAGCTGTGTACTGTTATTTACTTAATGTCAATGCTTCCCTGATGGTAGAAAAAACAAATAAAAAACAGACTAACTCGCTGCAGCTGTGAATTCATTTTACTGGCACATACTGTAGAGAGACATTACAGAGAACCCATACATACTGCAGGTTATGTTACCAAGACAACAATTGATTACAAAAACTTAGAGGGGGCAATGTTTATCATTTACTGAAATTATGTACACTTCACAGCTTATGTCCCCCCCTGATTGTGAGATAAAGATTGTTCATGACACTGTAGTGTTAGTCAAGTCCCTAGTTTTCAGAGTGTGCATCCATGTCAAGTCCTTTTTTTTTTTCTCTGTACCAGGATAGTGGAAAGTTGCTGAATCAAGATGAGTAGTGTGGCGTTTTTCCTGGTCATTTGTGTGTGGAGCAGATCACTATTTTTGCTGAGGTGGTCATGGAAGTTTAGTTGTCCAGTTCACATGTGCTTTGTGGATCTGAAGAAGGCTTAAAACGGTTTCCCTAAAGGTATTTTGTGACAAGTACTGCTACAAGGACTGGATTATTCAGTCATTTTCAACCAAAGGAAGAGCTGTCTGTGCATTCTTGGCACAATTTTGGGCTTGTTCCCAGTACGTTATGGACTCTACCTGGGCTGCTCCTTGTCACCAATCCTGTTTGTAGTGATCATAGTCTGGATCTCAAGGCACTGTTATGGAGAGTAGGGCATCTGGCTTTGGAACCTCTGAGTCTCATCTTTGCTTTTTTTAGATGATGTGAATTAGTGTGAAGCAGCCAAGATAAGAGTCACCTGCTGAGTCTGAAGCCAAGGTTCTCAACTAGAAAAATATAGATTGCTCCCATAGGCTGGGAGACAATCTTTACCTTCAGTGAACGAGTTGAAGTATAGTCGTGTCTTGTTCACAAGTAATGGTAAGATAAAGCGGGAAATCTATAGACAGATTTGGGCCCTTTTTACAGTAATGTGGGCACTGCTGTCATGGTGAAGGAAGAGCTGAGTCAAAAATGCATGGCTTTTCATTTACTGGTCCACCTACATTGACACCCTCACATTCATTTTAATAATGAAATGTATATCATGACTAATAGAAAGAATTCTCACAAGTGGTTGAAATTGACTTCTTCTGTAAGGTGTCTGGACTCAGCCTAAGAGACAAAGCGAGGAGCTCCATCCCACTAGGCTGCTTTCTGTGTTCCCTGAAAATGATTTTAATGGTGCTGGCGGTAAGAAGAATGTTTGTACCTTTCCTCCTAGGTCTCGGTGAACTTGTTGTGATTAAGAAGACCATAGATGAATGAAAGAATGGACAGACAATGTTTTAGAAGTGAACTAATTTTCCACTTCAGATTTTAAATTGATTGCGTGATATTTGCTGGCTGGCTGCATAAAGAAAGCAGAACTTTATATCAGCAGATTATATCCTGGTAACACAGACAGAAAGGATATTGTTCTCTACTGATGGAGATGTGTGCTTTTAAGATATGTCTTTTAGACCTTCTTGCATTCAGAGCAGAAGATAGGAGGTAAAACTTTTTTAGGAATGAATTTTACTTGCTTTCTGCTTGGTTACAAGGAAAGAAAACCCAAGTTTTAGAGATAACCTCCCCACCGATGTGAAAAGTTTATGGACTAATTTCCTTCGAGCAGTTTTTTGAGAATGTTTTCTTCAGGCTTCAAAGCTCAATTTGATCATCAGAGATCCTTTCATCTGTCATTTCTTAACTGCATCACAAAAAACAACTTATCTACAGTGCATCAGAGCACCTATACCTCTGTAGAGGCCCCTCACCTGGTGATACAATCTGTTTTTCTACAGTTTATCAAATAGAACAGAAACGTAGCTTGCTTGGGACTGGAACATATATAAAACTGGGTTGAGAGAAATCACAGCAAAATTGCATCTGTGCAGAGAGTAACATTATTTACAGTCCTTTTACAAGAAAACCGACAGCTGCGTTGCGTACCTGCAAACTCAACAAATGTGGGATGCAAACCAAAAATAGTTGTTCTGCTCGCCTCTTTGAAATAGGCTGAAATAAATTATTCATAATAATATCTGAGCCAGGCCGTTGCCTCGGCTCAATATAGGATGGTGTTGGAGGATGAGCTTTGAATTGTTGAGTGGAGAGAAAAGTATCCAAAACAAAAAAACATTTTTCTTTTCATTTTTTCAGATCCTCCAGCTGTTTTTGTTGTTGCTGAAGTGATTTTACAAGATGTGTGCGCAGTAGGGAAACATTCTGCTTCATCTGGGGTTTAACTCATTTATTTTTTAAATGTTTTTGATTTGTATGCTGATAGCATTTATAATGGAACAAAGCTCTATCATTTGAGCTGAAGATGAGATGTTAAGTTTGTTTTGAATATCTTGTCTGTCCGGATACTGGGTTGTGGTGTTAATATATTGTTTTTGCTCCACTGCAGTTGGATTTTTCTCAGCAGACATAAAACTGCATTTACCCTGAGTTAAAACATAAAAAAGACACTTAATTCTCTTGTCTCCTTTGGACATTTCTGTCTGAAATCCCACATTTCCTGGCAGATGAAGCTCAGAGACACAAGAAAAGGTCTCATTCTTGGATTGTTCTTGAAACGTTTTAAAAAGTTGTCTCATGCTCATCACTTGTTCAGGGGGGAACCATTTAAAGCCCATGTGTGTGCCAGCTGTGTCATTCTGAATTTTCTCCCAGAAGAACCTGTTCAAAAAGGCCTCCACCCAGGCTTTGCCTCGTTGTGTAGTTCAAAGCAGTAAACATCAAGGTAAGCGCTTTGCTTGTCACCTCAATTAAATTTAAAGCAGAAAGGGCTTGCACATGCACAGACACAAAGGTGTAAAAATAAAATGTTTTTAAGAGAAGGTTGGTTGTTCTGAGGAGTCTGAGGAGTGTGTTCTTTCTCATCATGTAGTCTGATGCAATGGTTATTGAAACAAGGACTCCGTGGGGTTGTATCAGACTCTTTGCTCTTCTTGGTTTTCAGGATAACTTTTTACACCTATTTACATGTTTACAATCATTGTCGCCTTGAAGGGTAAATTCAGGACCATTCAGACACATCTTTGTTGTTTTTGTCTTATGGATGTAGAAGGGGATTTTGGGTTAGAACTGGCATAAGCCCATTTACTCAGGCAGTTGTGAAGAGTGTCCACAAATAGTGTTTTGCATGTAGGCCAAAACTAATCTCATCTGACTGCAGCAGCTTCTTCCACATCTTTTACTTTTTCATCCAAGATCGATTTCATCCATCAGCTTTCCTATCCCTGTTAAAGAAAAGCCTCCCACCTTGATGCTGCCTCAACTGTGTTTCTAGATTGGGACTGTTTTTAACCTCTTTAAAGCATTTTGTGTTACACTTGACGGTATGATAAGTGCCCTATGAATACTGATTGATTGATTGAGATTAGGGTGAAGTGCCATGTTAATTTTCTGCCAAAAAGTTGAATTTTGGTTTTATCTGACCAGAGTACCTTCTTCCACATGTTCGATACATCTCATATATGGCCTCAGGCAAATTTTAAATGTGACTCTTTATGAATTTATTTTAACAATATCTATATCTTTTATCACATAATTTTGAGGGTTTTTGTGATGGTAAAAAATAATCTATTTGTCTTTTTAAATCTATGCCTGCCTACAGTTCAAGCCTCGCAAACATAAATACTTCTCTAGAAATAAAAGCTGCCAATTATCACATAGGCTATTTTACTGCACCAAATGCATGAAGTAATACACCAGCAAACAATGATTGTATTCCGTCACGATTTCAACTATAAATGCTGCATTTATTTTGTTTTTTGTGAAACCAACAAAGGTTCAATTCATTGTAGTCTGAGGACCAAATGTAATAATAGGTCGCACTATTATGTATCAGCCTTTCATTTTAATGGTGTTGGTAAACATAATGCCGAACACAATGCTGACTGAAAATGTATCTCCCATATCTCGTTCCTAAATTATCAACAATCTAAACAATGTGATCACAACACATCCTAGCTTGCTACTGGTTTTTGGGACATGTCAAAGATTTCTGCCACATAAGGGCAGCAGCTCGAATGTGTTATATATACCACACACATGCACCAATGCAACAGAAAATTCTTAATTATAGTTTATCACTATTATTTAAGCATGAGTAAGTATTATCACGACATGTTATTTTCTCCTTATATTTCTTAATTCAAAACCAATTTTAAACTAAAACTGAAGCATTAAAAAACAGTGAACTTAGATACCATCCAGTACCTGCTTTCAGATAGTGGGAACCAATAAAGGTAAAAATATAAAATGACCCAACTAAAACAATACACTTTATAGAAAACGTTCACTTGTGAAGTATTACAACTGGCAATAAAGAGGCAACACACAGGGTACTCCTAAGGTAAACGTTATCAATTCTGATTTTTGCAAATTCCAACGTTACGCCTTGTTCTTAACTAAACTGTGTTGAAAACGCTAGAAGAGCCATGTTTGGTTAAAGTCTCCAAGCTGTGATAAAGTGCAGCTTTAAAATCCAATATTGACCACTTTTAGCAGCAGACTCATTCATCTAAGTCCTAAACAAAGACATTTAGATAAGGCTTAACCGATTTATCTAAACTTTTGGTGGTGTTTTTTGTTATTTTGTTGGGATTAGTTCTCTACCTGTAGCTGTGTCGACAATCCCAATATGTCTGACACGTTTGCTAAAATGCCATCCTAAATTAATTAAACAAAGTCAGGAAATGTCACTCGCAGCCACAGTAAAAATTTAAATGCGCCCACTGTTAGAGAAATTTTCACTGTCTTACAGGGAAACAATTGCATAAATCAGAAAGGTGTTATCAGAAATATTTTTGGGATTTTTGTGGGTGAGAAAAAGCTAAATAAAACAGCCACTTCATGATCCAAGTTTTTTAAAGTAGAACCTGATGGTGAAAAGAAATTGATGGTAACGCTTTGTTTTATCGAGTGAAAAGATAAAGACCAACATGAATCTCAACCAAAATCCAAAACAACAGGAAAACTCAAGCTGTAATTGTTTTATTTGACTGGAATCCACACTACTTTTAAACTAAAGTGCTCACAGAAAGCAGGCGCGGCATTTTTTTATCTTGCAGATAGATAAAACAGCAATTAATTTTGAGAGGCGAGGGGAAAACACTGAGACAATGCATCAAGTCACACATGAGTGGTGGCAGGCAAGGGATATGTGGTCTACTGCAGAAAAACAAAGGTAGTCAAAGGTAGCGTTCATAATTGAAACTCCTCACAAGAGACTTTGTGTGCTGTTAGACTGATACTGAGCCTGACAGAGAAAGGACAAAGAGAGGTGTTTAGAGAGGAGCTCTATGTGTATTCATAGGTTCTACAAAACATTTGTTTCCACATAAATCCATGTGAAAACATCTGAAACACAAAATTCTGAAATACTCTGTAGGTCTATGCAATGGATCTCAATTTTCCTGTGAAAGAGTTGCAAACAAACAGTCATGGTGAAAAGAAAGTATGCCTTCTTAAAATGTAGGCCTTTACACAATTTGCACGTACTGCGCCCTCAGCACTTTAAAGAAGCTAGTAAAGATGTATAAAAATCCTTAAAATCAATGTTTTATTGCAGCAGAAAACATACTAAAAAATTATAAAAATTCTACCTTTAAAGTGACTGCATGTATTTTTTTATGCCCAATTTACATAATTTTCCAGCTCACTTTTGCAACACAAATAAAAGTTCACTGCTGATATTTCTGCAGTTATCAGGCTTTAAATATAACGGCTGAGAAAACCTGAGACTGTATGGGAGATGATGGATGGATGGACGGATGAATCCATGATTTTCTTTCTACTTGGGATGGCAATATACAATGTACCCTTTTCTAGAAGCATATCTTCAAATTTGGAAAGACTAGAGAAAAGAGAACATACTATTCAAGTATGGCAAATGTTAGTTAATCTTAATTCAGGAAATGGCAACAAGAAAAGAGCTACTGGCTTAAAATTGTCCATAATAACAGTCAGAGCCATATAAGATGAAAACCACTGGAACTGTGACAAACCGGTCGACTGAGAACCCACTTTTATCTGCCAGCATGCACAGATAGGAGGACGGTAAAGGAAATTACAAAAATAAAATCTTTAAAGTTTACTGATACTGAATTCTTCAGTGTGACTATGCAGGAAAACATGATATTTTAGGGTTTTCTTAAAATATATTTTTATAGATCTTAAAAACTTCTAATAAGGTAATAAATAGCAATGTAATATCTTTTACATTTTCTTAAACATAGGAAAAAGCATTAAAATGATACTAAAAGAACATTATTGTATTCAACGTTAAGATTCTCTTACAAACTGTAACTCCAGATGTGGATAACTTTCAAATAACATTTCAACAGATCCACCCTATTATTGGAGTTATTAGAGAAGAACATGCACTCAGTCACACCTTAAAATCCATAAAATTGGAAAATGTTACTGATGAGGTGTCAATGATAAAAGCCCACTTCTGGATTGACAGGTGATTTTTTTTCTAAACTCCTCACCTCAAGGATTTGGTCTACTTGCAGCAGCTGAAGAAAGTTGAAAAACTAAATCTTCAGATTTACCAATACACTGAAGCTTTCATGCTTGTGAAAAAGGACCAAATGCAGATATTGAACTGGCTAAAAATTTTGTTCTTAAATGAAAAAATAGAAGAAAAAAACGTACAAGTTGGTCTTGCACAGCGGAAATCAGGTCATGGAGCATGGGTAAAGAAATATTCATAGAACGAACAGGGTAACAGACAGGCAAACACGAGAATCCAGCAGTAAACAATGCTGAGGCAAGGGAGGTGAAATGGCAAACAAACCAGAAGAGCAATCAAAGGAGATGTGGGGCAGCTGTGGCAGAGAGAAAGCAGAGGAGCTGAAGGAGGGAGAGTAATTAGCCAGAGCAGATGAAAAACACAAAGAAACCCACCAAAGTATGTGAAAGAAATCTAACAGTGAATAAGTCTATATGTATTAAGAATACTGAAACACAAAGTAAGGAACTAAAAAGGAAAATATCAAAGCACAGAGAAATAAACTAATAAAAGCAGCAAAGAAATGGTCAAAATATATACACACAAAAAAATTAAAACCCAAACACCTTAGGATTTTGACAAAAGCAAATCATCTGCAAATCGATTAGATTTCAAATTACCAAATGATTATCTCAGGAGGGGAAGATCTTTGTTACACACGCAGAACATCAAGTCAGCACTATAAGTTGGGTCCAGAGCCAGAGCTCGGGGTGGTGGAAACAAGTCGAACTGGTGCAAAGCAATCTCTAGCACCAGTTTAGTGCCATACTACTGGTAGAAAATATTTATTGGAGACACATACCTAGTTTTTCTTACAATAGATAATGGTTATTGGGAAATTGAGAAAGGTACTAAAGTAGGATGGTAGAAACAAAAATAGCTGAGCACATCTAATGGCAATGAAAAGGGACGAAAAAGACACAAAACATGGCTGTCTAATAAATACCAGGGACGACTGAAATGGAAAACTCTGTATTACAAACAGAAAAAAAAGCATGAGGCAAACTGGAACAAAAATCCTAAATTCAGAAACATGTTTTGCTTTATGCTGGGTCTGCTATAGTTCATCTGCAGAAAATCTATTTGGAGCTGATTCAGTCGAAAACAAGAATGCCACTGCTTTTTCCTTTTAAAGTTTGTATGTTCAAAACCAGGGTGGATTATTTAGAGCTGCAAACACATATGCAATATGTAAACTCAGATGTAAGAGACTGTTGTGTTTTTTTTTTGACCAGGTCCAGAGCAACATCCCTTAATCTGACTGTCCTACAAGAATGAATCAGCAGCTGGGCTGATAAGTGTGCATCTTCTTGTCCTGGGTCTGTGGCCCATTGCTGAACTAAAACCTGAAGAGTAAATGGAAATGGTGAGGACTTAGACCCATCAGCCAATGCAGCAGTTAGTTACCATGGATACGCAGAGTGGAGAGGGACATTGCTAACCAAGGAGTGTCTTTCTGCTGTTTGGATGTTAAAAGATGTGACAGGTGCTTCTTCCCTCACAAATGCTGTTTGATATTCTAACATCTGAAGAAAATATTTCTTAAACAGAATTCTCAGGATAAGAGAGGCACAATTTTGTTTCAGAAAACTAGCAAAAATTCTGCAAAATAGCTTTAAATAGCATGTACTCAAAGGTTATCAGTGCATGTTATGTGGATTCAATCTGCTTGACCCTGGACCTTGTTTGAAATAAAGTTCACAGACTGAGCAAGGGACTAGTTCAACCACCAAAACAGCCTTGGTCGTTATTGGCCCACCCAGCAGGTGAACTTTAAAGGCAATTATCCTTTCTTAAATGGTCGTCAGCGTATTTGAAAACACCAAAATTTTATTTTTTGCTTCACCCTCACTAAAACAATTTCTGTTCCAAGTGTTTCTATGAAAGTGCCCCAGAGGACATTAGCAGATTATTATTCTCCCTGTTTAAATTAAATGAAAACAATAAACCTTTTGGATTAAGTTTATTGGACAGCCTGTGCCACATGTCTCCAGCTGCCACCTTGGTTCAGGAGGATGTGTAGCATATTGGGGCCACCTGCCCGAGCACACGCCCCAATGATCAGCTCTGGCTTGTGTAACTGAAAATATAGATGTAGAACCACAGGAGGCGGTGCGTGATAGGCTAAGGGTCATATTCCTGTAAAACACACGCAGCCGCAGCCTCATAAATTCTCATCAGCGTCTTCATTAAATGTTTTCCCCCCTATTGTTGCCATGACAACACTGGCCCTCCGGGGGGAAGGACGTATGTGCCGGTGTAACCCTGGGGGTTATTTCGGGGGTGGGGTGACTTGGCACAGACTCTAGCCGTTTGCCTGCATGTCAGGCTCCGGCTGTGTCTGGACTGCAGGCAGGCACTCCGATTTCTCCCTTTAATTACTGTTAATCGGAGGAGCCCAAGTCCATGCTAATGAAGCCACACCAATCAGCTGGGAGGAGTCAGGGGCTTCGTGATGCAAAAGCAACTCTCTGCCTGAATAGAACTGACGCTGCTGGGGCCAGAGCCTGTAGCCTCAAAGCATGTCTCACTGTCTTTCTGTCTGTTTGTCTGTCTGTCTGTCTCACAGCTCCAGCAGCTTTGTACGAGCAGTCTGCCCTCAAGCCAAACCTAGTGCCGCGGCTCGTGGAGAGGCCCCTCTGTGAATCCCTAATGAAGCTGCTGCTGCAACGTATGTATTAACGGCATCAGCTCACATCTCCCATCGCTTCAAACCACAGCTGCTCGCAACAACACGAAGTGTGGCTGATCAGAAATTCTAAAGGCAGAAATTAATTATGATTTATGTGGAGATTTTGATAGGCTCTGTCATGTAATAATATTTCAGAGGCTTATAATTGTAAAAGTATATAATCAATCCACTATAGTTTTCACCCACAACCATAATTACACTCTATAGCTTTCAGTGAAGCCCTTGCAATGTATTTTCCTTATTTATATTAACATAATGTGGCAGACGTCACTCCATCACGGTGCATCTTAAGAAATTGAACGCCACTGAAAAGTTAACTTATGTTAATTTATTTCAGTAATTCAACTGAAGAATGAAACTCAGTATATAGATTCATTACACAACAGGAATATAGCTTAAGTATTTTTTCTATTAATTTTGATGACTCTGGCTTGAAGCAAATTAAAACCAAAAATTTAGTTTCTCAGAAAATTTGAATATTACTTAGGACAAATAAAAATAGTATGTTTTAATACAAAAGTGTTTTATGTTCTACACAGTCATGGGTAACAGGGTAAGCCACAATGAGTTATTGCTCAAGATGTTGGTTGCTGCATCCAAGGATAGTACGGGAAAATTGAGTAGAAGCAAAAATGTTTAACCTATATTATTTAGATTAATTACACACAGAGTAATATGTTTAAAGCATGAATTTCTATTACTGTTTGAAAATCCAAAATTACATAGATACAGAAATGTTGTTATGTGAATGTGATGGCCTACACAATCATGGAGAAGATCTCTGACTTGACAGTTGTCCAGCCGACAGTCATTGACACAGTGCATAAGGAGGGTTAGCCACTGAATCCAAGTATATTGAGGGAAAGTTGAGTGGAAGGAAGTGAAACTCATATTATTTAGTTTCATTAAACACGTAATACATTACAAAAATGTATTTCTGTAAATTGAAGGAAACCTATAATAATTTTTCTCTGAGAAAATTATGTTTCTCTGAAAATTTAAATATACTTATAAGATCAATAAAAATTTTTTTTTAATAGAGAGATATTATTTTATGTCCCTGTTATTGGATACACAATAACAGGGATGAATGCTAAACACTTGAAATGTAAAACTCTATAATTATGAATCTACATGAGTTTCACTTTTTGAATGCAATTAACTTTCTGCTAATATTCTAATTTATTGAGATGAACCTGTAGGTCTTTATGTTAACAGATAAAGGAAAATGAGACTGCTTATACAGATCAGCATGAAAGTAGAATCTCAGTTTGTTTGTTTTTTGCTCTTTGCTCGAGCACACACATTCTATTGGACCAGTCAAGTTTAATTCATCCCACAAGTGCTTGAATTTTTTTCAGCTTAGTATCATGCCTGGTGTTCTCAGATTGTTTGTGTTGCAGGTACTGATCACAAGCTCTCTTTTTACAGTGATGCACCACCTGTAACCATGCAGGGTGTTAGCTGCATCTGTGCATTTGCAACAAACACCTGACACGATGGGACTGCATGTGAATGCAAATATGCCTGTTGGCAAGCATCCCCACATGAACATGACTGAAATATGGGAAGTAAAGATCCCATCACAGCAGGACACAGAACGATGTTACATCTGATCTTCATCAGTGCTTTTTTATTCTCCAAAAGTTAAATCTGCTGGCATTGCATCATTAATGAAGATGAAAGGCAGCAAACACTATTTGTCCAAAGTTTTTGCCCATATATGACTCAATAAATTTAATTACTGTTGTAACAAAAGCCCATAAATTGAAATTGTTGTAAATTTATTTCATTTCTGAGCAGATCACCTAAATTTTGTAAAGCTGTCCTAATTGATCCACAGAATGTATAAAAATAGTAATACATTTATGTATGTACACTAAGACTAAGGTTTTTATAACCCGTGAATCTTTTAACATCTTGTCACATGAGAACCAGAAATTTCATTATTTCCTATGAGGAATTTAGGTCATAGAACACAAAGTAGCACAACTGTGAAGTGGAAGTTAAACGATGTTTGGTTTTCCTTTTTGTTTTACAAATACTTCCACTGTTACCCCTAAATAAAATCCGAGGAAATGGATTGCTTTTAGAATTGACTGAATTCATAAAATGTGAAGGCCTTGGAGGATTTATTAAAGAACATTAGCAAACAAACAGCATGATGAAGACCAAGGAATACATGCAACGGGTTGGGATACATTTTTGGAGAAGTTTAAAGCAGAGTTAGGTTACAAAAAAATATCCCAAGCATTGAACCTTGATCAAAGCATTGTTCAGCTTACCTTACAAAAATATAAAGACTATGGCACAACTGCAAACATAACTAGACATGTCTATACATACTCCAAAAGACTTCCAGTTGTAATTGTAGCAAAACGTGATTCTCCAAAAGATTGACTCACACCAAAAATAAATGCATGCCACACTCTTGTGTGTCCAAACAAAAGAATTGAAAACTGAATCCTAACCTTCCGCTTCACTATTATGCACTACTCTGTGTTGATCTATCACATAAAATCTCATTTAAACATACTGAAGTTGGTGCTTGTGACGTGACAAAATGTGGAAAAATCTGTGAGTTTCAACACTTTTGCAAGTGATCTGAGTTTAAACACATTCACATATGAGTAACGCTGACCATATATCATTTCACTATCCAGGCCATGTTTAACTATTACAAAGCCTTTTCAACATGCCATCTTTCATCAACCGATGCCTATAAGTAGATGTAAAACTACTAACTGGAGCAGCACAGCAGACCATCATTTCATGCTTTATCCACACAGACGAAAGGTGTTCATACACCGGCTTCCCAGTCAAGGTCATCATATTAAAGACCATAACAGCTCATCAGGCAATTTAGTTGACCTTGCCATGCAGAAAGTAACTAGCAGTTACAGCAGGATTTGCAATTATAGTCAATTAAAGTCAATAAAAGATGATATGACAGTTGATTACGTTTAATTTACTGGGAGCAAAGTGGTTACCGAATTGTGCGCTCACTGAGCAATAATTAATGCACAGCTTCACAGCTACCATGAATTCAGATTGAGTTTTGTTTAAAAAAACTCATATATATGATATATGAAGATGAAAATCAGATTATATTCTCTTTCAATGTAAGAACTGATCTCTGCCTGACATTCAAACAATACGATTAAAAGTAGTCAAACAAATACTGCTGCCCTAATTTTGTTGTGATGTTAAAATGATTACCACGGGCCACCGGTTGGCCTGCAGCAAGGGCTTTTCCTACTGCTGTCAGTGCCTAGATGCCAGATGTGCTAGGCAAGTAGCTGCATGATAAATGGTAGAAGGTGAGAGCTCCATGGCTGGAAGCAGGAACACCCTGCCCTAGCTTCCCGCTGCCAGTCCCTTGGCATGCAGCACGCCGGGCCAAATGGCAGCAGCATCCCCCTTTAACGCTGACATTTAGAACCTCTTCCATGCTATCCAGCTGTGGACACCACAGGCTCCCCCCGGCACTGTACCCCCAGCCTCTCCCAGGTACCCGGCCCCTCAACCCCACTGCTGCTTGTTGCCAGACGACAGTCAACAAACAATCACTTGTTTCATCAAGTATGAAATCATTAAATGATGAAGTCCACCACATCTTTGTGATATATTTCAAACATGCAAATCACTAAAGCTTTAAAATGTGCATTTATTTGATAAAACTATCTGTGCATTTGGAATCAAATCTTATTTATGACTTTGTGATCCAATGCAAAATGTGTATAGTAAATTGAAAGAGATTGTTTATTTAGGGGAATTTTAACTGTTGAAGTGAATTTCTCCAATCCTTGTGTTGGAATAAACATTGCCATTGCAGGAAAAGACTCAATATTTAGACAATTCTATTGTTATTTATTGATGTTTCTTAATATTTTGTCCAAAGTCTGTTTATTTTTGTACTACAACAACCTGCTTTCATTTTTCTGTCCTTTATATACATTAAACAAATTGGCTTTACGTACACATATGCTATATTGTAAGTTTAGGGTCACACCACCAAATCAATGAGTTTCGGTGTTTCAACCACTTCCATGGCTGCAGGTGTATAAAGCTTGTTGTGGAAAAACTTAACTGGTCTGCACAGAGTCCTGACTTCAAACTTCTTGAACACTGTTGGGATGAATTAGAGTGGAGGCTGCAGTTCTGGCTATTTCATCAAACTAAGAACACACTCCTAAACCTTGTGGAATATGATTACAGAATAGTTAAAGTTGCTATTGCTGGCAACGGTGGGTCTATGAACAAGTTGGACCTTATAGATTAGAAATTTGATTTCAACAAATTTCATGTACATGTCAAAGTTGACAGACAAATACTTTTGGCAATATAAAACTCAGGGATACCTGGCTTTTCAGGTGAAACAGCTTTCCTATACCGTAAATATTATTAGGCCATTCTAATGTTCCTTAGCCTTAGAGTCTCAAAGCAAGCAAGAAGGAAAACTAGTTGTTTTTTACATTTGCACAATTCTTAAATAAATCTCAACCCAAGAAACTGTTTTAACAAAATGATCTCCATTGCATTCCTTATTCAGCTAATAAAACCTATGTTTAAAAACATTCTAAGCCACAGCTTAACAACAGAAAAGTTTGTTTTTTATTTAGACAACTTACACTAAAAATAAGATAAGTAATAAAGATTTCTGATTGTACACTGTGGCAACTGACATAAAGGGAAATGTCTATATAAAGCAATTATTATCTGGTTTCAGAGTTTGGTTGAATGGTTTGGAGAATGGTTGTGTAAGAGTCCAGGAAACATGCAAAAGAATGACCTGCTAGCCTATCCTGATGGATCGAGGCTATTCTGGTACCTACATTTCAAGGCCGCACCATATATGATTGAATTCATGGAAATCAAACAAGTAGGACTCACTTCTACAAAAATGACTAAAAAAATCTTTCTTTGCAAAGAATGAAGCTTTGGACTATAACTTTTTTTTTGAGAAAAAAAGGGGTTACGTTTGAACCATCAATAGTGGTGGGACTATAAACAATGAACACTGATCTCAGGTGGTCAAGAAGTGGCATATGTCTTATGTAGCTACAACTAAAGACAAGAGTAAGAAATCAGCAGACTTCCAATGTTGACGATTTAAGAACAACACATAAGCGGCAGTATCTGGTCAGCGACTGTCTGTGAATCATTGTCGCCCAGCGATCCAGTTCCACTTAAAAGCCTTGATACTTCTGATAAACCTACCCATGGCTCAAGCCCACTAATGTGTTCTATCTTGCACAGTTCAGCAAGAGCTGCCAATTGCGTTTCAAAAGTGCAAACTGACACATGTACTGCATATTGACAAGTAAGGACTTGAACAGTAGACAAAATATAGGACTGTTTGTATTAAGTGTTCATAACAGTGTAAAACCATTCATTACTCCATTTTTACTTTAATTTGATATAGACCTCTAAACCACCTTCAAGGCCAACTTCCTTGAACTATTCAAGAAAAGAAGAAATCTGTCCATTAAAAAATATACATATTTTACTTTGCAAAATTGCTTTTTAACAAGCTGAATAGAAAGACCAATGTCGACTACTCCCAGTAACTGTAGCTCCTTTTAAACAGGCAGTAGAATAAAAAAAGAAGCAAAAGATAGGAGGGTAAACATTTTACATTCTGTTACTCATTAAAAACAGACAAGTCCTGCTTTTCCCGCAAGAGAGCACACGTCATGATATATAGAGGCAAATACCAAGCTGCATGGCATGGAATCAAAGGCATTTCTGCAGTCCAAAGGTCAGGTGATGCTGGAGCTGCTGGATGGGCTTTCATCAGTGGGAAGCAGCTGGAGTCTCCAAAGAGGAAAGCGTTACTCGGGGCTGAAGGCACAGTGGGGCTGCTACAATATGACATTTCAAGTCTAGATCTGCCACAGTAATGGCATTTCAGCCACTTTTAAAACGGCCAGATTGGCCTTCCTGCACTGCTGAAATTTTTATGGACAGCAGTTTTTATATTGTTTGGGCTTATTACAGTGTCTGAAGAAAATTGTCTTTGTGAAAAAGGCAATTGGGGCCAATGTAGGAATGATTGGCTGATACAAATACCTAAACTGCACATGATACAACACAGAAGGCCACATAGCTTACATCTTGCAAAGCTACTAAACCACTGTTATTGCCTCTGAGGAGATGCAGAATTAAATAAGAACAAAAGATCTCAGAATTTACATAAAATATATTTATCCTATCTTGTGATTCTTTGATTTTGAGAAAAAAACATACTACTACATGTATTCATGTAAAACTAGTCGTAGCTATTTATCTGAGTCGCCGTGCCCCCTTTCTCTGGTAGGAAGTGGTTAGTGTAGTTTTGCTTTGAAGTTGCTGCTGAGATTATTTGTCCCATTTGCTTAGGGAAATTGCAGTGTCTGGTGCTTGCAGAAGTGGATTTTCTTTTACAACATGCAGGCTTTGTTAGATTAAAAGAAGCAACATACACTGTTCCCTCTTAAAACAACAACAAAGAGATAAATATTCATGGGAAACAAATCTTCCATCAAAACAAAATGCTAATTTGCGTGATCATATCTGCCTGCATCAGAAGATATCCGATCCCACAGAGTGAATCAGTTGTGATTATAAAAATGTAGTGGCTTATTTCAAATACACTTAAACAAGTTGAGCGCAAATAATATATAGTTTTAAGACCAAACAGGAAAAACAAATGATGAAAAAAGCAGCTATACTTGTTAAATATCTCTGTTAGAGGTTTTTTGAATTTACACTAGAAATCTGTAGCATCAGTGTACCAATTTCATATTAAAATAGCACAATTATTACCTTGTTTTCTCTAGAAAAGTGTTAACATCTGCAAGGTTGCTGGTTTTTATTCTCCTCCGATGAAAATAGTGATACACCAGATGAATCTCATTGTTTTCTGCACTTTTTTTGATATTCTTGTTGTTAATATTTAGTTAAAATTCATTCACCGTAAATCTGTCATAATTACATCCAAGCTTGTTTATGTCGTGTTTAGGTGTCTTGGACCTGATCTCTGGTTTAAACACCCTGGTAGATTAAGGACTCCCCTTTAAAACCTGAATCAAAAACCCAATTTTTTCAGATGGCAGTTAAAGTAAGATATTTTTTATTTAAAAAACATGCATTGCAGATGTCAACTACTCTGCACAAATGTAGACAGAACATGGCAAAGTGTTTGGGAAATCTACAAAATGCAATTTGCGACAGTAAAAAGCATGCTTAGCTGCATTTGAACAATAAAACAAATGTAAAACAATAGAAAAAGTAGATGCATTTCAGTGTTATGTAAATGTTAATGTTGAGTGTTATAGTAGATGGATACAGAGCTAAAGACCAAATGATGCACACAGGGTGGACATGCAAACCAACCAAACACTGATAATGTGCTGTACATTTTGCCTTTCCAGCTTAACGTGAGGTTGAAACTTTCACACCTAAGGATTTATTAAGGAATCTTGACGTATAATCTAGGTTTGTAAAAGCCACTGAAAACCTTGGACCATATTCTAATATTAAAAAATAAATTCATGTTTATGGGAGATAAAAAAGTTTGCATTTAAAAAAGAACTCAATTATATGTTTTTAATAATTGCACCAGGAAATTAATTATGTAATTGTTAAGATCCTTAAGTCTGAATCAACAGAGTAAACTCAATCTTATATAACTTTTTTCCC